>JALPQD010000379.1:1113822-1243088 GCA_023101885.1 Typhlomys cinereus | reverse complement strand
GTTGAGGATCTTTGCATCCATGTTCATCAATAAAATTGGCCTATAGTTTTCTTTTTTGTTGTGTCATTATGTGCTTTGTGATCAGTGTAATTTTGGCAACATAGAGACTGGATGTATTATTTCCATTTCTATTTTGTGGAGTAATTTAAGGAATATTGATGTTAATTGCTCTTTAAGTATCTGGTAGAATTCTGTGCTGCATCTATGTGGTCTCGGGCTTTCCTTGGTAGGGAGATTCATTGTTACTGCTTCAGCTTCATTTCTTGTTATAGGACTATTTAAATAATTCAGTTCATTTCGGTTTAACTTTGATGGGTTTTATTTAGTTATTTTATTTTTCTAGTTTTACAAGCATATTTGAGTACTCATCCCCTCTACCCTTCATCCCTTGTCCCACCCATCCCCCTTCCCCTCCCTTCTTCAATGCATCCCACTCCCTCACACCCTCACACCTATCTGCCTTCATGGACCCCAGGGCTTCCTTTGGCCTGTCTACTTTTTGAAAAAAAAAATTCTACTTTTACAAGCATATTGAGTACTTATCCCTGCTTCCTTCCATCATCTGTTCCTCCCATATCTCCATCAATCCCAGCCTCCTGCCTGTCTGCTTCTACGGATCCCAGGGTGGCCCCTGGCCCATCTAATCCTGGGGATTCAGGCCTCTGTGGCACGCCAGGGTGCCTCTCCTTGGGCCACCTCACTGATAGGGGCATTTTCCTTTCACTCATCCAGCTTCAGTCTCCAAGATTTCCATTGTATGTTCTTATCTCTCTTGAGTTTCTCAATAGTCTATGGGGGCACGTTTTTAATGTCAGTCATTATGCAGGTCTGGTAAGGCAAGTCTCACTGCAGTGAGTTCCTAGATGCAGTAGTCCTGCCTTGAGTGGAATGTCTTGTCCAAAGGTGAATCTTCCCATTTTTAGGTTCTTACAATCTCACCACCCCCTCTTCTGTGAGGTTCCCAAAGTCTTAGGATGGGGAGATTGGGTTGGTCTGATTTTGGGTGAACACTGCTGATTCGCCAGCACTCTGCATTATGGCTACTGCTGTTCGCTACACTGCTAGGCTGCATCCTGTCAGGGCGTGGAGATTCTCTGCCTCTCTCGTAGAAGGAGATTTCTAGGATGATTGCTAAGTGCTCTTCAAATTTATGAGTATAATAGTAGCTATTTACAGAGAAGTTTGGTGTACCTATAGGTTCATTGGCTATTTTTCCCTATTTATCTACTTCTTCCCCTTTTTAAGGTTCTTGTTCTAGTTCACAGTAACAGGAATGTGACCTGTTCTGACAAGTGGGTCTTGAGTCCAATCAGATAGCCGTTGGTTGTCTCCTTGATACTCATGCCACTATGAAACTGGTGGTCACCTGTTGCCATGGTGATTTTTATTGCAACTTAAAGATCTCATGTGTAGATGGGGCCTGTGAGTATTTCTCCCCCAGTAGCTTCTACAATATTCCGTGATACTGTGTAAGCTATCTAGCAAGGAGGAAATTCTCAGACCAGTTCTTGTTGATGTATTTTTTCCCTGTTTTGTGACCCATATGTGTTGCATCTTCAGTATTAGGGTCTTACTGACAGTTTTTTGGAGAGCAACCAAGGCAAAGCCTATAATGTTTGGAGGCCTTTGAGACCTCTCTGACCAATATTTTATCAGGAAGTGTCACATTCCTGTTACTTCTAGCATATGAGTTCCAAGTGGATCAGCTCAGGGCTTTTTCATTTTCCGGTCTCCCCATTCTGTGTTCTTCGCATAGGGACTGCACTTTCTAGTTCCTTTCTTTAAAAGACATTTTTTGACATATTACTTGCATAGGAGGTTCTTTTGAGGTTACTTCCCATAATCCTAGGGTTTTTCTATAAGTCCCTCTGACCCTCCTATCTCCCATCCTTTCATTCCCCACTGTGTGTTTTTCTCAATTATTCCCTCCCTCACCTTACTTACCATGATATCATAAATCTCCCCTTTGAAAGGTTTCACGCTAACCATTTCTTACCTCCTTCCCACTCACGGGTCTCTTTCACATCTTCTGGTTCTTACAGTAATTCCAATCCAAATACATTGACAAGGATATCAGTGCTAGCATCCACATATAAGACAGAACATGTGATGCTTAAATTTTTGTGCCTGAGATACCTCCCCAATATTATATTTTCCAGTTCCACCAATTTATCAGCTAATTCCATAATCTCATCCTTTTTGATGGTTAAGTAATATTCTGTTGTGTAGATGTAACACATTTTCATTATCCATTCTTCTGTTGATGGATATGTTGGCCGATTCCATTTTTTCGCTATTATGAATAGAGTTGCAATGAACATAGATGAGCAAGTGTCTTTGTAATAAAATGTAGAATCTTTTGGGAATATTGATAGAACTAATTTAGCTTGGTCATAATTTTCTGAGGAACCTACATACTGATCTCCAAAGAGGCTGGACCAGTTTACACTCTCACCAGCATTAACTTTGATGGGTTTTATGTGCTAGAAATTCATTCATTTCTTTGTAATCACAAATCAAATTTGGTGGTGTATAAATTTTTAAAGTATGACCTTATGATTCTCCTTGACATCTTTTGTGATACATCTGTTTCCATCTCTAAATTTTATTAATTTAGGTTTTCTTTCTTTTCCTTTTGGTTAATGTGGCTAAGCAATGTCAGTATTGTTACCTTTTTCAATGAACCAACTTTTTGTTTATTGATTTTTTAATTCTTTGTCTCAATTTTAGTTATTTCTCCTCTGATCCTACTAATCTCTGCATGTCTACTTCTCTTGGGGTTGGTTTATTCTTGCTTCTCTAAAGCTTTAAGCTGCATTGTTAGGTTGTTAAATTATGTTTCCATTTTTTTGATGTAGGCATTGAGTGTGATGAATTTTCCTCCTAGGACCACCTACATTTCCCAAAGGTTTTAATATGATGCATTTCCATCATCATTGAGTTCTAAGAATTTTTGAATTTTCACTTTTGCTTTTGTCCAAACCCATTCCTCATTCACTATCATGTTGTTAAGCTTCCAAGACCTTGCGTACTTTCTGCTGTTCATCTTGTTATAGATGTCCATCTTTACTCCCTGGTGGTCAGATAGAATAGAAGTGATTATTTAGATTTACTTTTATTTGTGGAAACTTGTATTGTAGTCAGCAAGTGGTCTAATTTGGAGAAAGTTACATGGGCTGCTGGAAAAAAATGTATATTCTTTGGTGTTAAGATGGAATGTTCAAAAGATGTCTTAAAGGTCCATTTAGTTTATGGTTCATTTTATTTCCAGTGTATCTCTTTTCAGTTTTTGGCCTGTGGGCCTGTCTATTGGTGAGAGTGGAGTGTTGAAATCCCCTACTATCATTCCGTTTGAGCTGATTTGTTGTTTTATGCATTGTAGTGCTTGTTTAACAAATGTCAGTGAGCCTATGTTTGGAGCATACCTGTTTGGAATTGTGAACTCTTCTTGATGTATTTTTTTCTTTAATGAATATGTAGTATTCTTCTGTATCTCTTATGACTTGTTTCAGTTTGAAGTCTATTTTGTCAGATATTAGAATGACTACTTCTTTTTATTTCCTAGTTACATTTGCTTGGAGTATTTCAGCTACTCTTTAACCCTGATATTGTTTCTTTCAAAGTGAGATGTGTTTCTTGGAGGCAGTATGTATGTATGTATGTATATATATGTTATGGCTTTTAATCCATGCTGTTAACCTGTGTCTTTTGATTGGGGAGTTGATCCCATTTCTGTTTTAAAGTTATAATTGAGAAGTTTTGTTGAGTCCTGTAATTTTTTTAGTTTGTTAGCTTTTTGTGTTGGCAATTCTGTGTTTGGATGTTGTATTGGCATTCTTTTGCCTTTTTATCTTCTTGAGTGTGTTGCTCTGTTTCGCCTGTCTTGAGAATTTTTTTCTAGTGTCTTCTGCAGGCCTGGTTTGGGAGATAAGGACTTAAGTTTATTTATGGTGAAATATTTTCCTTTCACCTTCAAACATGACTGATAATTTACTCAGTATAGTAGCCTGGACTGGTATTTATGATCTTTCATGACTTGAAGATTGCCTTTCCAAGTTCTTCTGGCTTTTACTATTTCCATTGAAAAGTCAGTTGTTATTTAATAGACTTGCCTTTAAATGTGACTTTTTTTCTCTCCTGAAGCTCGCAGAAGTTTCTCTTTGTCCTGTATCTGAGATGTTATTATTATTTGCCTAGTTGTGTGCCCATTTTAGTCATATCTGGGTGGGGAGCGATATGCATCTTATATATGGATTGGGCTGTCTTTCCTTGGGTTTAGGAAGTTCACGTTTATGATTGATGAAAAAATCTGAGCTGGAATGTTTTCTTCGGTTTCTTGTTCCGGGATTCCATGAATGTGTATGTTTGACTTTTCCATGACATTCCATAAGTCTTGAATATTCCTTTCTTTTTTTAGTGTTTTCAGGTTCTTGAATTGATTGATCTTGTTCTGTCAGCTTATCTTCTAGATTTGATATTCTATCTTCTGCTTGATCTGTTCTTTATGTGAAACTCTCTGTTGGGCTTTCAATTTCAATTAACTTAGCTTTGAATTCCAGCTGAATTTCAGTTTGGAGTATTTTCACCTGTCCTAAACTTGATCTGATTTCGTCTATTTCCTTTTTCATCTCAGATAATTTTTTCTTATTTTCCTGTACATATAAGGTTATATACTTACTCATTTCCTCTCTGAATTCTCTACATTCCTTTTTCGTTCATCACATTGCTTTTGTAGTTCTTCTCTAAGCATATTGATCATGTCAATAACATTTCTTTGGAATACATTATTTTAAGTGTTGCTTTCCTTACATATCCATAAGGTCATTCTGACTGGGATGTATCATAGAAGAATTGGTGTTTTATGTAGGAGACATGTTTTCCTGGTACTTATTTTGTGGTTTTATGATGTGACTTGTGCATCTTCTGTTAAGCTTGTGACTGCTGTCTTTGGTCATTGTTTTTAGGCTCTCTTGTGTTAGATGAGGTTTTCTGGCTTTGGCTGTTGTTAGGAAAGCTTCTCTGGATTTGGATGAGATCTTCAGATTGTGTGATATGGCTAGAGTCCAGACCTGGGCGGGGGTGCTGTTGGAGCAGGTGGTCGGTTCCTCTCCTGGCTCCAGGGGCTATTATGATGTGCAGGGTCAGTCCCATGGGCCTGGGGCAGTCTTAGCTTTATTTCTTTTTTTCTTTTGAGGAATAACACATCAACTTTTTTCTTTCTTTTTTATTATTTCTTCTTCTTTATTTCTTTCTTTTCTTTCTTTCTTTCTTTTTTCTTCTTTCTTTCTTTTTCTTTCTTTCTCTTCTTCTCTCTTTTCTTTATTCTTTTTGTTGTGTGTGTGTGTGTGTGTGTGTGTGTGTGTTGTGTGTGTGTGTTGTGTATCGACGGTCTTCTGTGGATGCCAAGGGTGACTTCAGGAATCATCCTGGATTGCTTCTATCTCCTTCTTGCTTCGCTCTGGGATTTCCCAGGCTCCACCTATCAGGACTGGAACTGTGGGCCGCTGCCGTTTCTGCCCGGTTTTTTCATGTGAGATCTGGGATCCAAACTCAGGACTTTCTGCTTACAAGACAGAGTCTTAACCCCTGAGCCATCTCTTCAACCTCACACTTTCACTTTCTATTTGTGTTGTTACAATCCAATGGAATGTTTTGCCAACAACATAAAATTGAATATTTGGTCTCAGTTTCCATTTATCAACTTCATCTTTTTTTAAAGGATTAATTTATTTTTTCAAAATCTTAAATATGCGTACAAGGTATTTTGACCATATCCATTCCTTACTCTCCTGCACTCACCCAACCCCTCTTCTTCTGCATATCTCCCTCCCTAGTTCACGTTTGCTTTTTACAATAGCCAACTAAATCCAGTTGGTGCTACCTGCATGTGCATACTGGTTGCGGGGCTTTCCACTGGGTCATGAACAATTGGCCAGTGGCTTTAACTCTAAAGAAACTCTCCCTCCCCGTGATGCCATTAACTAACTGCCAGTAGCTCCTCAACTGGTCACAAGTGCTTTGAATCCCCCGTCCTTTTATCCATGCTGGAATTTTAACTAAGTTGAGGTTAAATAAAAAAAAAAAAAAGTAAAAAAAAAAAAAAAAAAAAAACCAACTGTGATGGCACTTGCTTGCAATCCCAGACGCAGTAGGAAGGTAGAGAGACAAGGAGAACCAATGAAGAGATCTGTAGGCCAATGGTGAACTCGACCCGAAAACGAAGGGGATTGAGGATAGACACTCAAGCGAGTCTGGCCCCACATATAGTACATATACATGCATGTAAACTGACATGTTCACGTATACACATTTACATTCAAAAATAAAAAAGTAAAGCACACAAGCCAATGACAGTCAGTGATTTGGTAGACCTTCATTATAGTCAACTTTAGAATGGATTCAAGAGCGCAGAAAGAGAGGTTGGAGAGATGGCTCAAGAGTTAAGTTTCTGCCTTGAAAGTGGAAGGATCTGAGTTTGATGTCTGATACCACATTTTATTTTATTTTTTAAACATTTTTATTATTATTTCCCCTCATACGAACCTAATAGGTAGACCAGTTCCCTCCCCCCTCCTCTCCTCCCCCCGAACCCTGTTCCCCCTCCCTCCCTCCCCCATCTCCCAGTGCCTCCCCCCCAATTCCCAGAGAGTCCTTTATTGTGTATGCCCATAACTCTCCTCTTGGTCCTCCTTTCCGATGACGTACAAGGAGGATCCAGTGGCATTTCCCTGACCCTTTCTGTTCCCCTTAAGCATAGGTCTGATACCACATTTTAAAAAAGACACAGAAAGAAATTACATCCACGTTAACATCTATTCCTAATTTCCTCCATCTATGCTAGCTATAAGTAATTACTCTGCATAGATTAGCCTCTTCGGGATATTTTCTGTGATCTTGTAGTTTGAATTTCATTTAGCATATGCATTTGAATGTGTAGGAATTTTTTTCTTTTAAACTGTTCTAAATATATATTGCATTAGGATTCACAACCTTCATAATGATATCACTTTCAATAGCCCCAAAGTTCTTAGAATCCTTCATAGTAACTGTCTACACGTTTAATGGAAATTTCCTGTTTTCCTTCTAATCTGGAGCACACTAAGCAGCTTTCTGTTATCACGATTTGCCTATTTTGGATATTTTATATAAACGTAATCATTAAATTTTGGCCAGCTTATTTTGCTTAGAATTTTCAAGGCTCATCAGTGTTTCAACATGCTTTGAAAATTGATTAATTAGTTCTTCTTTGGAGAATATTGAACAATATTGTGCTGAATGAAATTGTTTGGTGTTTATCCATTCTTTCGGCAATGGAAATTATAGCTGTAAAAACATTTCTGGCTATTGGGAATATTGCTATTGTGAACATTTGTCTGAAAGTTTGATTTGAACAACAATTTTCAATTTAAGAATATATAATTAGAACCAGAATTAGTATGTTGTAAGGGGTTTATTCTAAAATTTATATTAGCAATGAGTTTATGTATTTTCATCACTGCCACTTACCCCCACTCTACATCTCAACCCATTCTACTTGTTCTTCTCTTCAGCCCATTTCTCTCCCTGTCCCACATTTCACTACATGTATAAGCTTCTAGGTCCCATCTAGGACACCAAGTGAATGGCCTACCGGTGGGTAAAGTGTAGACTATAGAGACTTGCCCTCTCTTTTGTCTAGTACCAGTCTGAAAAGGGTTTCCAAGTTTTAACTTACTGAAGAAAAGTTGCTTTACCAAATAATTACACTGGGGCTGGGAGATAGCTCAGCACTTAAAGTCCTTGCCTCAAAAGCAAAGGGACCTGAATTCAAATCTTCGGATCCCACATAAAAATGCCAGGAAGTTGGGGGGGGGGGTCCCCTGCACTTCTAGCTCTAGAAGTCAGAGCCTAGGAATGATCAGAGCAAGTTGGCTAGCAAGAATAGCCCTAATGGTGTGCAGATGGTTTAGTTAGAGATCCAGACTCACGAAAATAAAGTTGAAGACTGATAAAGGATGAGTGCCACCGCCATTCTTGGACCTACACTCTGTTGTCCTTGTATACAAGCACCTGTGCACACGTGCCCGCCCACAAGCAAACACGTACATGCACATACACACTCATGTGCTGCATCCACACATACATGAAAGAAAAAGCATGCAATAGCTGCACCGTTACATTTCCACTAACATATTAGTTACTTTTCTTGTCACTGTGGCAGAATAACTGACAAAAGCAACTCAAAGAAGGAGGCGTTTATTTTCATTTATATTTCAAGAAGCCACTGTGTGTTATGGCAGGAAAGAAATGGCGGCTGCTATGTGAGGTGTCTGGTCACGTTATGTCCTTAGTCAGGAAACAGAAAGACAAATGATGGTTCTCAGTTTGATTTCTCCACATTCTTTTCTATCCATTTCAGAACACCAACCCATGTAATAGTGCTGTCCACATTCAGTGTGAATCTTTTCTCCTGAATTAAACTCCTCTGCAAATACCCCTGATGCACTTCGCCTGCATGGTTGCTGATAAATGACTATCATTATAACTAAAACCAAAATAAGAATGAAGAATTCATTGACAACGAAAATAGCTACTATGAAGAAGAAAACAGGGAGAAAAGAGTAGTAGCATGCTAGAGCTTAGCCGGCTAAGGCACCCGTGCACAAACTTGGAGATGTGAATTGTATCCCAGGAGTTCTACTCGTGGAAGGACATGCTTCCAAACATTGCCAAGACATGCCACTTAAGTCAAAGCTGGTGCAGCCAGGAACTCACTGCAATGAAATCCTATCCTTACCAAACTTGCGCAATGGCTAACAAATCAACGTCCCCCCCCCCCGCGAGACTAGTGAGGATATCAGGGGAAATAATTTCAAGTCATGGGAATCTTAGGGGCTAGGGCTAGATAGGTGAAGGGAAGTGCCCCTATCAGTGGGTCTGCCCAAGGAAGGGCCACTTGTTTGCCACAGAGGCCCGAAGTTCCACCAGAACAGATGATCCAGAGAGAATTCCAGGAATCAAAGAAGCAGGCAAACAGGAGGATGGGAAGGAATGGGATGGATTGATCAAGGGAGGTGAAGGAAGGAGGGAGGGTAAAAAGGAAAGGAGGATGGAAGGAGGGGGGCAGGGATTATTATTCATTGTGCTTTTAAAACTAGGAAAAATACCTTAAAATATTGTATAATATGATGTAAGTGACTTGCAAAAAGGGATCTGGTGTTAGAATCATTTAAAATTCTTTGTTTTTTTTTTCAAAAAAATTGCCAAACGTTTGTCCTGTGATCTCTACATGCACAGAGTGGCTCATACCTCTCTCTCTCTCTCTTCTCTCTCTTCTCTTTCTCTCTCTCTCCTCTCTCTCTCTCTCTCTCTCTCTCTCACACACACACACACACACACACACCTATCTACCTTTATCTCGCTTTCAAATAAGAATAGAAGAATAGAGCAAAAGTTGAAAACAAAGGTTACTTACTCAAACAGATCAACAGAACGATAACCTTTGAACCAGATTTTCCAAACATAAAAGAAAATTTGAGTTTTAATAGAAGCAAGAAATTAGATACTAAATAGACAATAATTTGGTCAAAATATAGGAAAATGAACTATATAAACATTTTCCATAAGAAGTACAAATGCCCAGTAATACTTTTTCAAAATTGATATCTGTAGTCATGGAATTAGAAGTTAAAACTTCCTAGAGATTCCATTTTATCCCACTTAGAATGGCTATCATTAAGAAAGCAAATGACAGAACATCCTGATGAGGACATAAGGAAAGAAGCGCTCTAACACACAGCTGATAGAAATGTGAATTAGTCCACTCACAATGGAAACCTGCACAGGTATTAATTACTTGAAAAATTAAAAACAGGGACAGGAAAGACGGCTTAGGTGATAAACCTCTGCCTCTCAAGCAGAAGGACCTGAGTTCTGATCCCAATTCCCATGTAGAAATGCCAGGCAGGAATGGTGGTGGCCAGTACTTACAACCTTGGAAGGCAGAGTCTGGAAAAACTCAGAGCCAAGCAAGAAGGAAGTAGAGCAATCCAGGATTCCAGAAGTCACCTTTGGGCCTCCACAGGCACATAGACAATGCCCTCTGAAACACACACACACACACACACACACACACACACACACACGCAAACAAACAAATAAATACTACAAATAAAAACAGGCCAAGCATTGTGGCTCATGCTTGTAACCGCATTTCTCAGGAGGCTGAGGAAGATCCATACAAGTACAAGGACTGCTGAGCTAAGATGTAGAATGAGATTTTGTCTCAAGAACAGGCAAATAAAACATAACAGTTGGGGAGAAAGCTCAGTAGATAAAGTACTTGCAACACAATCCTGAAGACCTGGATAAATGACTATCAAACAGCTTAAGGGAACAAGGGATTTATTCTCTCTTACGATTACTGGTTACAGTTTTCAGTCCAGTTTGACAGGAGAGCACGCACCAACACCAGGGACCAGGGAAACTGGCCACATCGTCACGTTCCTACTAGCACACAGTGTATGAAAACAAATTCACAAATAAAGGGAAAGGATAGAGATGTATGGAATTTGTATGCTACCGATGGTAAGTTGACATCAATTCAGACAAACTGCTTGTAAATTGAACATGTTAACCTTATTTTCTAGGTAAACACCAATGTAATTAAAAAGATACAAAATTTAAATATGAAGGGATAAGTACAGTAAACTAAAAATCAGTCAAGCACAAATTAGGCCACAATACAGGGACTGAGGAAAAAGTACTATAAAAAGGCAACAAACAATGATGAAAGTAAGATCTTCCTTTTCAGGAGTCATTGTAATTTCACGTGGGTTAAACTCTCCATTTAAATACAGAGATTGGTGGAATAAGTTAAAAAATTATTTGGGACTTTCTTTTGATTCAAATTTAAATGACAAAGATGATTTATTCCATGAAAATAGTGTTTAAAAGTGTTGGGGTAGATATACAATTATCAGAGAAACAAGCTAAATGATGATAAAAGTCAAAAGTTCACATTGACAAAAGGAGCAATCCATCAAGAAACCATAAGTATTATAAATTATGAACTGAGTGCAATCCCCAAATGTATAGAACAAGCAATGTTCAAAATTGGAGGGGGATGTTTATAATGTTAAAATAATATTTGCAAATTAAAATCCTTCACAATGGGGAAAGGATAGAACCAAGGAACAGATGATCTACAAGAACACTGCAGTGAACAACAATAAAATGCATTATATTAGATCATATTTGTTAATATAATATACCTAAGCTTGAATATAAGGATGGGTTTTCGGCTGTTGAATCTACAAGTCATGTGTTAGATCATATAGCATAGTTGTGACAACTAGCAAAGGCACTGAAACATAGTGGAGAAGGAAACAGAAAATCATTCATGCAAAAGAAAGAACCGAAGAATCACACCAACTTTATAACAACCCATCCTTTTGGTAATTAACCTGCTCCTGAGAGAATTTCCTTACTCCTGTAAGATAGACATGAGTTCTTCTCTCCTCGTGGCATTATAATTTTAGCATGAGTTGTGCAAGCACAAACCTAAGCACATATTCCTCTCCATGACACATAAACACTCTTTAGTATGCACCATATGTTACATCCTAAGAACAAATTTTGAGGAATTTTGAAAGATTGAGTTTATGCAAAAAGTTTTTGAATAATATATGGGAAACTAGAAAATTCATGTTTGTGGCATTAAACCTCCAAATTTAAATAATCAACAGATCACAGAAGAAATGATAAAGGAAATCAGAAAATACTAAAATAGTGAAAGTACAACTTGTTAATTTTTAGGAAGTTCTTGGAGGAATCTGCAGGGAAAAAAACAGAAAGCTATCAAAATAGTAACCTTCATTATAACTAAAACCAAAATAAGAATGAAGAATTCATTGACAATGAAAATAGCTACTGTGAAGAAGAAACAGGGAGAAAAGAGTAGTAGCATGCTAGAGCTTAGCCGGCTAAGGCACCCGTGCACAAACTTGGAGATGTGAATTGTATCCCAGGAGTTCTACATGTGGAAGGATATGCTTCCAAGCATTGCCAAGACATGCCACTTAAGTCAAAGCTGGTGCAGCCAGCCTATGGTGGGTGGGATTAGGCCCTGGAATAAATCACGGAGAGCTGGTTGAGAGAATTGGCATCCTTCGACTCACTTGGACAGACATGCTGGTCTGGCAAGTAAGGATCGTCCGTCTCTCAGGCATTAAGTGATGACGATGTGGCCAGTTCCCTCGGCCCTGGTGTTGGTGCTTGCTCTCCTGTCAAACTGGACTGAAAACTGTAACCAGTAATCGTAAAGAGAATAAATCCCTTGTTCCTTAAGCTGTTTTTTTGAATAGTCATTTATCCAGGTCTTCAATTGTGTTGCAAGTACTTTATCTACTGAAGCTTTCCCCCAACTTTATGTTTTATTGCCTGTTCTGATAAAAAATCATCATTCTAACATCTACGCAGCAGTCCGTGTACGGGGATGATCTTTCCTCAGCCTCTGAGAAATGCGGTTACAAGCATAGAGCCACAATGCTTGGCCTTTTTTTCTTTGTAGTATTATTGTTTGTTTGCGTGTTGTGTGTTTGTGTGGGTGTTGGTGTGTGTGTGTTTCAGAGGGCATTGTCTATGTGCCTGTGGAGGCCCAAAGTGACTTTCGGGAACCTGGATTGCTCTACGTTCCTGGCTGCTGGCGCTCTGAGTTTTTCCAGACGCTGCCTACCAAGGTTTAAGTACTGGCCCAACACCATTCCTCTGGCATTTCTACATGGGAATTGGGATCAAACTCAGGTCGCTTCTGTGGAGAGGCAGAGGGTTTATCACCTAAGCGCGTCTTTCCTGTCCCTGTTTTTAATTTTCAAGTAATTAATACCTGTGCAGGTGTTCCATGGTGAGTGGACTAATTCACATTTCATCAGCTGTGTGTTAAGCCGCTTCTTTCTTCCTATTCCTCATCAGGATGTTCTTCATTTGCTTTTCTTAATGAAGCCATCTAAGTGGGATAAAAAATGGAATCTCTAGGAAGTTTAACTTCAATTCCATGACTACAGATATCAATGTTGAAAAAGTTTACTGGGCATTTGTTCTTCTTATGGAAAATGTTTTATATATTCTTTTCCTATATTTTGACCAAAATTAATTGTCCTATGTAGTATCTATTTTCTTGCGTCTATAAAACTCAATGTTCTTTTATGTTGGAAAAATCTGGTTCAAAGGTTATCGTTCTTTTTGATCTGTTGGAGTAAGTAACACTTTGTTTTCAACTTTTGCTCTATTCTTCTAGTCTTTATTTGAAAGCGAGATAAGGTAGATAGTGTGTGTGTGTGTGGTGTGGTGTGTGAGAGAGAGAGAGAAGAGAGAAGAGGGAGAGAGAGAGAAGAAAGAAAGAGGGAGAGAGAGAGAGAAGAGAGAGAAGAGAGGTATGAGCCAACTCTTTGCAGGTAGAGATCACAGGACAAACGTTTGGCAAGTTTTTTGAAAAAAAAACAAAGATTGTTAATGAAGTCTAACACCAGATCCCTTTTGCAGTCACTTCAATCATATTTATAACAATATTTTAAAAAGGTATTTTTTCCTAATTTAAGCACAAGGAATAATAATCCCGGCCCCCCCCTTCCATCCTCCTTTCCTTTTACCCTCCCTCCTTCCTTTCACGCTCCCTTGATCAATCCATCCCATTCCTTGTCCCATCCTCCTGTTTGCTGCTTCTTTGATTCCCGGAATTCTCCTCTGGATCATCGGGTCTGGTGGGAACCTTCGGGCCTCTGTCAAAACAGTGGCCCTTCCTTTGGGCAAAATTACCACTGAATAGGGGCACTTCCCGTCACCTATCTAGCCCTAGCACCCTAAGATCCCATGACGTGAAATTATTTCCCCTGATATCCTCACTAGTCCGCGGGGGGGGGACGTTGATTTGTTAGGGCCAATTGCGCAGTTTGGTAAGGATAGGATTTTCATTGGCGTTAGTTCCTGGCTGCAACCAGGCTTTTGACTGGCAATGGCAATGTCGTTGGCCATGATTGGAAGAATGTCCTTCCACGATAAACGCCTGGGATCAATTCAACATCGCCAAGTTTGTGCCCGGGTGGCCTTAGCCTGCTAAGCTCTAGCATCTACGACTCTTGTCTCCGTCGCCCTGTTTTCTTCTTCAATAGTAGGCGTATTTTCGTTGTCATGAATTCGTTCTTCAATCTCTTCTTTTTGGTTTTAGTTATAAATGAAGAAGTCATTTTATCACAACCATGCAGGTCGAAGTCATCAGGGTATTTGCAGAGGAGTTGAATTCAGGCAGGAGAAAAGATTCACACTGAATGTGGACAGCACTATTACAATGGGGTTGGTGTTTCTGAATGGAATAGAAAAGAAGGTGGGGAGAAATCAAACTGAAGAACCATCATTTTGCTTTCTAGTTCCTGACTAGGACATACGTGCAGACAACCTCACATAGCAGCCGCCGCCATTTCTTTCCTGCCATACAGCCAGTGGCTTCTTGAAATATCAATGAAATAAACGCCTCCTTCTGTGAGTTGCGTTTTGTCCAGTTATATCTGCCACGTGACAAGAAGAAGTTACTAATAGTGTTAGTGGAAAGTGTAACGGTGCAAGCTGATTGCCATGCTTATTTTTCTGCATGTATGTGTGATGGCAAGCACATGAGTGTGTAGGCGATGTCGGGTTTGCTTGTGGCGAGCACGGTGTGCAACAGGTGCGTGTATACCAAGGACAACAGAAGTGTAGGATCCAAGAATGGCGTGGCAGCTCATCCTTTATCAGTCTTCAAACTTTATTTTCGTTAGTCTGGAGCTCTAACTAAAACTCTGCACACATTAGGGGCATTCTTGCTAGCCAACTTGCTCCTGAGCATTCCTAGGCTCTGACTTCTAAGCTGAAGTGCAGGGAACCCCCCCCCCCAACTACCTGGCATTTTTTATGTGGGATCCGAAGATATTTAATGCAGTCACTTTGGCTTTTGGAGCAAGGACTTAAGTGCTGAGCTAATCTCCCATCCCCCAGTGATAGTGATTGGTAAAGTCCAACTTTCTTCAGTATAGTTTAAAACTTGGAAACCCTTTTCAGACTGGTACTAGACAAAAGATAGGTCCAAGTCTCTATATCTACACTTTACCCATCCGGTAGGCCATTCACTTGGTGTCCAGATGGGACCTATAAGCTTATACAATGTAAGTGGAAATGTGGACAGGGAAGTAGGAAAGAATTATATGTGTCCTCCTGTGCATTTTTTCAATCTTTTAGGGAGAAAGGAGATATTATGAACTAAAACTACAACAATGATAACTTTTACAATTCCTTGCTGTAATTTGGAACTTAAATATTTACAAAAGGTTTAGTTAATTTCATGGCACTATTGGGAGGTGACAGAAATCATAAGAAGCAATACCTACTAAGATGCCTTCTGATGATTGGGCTTATGACCTTAAAGGACAGATGGAAACTCTGGTCTGTCTAAGATTCTTAGTTTTTATTGCATGCCACTGTGAGCATCTTAGCAAACAATGGAACCAGCTAACTGTTGACTAAAACTGAGGCAGGATAAAAACATAGGAAAAATAATGAGGACATGGAAAGGAAAAAGACCCCTCACTCAGCAATCTGGTTGAAGCCTTCGCTGGCTGAGAACCAAGAATCTCAGTATAAATGACATTTGCCATGAATGATCATACACAGATGATATTGTTTTTTACAGAGATAAGACTGTTAAAAGTCAATGATTCACACTTAAGGACCAAGTCCATATGACTTTCGAGGATGACCTTACTCCTTTCCTAAATATTTTCCGGGAATCTGGAAAATAAGATGAAACCTCTTTTTTTTACAGTAAAAAGGCCATCTTTTTTGAATATCGTATTTTGAATTTATCCTTTAATAATTTTACATACATATAATGTACTCAAATGCACATCCATTGCCATCTCTTGTCTCTTATCCTTTTCCTATTCCTTCTGGACTCCTTCCTGGCATATGTCCCTCTTAATTTTGTGTGTTTGTTTTCAAATAACCCACTGAGTTTACAGGATTGTTTGCAAGGATATATGGTTATTTGCTGGATAATGAGTTACTCACAGTGAACTCGGGGATCCATATAAGCATACAGGCAGAAGGGTGAGTGGGAGTGGGATGGAATAGTGAAGGGAAGAGAGGAAATAGGAGAGAGGGGGGAAGAGAGGGAAGCTGGAATGAATATTCAATATCTTTGTAAAAGTAGAAAAATAAAAAATAAAAATTGGGTATACACCAGAGGGTATACCACTAAAGAAAAATAATTCCCTCTTCTTCAGCATCCACTAGTCCTAATAGCTCATTGGCTAGGGCCAGGGTCTCTTGAGCCCTGCCACTATACGTGCAGGAATATTGATGGGCCCTGTCTTGGGTAGGCCATGTACAAATAGTCTCAGTTGCTATAAATGTATGAATGGAACAGGCAGTTTATGTCCAGAAGACAGTGTTTCATATCCTTCTCATGTCTGGCTTTTACATTCTTTCTGCCTCTTGTCCTATGATGTTCCCTGAGCGTTGGGAAGGGTTGATACAGATGTACTGTGTAGGGGTGAGCAGTAAACATGAAGTTATTCACAGTGGTTCAACCAGTAATATATGCCTGAACTGCTGCCCAATACTGACCCAGGCTGAGAGGACTAATTTATGAGTACAAACATAAACTTTATTTTTTAAAATAATTTTTCAAAATTGTCCTAGTTTTTCAAACATATTGAGTATTTATTACTGCTTCCCCTCTTCCTCTTTCTTTCCTTTCCCCTTCCCCTTCCTCCTTCTCCTCCTTCATCAATTCATCCCATTCCCTTCCACCTTCCTGCCTATATACTTCTATGGGCCCCAGGGTTCCTTTTGGATTGTCTTCTCTAGTTGAGGTTCATGCCTCTGTGTTATACCCAGTGGCCCCTCCTCAGGCTGCCCCAGTGATAGGTACATTCCCCTTCACCTATCCGAACCTAGTTCCCAGGGTTTCCACTGCATGTAATTATCTCTCCTGAGATCCTTGCTAATCTGTAGGGCCATGTTGGTATGTCAGTCATTATGTAGTTCTGGTGAGGACAAGTCTCATTGCATTGAGTTTCTGGATGCAACAGCCCTTCCGTGAATGGAATGTCTTGTCCAGTGGTGGACTTTCTCATTTTTAGGCTCTTCTGCAATGTTCCTTGAACCTTGCTTAGGATGGGGAGAGATTAGGTTGGCCTGATTCTGGGTGAGCATTGCAGGGTCAGTACTCTGCATTCTGGCTGGCCATTTCTGTCCATTTCGTTGCTCGTCCACTGCCCTGTCAGGATGTTAGGCTCCTGTACCTCTGTTGTAGAAGATGACTTCTAGGTTGAGTGCTGAGTGCTCTTTCAGACTATGGGAATGATATAAGGCATTTATAGAACAGTTAGTATACTCTCTTTCTACCTATAGGTTCGTAGTCTGTTCTTTCCTAGTGATCGTCTAGTTCCTTCCCTTTTATAGGTTCTTGATCTGGTTTACAGTAACAGGTATGTGTTCCATTCTGACAAGCAGGTCTTGAGTCCAATCAGAAAGCTGTTGGTTGTTTCCTTATTTTTTATTTATGCCACTGGTGATTTTCATTATAACTTGCAGATCTCATAGAATGATGAGGCTTTTGATTATTTTTGTTCCCCAGTAGCTTCTACAGTATTCCTTGGTATTATGTAGGCTATCCAGCAAGGAAGACGCTCTTGGACCAGTTCCAATTGATATATTTTACCCATGTCCTGTGATCCATATGTGTTGCATCTTCAGAAATAGGGTTTTACTGTCAGTAAACCAAGAGCAATGGCAAAAATCCATAGTGTTAATAGACCTTTGAAACCTCTCTGACAAACAGCTTATCTGGAAGTGTCACATTCCTGTTACTTGTAACATAGTTTTAATTGTCACTAGTTTCTAACTTGACCAGCTCAAGACATTTTTCTTTTTGCCCCGTTTTCCTCTCTTTGTTCTCCTCTGCATAGAAACTATCTATTTTTATTACTTTTTAAAAAATACATGTTTTTTGACATATTGCATTGACACTACTACATATGACACAATCACATTACATGACACTATTGTCCTAGTGGGTACATCATGCCTGGCAACTCAGTTTTGTTGTAGAATGCAGAGTCTGCTACTGGTGAAGATCATTGATGACACTCTGGCTTGATGAATGCTAGCTAGCATGGAGAAAAATTCCCAGTAACTTCCAACTTGATTTCTCTCTGTCATACAACCAATGTAGTGTATAGGGTCTTATCAGATAGCTCTGGCAGGCAACCAAGAGGTCTGGAAATGACTTGTATTATAAGAAGCCCCTAGAGACTCCTGATCAATAACTCGTTGACAGAAATACCATGCTTGCCACTGGGATTTTCCACTAATAATCCAAGGCTTCTCTGGGAGGAACATTGATCACCCATGCAGACTACCTCTTTTCAAACTTTGTTTTTGTGGTTAGATTTTTAATTTGTTTACAAAGTAGTGAATTTTCATAAGACTTTTTCATACATCCTTAATTTTTGCTATTGCTCTTCCCGTACCCATTCCTGCTTAAACAATTGAACTACCAATAGTCTCTTCTCGACTTTCATATGACAGGTATTCTCTGTCTCCTTTGAGATTTCCCTGCTCTGTAGCTTCTTGGCCTCTACAGACACTCTTTTGTTAAGCACAAAATATAGAACTTCTGAGCTAGGATCAGTGACTAAGGGAGGACATGTGACATTTGTCTTTCTGAAATTTAATTTTTCTCTCCAGCTAAATATGCTGTCCAACTCTGCTTCATACCCATTTGCCATGAAATTCGTTTCTGCAGTGATGTCATGAATTTGACTTTACCTAAACTGAGATCCTAAAAAATTTAAAGGAAACTCCTTAGGCTGTGTCAAAGTCAGTGGGAGCTATGCGTCCATCCTTGTTATCCCCCACCAAACCTCCTAGCATGTTAGTTAAATATTTCCTCCTTAGAAATGGAATCTCTCAAGTTTTTGTTGCTCTGAAGAAAAATTGATTAACACAGAATATTGGTAATAAAACAGATATTGCTATACTTGAAAGGCTATGGAATAGCCTGCAGTTTGTAGGAAAATTTTGGAAAAGCAAATTGAACGAAACTGAGAAAACTGTCAGTGAAGCTTCACATCTGATGGCGGTGATGTTAGAACAGAATGCTGATCAATAAAGGTTAGAAGGATAAGTATTCAGATGAAATTCAGGGCTATCAGGAACTGTAGTGTAGGCCACTCATGTCACACCCACTATAGCCACAAGTCTGGAAGCATTTTATCCATTCCAAGACTTTGTGGGAAGCCCAGCTTAAAGTTGACAAATTAGTTTATCTGCTGGAGAAAATTTCAGGTCAGTAAAATTCTTGAGGCAGCAACATGGGTTTTACCGGCTACTTCCAATCAGATTGGACAGAATAAGAAGCAAAGATGATTCAGAGGATATGAAAAACTTGTGTGTTGTCAGAAAAAAAAACAAAAATAGAGTTCCGGTCACAGTTGCTATATTTCGATTACTAGTGATATTAAAGTGAAATTGTGTTTTCTCATCATAATAGGAGAGATTCCTTGATGCTGCCTACATGCCTTTGCATTATGAAATTGACATGAGCTTCTGAGATCCAAGGATTGAATGTTATGGTTTGGATCTTAAGTGTCTTCTTAAAGTCCATATTCTCAAGGTTTAACAGAGAATTATTAGGAGGAAGCTTGAAGACACACCATTATAAGAGATCTTTATTCATTGGAGTCATGTAGCTGAAGCAATATTAAGTCCCTGGCTTCTCTTTCCTTCTCTTACATCCCAGTGGGAAGCTTTGTCCTGCCATACATTCCCTATCATCTGCACAGACCATCAAACAACAGTCCAAAGCATAGAACATAACAACGCTAAGGCTCATTACTGCCACAGGCTGGCGGTGAGGCAGGCACAGGGGATTCAGGCCAGCTACCAGGTACTCCAAGACGTTCTCAAGGCAATGCAGAGCAATGCGGTTGGTTCCCCACAGCATGCTTTGGGGGTGCACCCACCAGGACAGGACACTGGACCTTCCAGAAGATGATGACTATCCAGTTGGCCCTGATCGCCTTCTCAGAATTAGTATGGCGTCTGAACAGGCTCAACCCCGAGATGTTACAGATTGCTCAGGACACTGGCAAGTTGGACGTCACTTGCACAGCATCTGCTCATCTTTCTGCCTTATGTCCAACATGTCTCAGTTTCTGACAACCATCAGTGTCTCTGACCACTGCCCACCCCCCGGTGACTGCTGTCATGGGATGCTTTGCCCAGTCCACCTGCAAGGTGGACCACATTCTGAAACCTGTGCTTCAGACAAGCTCACTTCTTGGCACAGAAAGACATGAGAAGACACTTCCTCTCTGCTCTTGGCCATCAGGCAGCCCAAGAACATGGACAGCTGGTCTCCCTGGTTCAGAACTCAGTCAACGCCATCATAATCCACCTGCACAACCTAGTTCAGCTCAGTTGCAGGGAGAGTAAAGTGAACACCCTTGTGGCGACGTTCGCCAATGTCCTGGACAACCTGTGCCACTTGGACCCTCCACTTGGAATGCGATTGGCATCTCTCAGATGCTGAGCTGGTCGGCTGTTGATGACCCCACTCCGCCTCATTCCTCTTTATTTTGTTAGTTATTTTCCTGACAGTTTGTGTGTGAAAGAGCGTGGAATTAATCTTTTGGCCAGGCCGGTAAAGATGGCAGATGCAAATTTACCTTCAACTTTTAAAGTGCATTTTAAAGATATCAGGATACTTATTCTGGAATTTTTGCACTTTTTTTTTATTGGAACTCCTTCCGGTATGTGGCTGGGCCAGCTGGAGGAAACAAGTCCTTAGATCTGTCACCGTAAACATAAAAAATGACACCACACAGCTGTCGGTGCTCGTGTACAGACCTCAAACCAGTGTCCAGGAAACCCAGTATTAGAGAAAGAGGCTGCAGAAGACAGACACACAGTGTTTATTCTCAAGAGCATGATTTTTTATTATATTTTTTGCCTAATCATTCATCTTCTCCCTCCTCCCTCCCATTTCCCGCTGTCCCCCATTGCATTCCCCCCACTTCTCACTTTCCCTCCCTCTCACCCCTTTTCCATCCCATCTCCTCTCTTGGTGCTTCCTGCTTTCTCCCTCCCATCCTCCAGAGCATCTGTTTATTTGAGTGCAGAATTTCCCTCTGAGTCGTCTACACTAGTGAGGGTTCAAGACTCAGTGACATAGCTTGGGGCCCCTTCTTAGGCTGCCTGCTACTGTTTAACTGCTTGCCTCTAAGGATCCTACTTGCCTGAAGCCTTCTCTCCTGTGATCCCTACTTCCCCACTACACTTTGTGGGAGTTGTTGACATGTCAGCCGTTGAAGACCACGATTTTTAAAAAGAATTTATCTATCTATCTATCTATCTATCTATCTATCTATCTATCTATCTATCTGTTTATTTATTTATTCATTCATTCATTCATTCATTCATTTATTTATTTATTTATTTATTTATTTATTATGTGTTTCACTGTATAGGACCAAGGGGGACTAACTAAGAGAATCATCCTAGATAGCTTCTACCTCCTTTTTGCTTCACTTTGGTACTTCCCAGACTCCACCCACCAAGGTGGGAAGTGCAGGCTGCTGCTGTTTCTGCCTGGCGTTTTTTTCAAGTGGGACTGGGGATCTGAACTCATAACGTTCTTGCAAAGCAGAGTCTCAACCTGTGAGTCATTTCTCCAGCCCTCACAGCACGAATTTTTATGTTGTCTATTGCTGTCTGTGGGAATTTTGCTGATTCTTTGGGTCCCCAAGGCTGCTGTAATTTGGGAAGCTGCTCCTCCGCCAAAGCAGATTTGGATGCAGCTGGGTAGACACAGAATTGTGAAGGTCTGCGGCAGCACCTTGTATATTTTAGTGCTGGCTCTTCAGATATTGTTACAATTACTGTGCATGTTGCTGATAAATTCATGACCAAACAGCTTATGGAAAGAAGGGATTTTACTTTTGGTTTATGATTGTCCGGTTACAATTCTTACTCCAGCTTTTGCAGGCGAATCCACATCAACACCAAGGGCGGAGGTAACTGGACACACCAGATGAACAGGACTGCTGAGGGGCAAACTTCCCTTATAGCATGTCTGTCCAAGTATGCCAAAGAACACGAACTTAACCATTTCCCCTCATTTAGGGGCAGGAAATGATTCTTTCCCCCATGAACTGGGCCCTGCACATCAATCAAAAACTCTCCTGCAGGATTGGTCAGGGCTCAGAATAACTACTGATTCTTTACAAATGTGCCCAAAACTCAAAGCTTCAGTTTGAGTTGGTACAAATAGCTATCTGCCACAGGTATCTTCTAGACATTTACTATCATTATACTTGGGGAAGAGGTTCCTTTCTAATTTAAAACTAAAAATGTTGAAATTTCTGCCATTTAGTCTTTCTGTTATATTTACATTTTTATACATCTAAGCATTGAGACTGTTAGGCATTGTATGGTATGATATTTTTTAAATAAATATTTTATAAAAGAAGGAGAAGAAACAGGTCGATCAAACAGAGTTTCTATGACCGTAGCCAAACATTTTCTCATTATAACATATTTTTCCTTAGGTATTCGTTATAGTAATAGAAAACTGAGTACCACACTATTTGCCTTATAGTATTTGTTTTTTCTTCATTTTTTCCTATGTATGTCAGAATGAAATAAATTCAGCTGTCTCTTCTTATTGCTCAAACCTACTGTTCACTCCCTAGAAAAATATTCACTTATATTTTTCAAGCTACAGAGCTTTTATTTGTCCTTTTTTTTAATAATGCATTCCTCCTTACAGGTATTCTCTCTTGAATGTCAGCCATTCTCCTGGGCAGCGTTGTGAACTTTTACCAGTTTTCAGTAACCTCTGTGAGTATAAGAAAGTTGATTTGAAGTCTTTTTTCTATTAAATCTAGCTTCTGATCTTCCTTAGAGATGATTTATGATAATTTTGTTATGTTTTCTTGTTCCCTTGACTACCTTTTGTTGAATGTTTTTTTTGCTAAAAACTGGACATCTTATTGTGATGATGTGATAAGTCTGGAAGCTTCCTTATCCATAGTTTGTTGTTTTCAGTTAATTGTTTTTTCCAGAACGACCCTGGGTTAGGAAATCCTTGAAAAAGACAGGGAGAGAACTTATTGCTGTTTTAGTTTTTACTTCCTGCTTACAGGATGCCTATATCTCAGCCTATCATATAAACTTTTAGTTTGCTTGGGCATTTTCTGAACTGCATGTTATGATTTGAGTATGAAATTTCCACTAAGGGTCCATGTATTAGGAATGAGATTGTCAACTTTTAGGAAGTGATTAGACCCTGAAGGTTCGGTCCTAATTAATGGATTGATTGCTTGATAAAATTTGTAATAAAGAGCTGGATAGGCGGCCCAGTGAGTAAGATGCCTGTTTGCACCCCTAGTGACTTGAGGCCAATCCCTGGAAACCTATATAGTGGGAAAGGAAAACTGAAAAAGCCCAACACATTCAGGGATGTGACAGAATATTAACCACTCTGGAAGATACTACCTGGGGACTCTTGGGAGAGTGAGAGAACCTGTCCAACCCTCATGCTGCAAGATTAAGTATGATCAGCAGACACCCCTGGTATACAAAGAAGGGAAACTGCAACAGACAGCGCTCTTGGACAGCAAAGACTTATTCAATACAGACTCAACACAGTGTAAACTAGAAGATCAAATGTTCAACTGCCGTCCATCCTGAGCACACAACTGGAAGTATCCAAATTGTGAGGAACAAGAAAGAAGTTGCCCAAAGCTTTTTTCCCCCTATTTTTTACTCTTTTATTTCTTTTTTTGTTGTAACTGATCTCTTAGCGTATTTTTACTTTATCCTACTTTAATATGTTTTTCCATTCAAGGCAGGACTGCTGCATGTAGGATCTCACTGCTGTGAGACTTGTCCTTACCAGACCTGCATATGACTGACATACCAACATACCCCCATAGACTATAGAGGAACTCAAGAGAGAGAAAAGCATAAAATGGAAACCTTGAGGAGTAAAGCTAGGTGAGTGAAGGGAAATGTCCCTATCAGTGGGGTGGCCTGAAAAGAGGCAACTTGGTATGCCACAGAGGAATTAACCCCCACAAAAGTAAACAAGCCAGAGGGAACCCTGGGGTCCATAGAAGCAGACAGACAAGAGGGTGAAAGGAAGTAGAATGGATTGATGAAGGGAAGGGAGGGAAATGGGAGAGAGGGGGGTTAGAATAGGCGGTAAAACTAGAAAAAATAAAATAATAATTTTAAAAAGTATGTTTTTAGCTTAAAGATGGAGAGGACCAACGATGTGCAAGATACTCCACACAAGTTAGGGCTGCAGCAGTCAGGATTGGATTTCGCCTGACCTGCACAATGGCTGATAATGTCAATGATCCCCCCCCAAAAGTCTAGCATGGATCACAGAGAAGGCTCCAGGCAGTAGGATCCTTAGAGGCAAGGGATTAAACAGTCATAATAGTTCCCATGCTAACAGGGAGCCCAAGAAGGGGTGCTTGGCTATACCACTGAGTCCTGAACCCTCACTAGGGTGGAGCACTCAGAGGGAGGTTTGGTGTTCACACAAAAGGATGCTCCAGGGGATGGGAGGGAGGAAGTGGGAGGCACCAGCAGAATGGGAGTGAAGAAGGGGGTTGAAAGGAAGGGGGAGGGGGCAAGTGCAAGGGGGGACGACCGGGGAGGTGAGGGGGAGGGAAAGGATGGGGGTACCTACTGAGCTTCTATGATTAGGAAAAAATAAAATGTGGGAGAAAAAAATTTAAAAAAACTGAAAAAGGACAAAAAGTATGTTTTTACTTTTTGGTTCTCCTTCCTCTAATTTGGTGTGATCACGCTCCTGTGTACATGTGGGAGTGGCAGTGTGTGGAAGAATGTGTATGTATGCAGGTGTGCATTTGCATTCACATGTGTGTACATGTGTGTGGAGACCAGGGGCCAACCTCTCATGTCATTCCTCAGGTATCACCCATGCTTCTTCAATGTGATTTTAAGGTTCTTTATTAATCATTTTTAAAAGTAAAAAAGAAAATGTATTCAGTAGCCATTATTCTGAAAACTCTTATTTAATGTGCCTTACAACACCCAAATAATGTGTTCCCTGATACTTCCTCTACTCAATGATAAGGAATGTAATAACATTTTCATGACAATTAACTGAGGATTGTCCTTGCTCTCTAAATGTCTACTGCTCTTATCACTCTGCTTCCCCCCTCTATACTTCCACTCTTGGTAGATTCTTTTTGGCTTTCATGTTATTATATTCATTGTTTCCTGTCCTCAGTTATTCCTGACATGTCACAAAATAATCATGTGAGCAAAACCTGCACTGCAGTAGTCGCCCTACCTCTTCGGCAGCCCAATTCTTGACCTCTCATCTTTGCTCCCAGCTTTAAGTCCCTTCAGATTTCTATCGTCTTCCATATGCAGGGTAACACCCTGAACTTTATTGCATCCTTGTCTTTATTTTCATTTCCTTCTCATCATTCTAAATTCTTGCTCTGGGAAAACCTCACATTTTTCTTCTCAGTTTTTATGTTCAGAGAGTGCTTAATCCAAGAGCAAGTAGTCATCTTCATATGTGTGTAGTAGAAATCTCCAAGCATTCAACCTAAAAATAAAACAAGCACCTGATTTGTATTATATTTATGTTTGTTTATATTTATTATTTATATGATTTTTTATTAATTTTTCTACATATTTTTACAAGCGTATTGAGTATTCATCCCAGCTTCCCTCCCTCCCCTTTCCCTCCCACTCACTTCACCATTCCATCCCACTCTTCCGTCTGTATGCTTCTGGCTTGCATACTCCTCTGTGGGTTCAGGCCTCCACAGTGTAACAAGTTCTCTCACTTCAGACCACCTCACTGGTATGTGCATTTCCCAGGTGTAGACCCAAAGGTTTCCACTGTGAGTTCCCATTCTAAAGCATTCTGATTTTGTTGTGGGAAGTGTTCTGTATGTGTCGTTGAGCTCAACTGGTTCATCGTGTTTTCTCTAGTTTATTTCTCCATGCATTATCTACATATTGGTTAATTCATTGTTAACATGAGATATCGAAATCTATAATTAGTACTACTGTGAGTTGTTTATTTCTCCCCAATTCTAGAAAAGGCTTACCTCATAGAATTAGGGACTCTGTATGATATATATGATATATTTATATATGTACATTATATATGTGATATATGATATATATGTGATATATGTGATATATATGTATGATATATATATAACTTGTTACATGTTTTTGATAGATTTTCTCCTTTATCTTTGTAAAATGTCCCTTTTGTGACTTGTATGACTTCAAAGTTTGAGTTTATACTTTGGTTTAATGTCATTTTATCAGGTACTTGTGTACTCCTCTGTGGGTTCAGGCCTCCACAGTGTAACAAGTTACCTCACTTCAGACCACCTCACTGGTATGTGCATTTCCCAGGTTTAGACCCAAAGGTTAACACTGTGAGTTCCCATTCTAAAGCATATTCATACTATATTCATTCCAACATTCTTGACTACTGTTTGCATGGAATACTTCTATCTGTCCTTACTCCTTCATGCTACATGTAGCCTTATGAGCTGTAGATAGCAGTTTCTTAAGTATTGATTTTGTTGGAGATCGTTTGGTTCATTTCCATGTCTCCTCTTCAATGAGAATGATCTACAATAGTTGGCTTCAAATGAGTGAGTTTTAAGTGAAAGAATTAATGGCAAATAGCAGACAGAAGCAGGAAACAGAGATCAAAGCATCATTAAATTAATTGCTCATGACATACAGCAGAAAGCAACTGGAGTAACGTGACTGAGAAAGCAAGTAAAAGTAACATCATCAAATGAGGTACAGAAATTGACTAGAGAAGCAATGATGAAACAATTCTGTAGATGGGTGAGTTTCCCATTACTCATTCCTATGCAGAGCATTCCCAATACCCTTATGCTCATATTTCGTATCTCAAGCTGAAGTTTTGAAGAGGCCCTTGGCAATGATTGGCCTTCTGGTTATGCTGAAGGACAGTGTTTTCATGCAAGCAACTTACTCGTTTGTTCTCAAGGACATGATTTTGCTTTGGAGTTGTTTTTGTTGTTCTTTCTATTTATTCAGGGACTAGCATGTCTGGATCCGAAGTGGGGTTCAAACTCTGCTTCTAGACACAGCTTCTCAGTGAGCTTAAACAACATATGACAGATTACAAATACAATTTATTTTATACTTCCCATCCCCAATTTTGACAGTTTATGTCTTTCCGTTGAGGAGTTTTACCTGTTCACATCAGAGGTGATATTGAAAGGGAAGGATGTACTGTTGCTATTTTAATAATTTTTTCTATATCTTTCAAGTATCTTTGTCTTTTGTTCCCTTTTACTATATTCTTTTGAGTTTATTTAAAACATTGGCAAGATTTTTTTGAGACAAGATATTGCTTTGTAGCCTCAGGTGGACTGGAAATCATTATTAATAGATGACTGTCTCTTAATTTGCACCAATACTGCTGCCTCTGCCTTTGTTGGGACAGGGATTTCTTTCTATATGTATTGCCTCATTGTTGGCATACAGTTATTTACAGAGCTATTGAAAAGTCAGTTTGTTTTGTATCAATACCATAATGCTGTTTACTTTTACTCTTTTCTAAATTTTCAGTAGTTTATTTATTTATTTAATTATTTATTTATAAGCATGAATTACACAGAAAGTGGGTTGCCTTCATATATTCATATGGAAGTGTAGAATACTTCAATCTCTTCTACTTTTCTGTTATCCTTTAGGCCCCTACTAAGTTTAGAGGTTCTTTCCTCAGTCATTTCCACTTCTTATTGAACTTTCCCAAAGGTATTTCTCGTTCGTTTTAGTGTTTTTGCTCTATAACTTTTTTGGGGTTTGCAGGTTTTTATACATACAGAATTTAGCTTGTACTTTTCTTATTGTTATTATTAGCTGTAGTCATTATACAAAATGATGGGTT
This sequence comes from Typhlomys cinereus, assembly GCA_023101885.1. Classification (NCBI taxonomy): domain Eukaryota; kingdom Metazoa; phylum Chordata; class Mammalia; order Rodentia; family Platacanthomyidae; genus Typhlomys; species Typhlomys cinereus. Next base: position 1,215,067 of record JALPQD010000379.1, on the reverse strand, counting down.
TCATAATTCACATTATGACATTGCCATAGGTGAATGTCATTGTACTTTGAATATAGTAATTTCCTCTATTACCCATTTTCTAATCCCTCCATCCTCTGGCCCCATTCCTATTCCCAAATATTCCCACTTGTACTTTCATGTCATAGTGTGTGTGTTTCAAGTGTGTTAGGGAAAAAGATCTGCAGTCTGCCTATCTGTCCGGCTTATTTTACTGAATGTAATGATCACCAGTTCCATATGTTTTCTTGAAAATAGCATAATTTTCTTCTTTTGTGTCTGAATAAAACTCCATTCTGTAGCTACATACTTCATTTTATATCTATCTATTGATAGACACATAGTTTGATCCCATATTAATTCCTTTTTAGAAATTCATCAACTTGTTTACGATTTTTTATATGTATTCCACCTTTCTTTTAAAGGGTTTGTTTCTTGAGCGCCTGCTCTGAAAAGCCTACATTCTATATGTCTACGTATTTGTTTTTCCAAGTAGAGGTAGAGGGGGCAATAATTTAACAAGGTGACTTCTCTGAAGGACATTTCTTTTTTTTTAATTTTTATTATTATTTATTTTTATTCAGTTCTGCGTGTATGCATGTGTGCACGTGTGTGTATGTATGTGTGTGTGTGTGTGTGTAGAACCACGGGCGAATTCGGGAACCACCATGGACGCCTCTGCCCCGGGATTCACAGGCTCCGCCCTACCAGGACCAGAAACGCAGGCCGCCCCCGCTTCTGCCTGGTGTCTATACGTGGGGTCTAGGATCCGAACTCAGGACCTTCCACCTGCAAGGCAGAGGCTTAAACCCTGAGCCACCTCTCCAGCCCCCGACATTTCTTACCATTAGCATGTGTTTGTGATTTCTAAGAACTTGACATGCAGAAATAGAAAAACCAAAACCCCTCAAGTAAACTGAAATGCTGATTAATTGGAAGAATACTGCATGATATTTCAAGCAAAGGGATAAGAATGTAGATAAAAACATATTGGAAGGAGGTAGAAATGAACTCATGAGACTCTGGGAAGTATCAGGAAGCTCTGGGAAAAAAAGGAGCAAGAATTAAAGATTGATTATAGGAATGAGTGTCATGGTATCTAAACTTAAAAAATAATATTTAAGGTGTGTAATGGTAATAAAGTAGATAAGGAAGTGTATTTTATAATGAGGAAATATTTAAAACAGTAGAAACCACCTAAACTGTAATGTACTATTATTTTGCTGTTGAATTCTAATTGCTAAATATACTCTTTGACTTTTGAATAATACTTTTAAGTTTTTATCCCACATTTTATATTTTTCCTAATCATACAAGCTCATTAGGTGCCCTGTCCTCTCTCTCCCCTCTCCCCTCTCCAGTCTTCCCTCATTGCACTCTCCTCCCTTCCCCCCATCATTTTACTCCCCCTCCCTCCCTCCTCTTCTCCTGGTGCCTCCCCCTTCCTCCCTCCCATCCCCTGGACCACCCTTTTGTGTGAATGCCAAACCTCCCTCTGTGTCCTCTACCATAGTGTTGGGCTCCCTGCTAGTATGGGAACTCTATTATGACTGTTTAATCCCTTGCATCTAAGGATCCTACTGCCTGGAGCCTTCTTCTCTGTGATCCATGCTAGACTTTGGGTGGTCGTTGACATGTCAGCCATTGTACAGGTCAGGCAAAGTCCAATCCTGGCTGCAGCCCTAACTTGTGTGGACTATCTTGGTCCTCCCCTTCTTTAGGCTCTTACAATCTTACCATCCCCTCTTCCTCAAGGTGCCCTGAGGTTTAGGATGGAGAAAGATTTGGCTGGTCTTATTCCAGATTGATAATGTAGGGTCTTTGGTGTTCTGAATTATGGTTTGTTGTTGTTTTCAATTTTGCTGTTCCTGAACTGTCCTTAACTGCATCTGATTGGTATCAAAGGTCACCTCCTAATCAAAAAGTTAAACCCAGAAAAAAAAAGTTAAAGCCAGTATGTACTCCCTACTAAGTGGAGCCTTGTTCCAAACCACTTAATAACATATTTAAGGGTAGATCTTTGTAATACCCACTGTAATTGCAAAAAAAATCCTGATTTTAAATGACAGACATAATTTTGTCACACATACCTACATAATCTGAAGATCTTGGGTCTTAAACTCCATCTATCCAAAGCTTTACATATGAATATGTAAATTTGTCTTTAATCTAAGAACCAGGGAATGAATATCTTTGTGGTGCCTGAGGAAAAGTTATACATATTATACTCTTCCTTGTTACCCTCATCAGTTCATAAATGGAAATTAAAAACCCATTCTTACTTAAGATCCCCAGAATGTTTTTATAATTTAGTGTTTTCTGTTTCATTTTGTTTAACATACAGAGAAAAGAGTGTGCTTTTGCTTTGAAACTTTCATATACAAATATAATGATTTTGTTTTCATTCTTTATTACCAATACCCATACCCACCCTCTACCATCACACTCCACTTATTCTCCTTTCCAGCCGGTCTCCCTTTTGCTCTCTTGTCCCAAGAAGTTTGCTCTACAAAGCATCAGTTTAATGTTCAAAGTCTCATGTAAATCTTTTTAGATCTAATATATCTAATATACATCATATAAATCATGAACATTAGATATGGCTGCAACTCTAGGTATAATCTCTTAAGTATAACTTCTAAATCACAATCCTTCTTTACCTGTGAATCTGGGAAAATAAAAAACATGCTTATCATCCTGTGCACGTGGTTTTTTTTTTTAACCTTCTATGCTGCGCAGAGCAGCACTTGCTATATCAACATATTTATCTTTGGAAGGAATGGTCCCAGAAAGTAGGGCTATGATTAAATAACTATAAGAACATGTTTGCTACAATGTGCCCTGTAGCATAACTTACAGTTATGAGACAGGAATAAGATAAATAGAAGGTTTTCTTTTTTTTAATTGATTTATTTTTCTGCTCATACAAACGTAATAGGTACCCCTGTCCCCTCCCTCCCTTACCTCCCTGCTCCCTCCCCTTTTTCCCTTTCCTTTCCCCCCTCCCTTCCTTTCTCCCAGGGCCCCCTCCCCTCATCTCTGAAGCATCCTTTAATGTATATATCAAACTTTCCTCTGGGTCCTCCTCTCTGATGAGGTGTAAGGACTCAGTGGCATTTCCTAGAACTCTTTCTTGTGTTCCCCTTAAGTATAGGAACACTATTGTGACTGTTAATCCCTTGCTTCTAAGGATCATAGTGCCTTGAGTCCATGCTAGAATTTGAGGGGTCAATGATATGTTGGTCATTGCTCAGATCATGCAGAATTCTATTACAATTTTTTCAGCCCTAACTTGTGTGGAGTATCTTGCATATCATGACTCCTCCCATCCTTGTGTTCTTACAATCTTACCGCCCCCTCTTCTGTAAATTTCCCTGAGCTTCAGGATGGGGAGAGATTAGGCAGGCCTGATTCCAGGTGGTTGATATAGAGTCTCTGATGTTCTGAATTATGATTTGTTGATTTTTTTTTTTCAGTTTTGCTGCTCCTGCAATGCTCTTGGCTCCATCCTGATTGGTATTGGATGTCACCCCCTGGCCAGAGATAAAAACCTGTTAAAATAGAGTTTTATTATAAGGATAGATTCAAAGGTAGATGGAATAAGAGTAGGAGACTGCGGTGAGGGGGTGAGTCAGTCTCCCATTGCAAAATGGTTACCTTGTACCTGCCAGATTATGCCCTCCCTTTCTGGTAAGATCATACCCCATCAGTTGCATGTGACCAGGAAGGAAAGTCTGTGAGCTTAACCAGATGTCTCATTACTTACTTGCAGTCCTTGATGGTGGGCTATTATCTCTGCTGTAGCATGGTCCCCTTTCTCCTTGTTTCTGGCGGGGCCCTCCTTCCCCTTCTCTCTTGTTTATAATCTTTGCAATTATTGTAGTTATTACAGAGATTTATCTTTGAGTATGTCTCTAAGTTGATTTGGTACTAGGATCCACCTATTAGGGAGTACATACGGCACTTAATTTTCTGTGTCTGGGATACTTCACTCAATATAATTGTTTCTAATTCCATCCATTTCCTGGAAAATTGCATTAATTCATCATTTTTGATGGCTGAGTACTATTCCACTGTATAAACGTACCACATTTTCCTTATCCACTCGTCAACTGTTAGACATTTGGGTTGATTCCATGACTTTGCTATTGTAAACAGTGCTGCTATGAACATGGTCATGATTGTTCCATCGAGGTGAATATTTGCTGTATGGGGGGTTATTCCCAAAAGTGGAATAGCTGGGTCATATGGCATTTCAATCTTTAACTTCTTTAAGAATCGCCAGAATGAGCCTGCACTCCCACCAACAATGTAGGAGAGTTCCCCTCTCTCCACATCCTCTCCAGCATTTGGTGTTGTTCGTATTGTGGATTTTTGCCATCCTGATCGGGGTGAGATGATATCTCAGGGAGGTTTTGATTTGCATTTCCTTGATGGCTAAAGATGTGGAGCATTTTTTTAAGATATTTGTTAGACATTTTAATTTAGTCCCTGGTAAAGTTTCTTTTAAGTTCCAAGTCCCATTTTTTAATCGGGCCATTTGTTTCCTTGGTGTTTAGTTTTCTGGATAATAGAGCTCAAATAGAAGGTTTTCTGACTCACAGATGGCAAATACATAGAACATCTGGTTTACAGGAAAATAGCATAAAGGAGATGTGAAAGAGGCCCAGTGATGCAGCCATCAGTAGAGTAGAAGTTGTATGAACTCACCGTGTATTACAGAGTAGAATAAACCTATTACTATAGAATGGTATTAGAACATCATACTCAGAAGGAAATCCCCCAGGCTAACATAAAAATGTCATGTAAAAATGTAGCATTCTAGGCCTAAATTATCTTGGGCACTGTGGTGGACAAGCAAATATGAGTGGGGGAGACATTTACTAGGAGCAGTCTATGGATGTGTAGTGCTGAGCCTTTCAGATAATATTCAAGCCAGTGAACAGGTTACCACTCGTGATGGTGCAATCCTTCAAACCCAGTGAAAAGGCCTTTAATGTTGGGATTGCTAGGTGAAGAATTCCAATGTGATAATGTAATTTCCTTTAAACATCCTATCTGAATATTGTAAGCAAGTGCTAGAATTCATAAAAGAAAATTACAATAAATCCATATAATTTTTCAAAATTTAGTTAATTCTTTCAAAAGTCATTAAAACACTAAAAACTCTTTTTTAAAATTGGGGAAGGAATTTATTCCACAGTGCAGAGGGAGTACGAGCTTCTCAAGTAACAGTTGCAACATCCTAGATTCTGGAGAACACTTCTGGGCAAACTTCAATGAAGAAGAAGACAGGTAGGGATCTCCCGAAAGCATTGCTAGCCTCCTGGAATAGGCATGGTCCACCTTTCTGTGCTTCCAGAGGGTCTTCGGCTGTGATCTGGTGTCAGTAAGTAATTTTGTTGCTTCTATCACTTTTATTATCCTTTGAAGTTTCCATGTACAAGTAAAGTGAATTTACGTGTGCTCTTCCTTACTACTTCCTTTTGACTCTCCTATCCACCAACACATTCTCTTTTCTAGCCAGGTTTCCTCCCACTTCCGCTGTACCTACATGTGTGATTCATTGGGCTCCATCCAGCACACTTGCCCTGGAAAGTGCCCAGGCACCCGAAAGGTATAAATAGCCTATCAATAAACAAGCCATCAATTAAAGAAGCTCCCCCTCCCAACACTAATAATTCAATTAGCAACTTATACTTCAGCAAACTGAAGTTTCTAAACTCTCGCAACACTCATTCTGGGCTACTCTTAAGGCATGTAACTTGTTTTGCATTGCATTCTATTTGGCATGCCTATTTCTTTTTTTTATAATACATTTATTATTATTATTATTTCAGCTAATACAAACTTAATAGGTACACCGGTTCCCTCCCTCCCTCCTCCTCCCCCCCCCGAACCCCCTGCTCCTCCTCCCCTCACCCCTCCCGCCCCATCCCCCTGTGCCTCCCGCCCCAATTCCCAGAGTCCTTTCTTGTGCATGCCTGACTCTCCTCTGGGCCCTCCTCTCCGATGACGTACAAGCCTATTTCTTATTTTAGTGCTATTTCTAGTTTGTAATGCCTCTGAAAAATATTCTATTTTATCTCTATCTCTATTCTATACAATGCTTATACCAGTGTATAAAACATTAAAAATACATCTGATATTTTACTGTGGAATAAAAGAATGAACTCATTACTTAAATAATTAATATAATACATGAGGTAAGCCAATTCAGTCGCTCCATAATATCTACATATATCAAAACATTATTTTATATTCCAAAAGAACACACAAAATTTATTTATCAATTAAAGCGTAGCAGTATGGTGCTTTTAGATGCTGTCTATATTAAATTCATTTATTATACTGTTCATTTGTCTATGCCTTTGATGGTTTTATGACTGGTATTTCTGCCTTTTTTGAAACTTAGCAGTATGGTGCTTAAGATGCTGTCTATATTAAATTAATTTATTATGTTATTCATTTTTCTATGCCATTGATAGTTTTATAACAAGAATTTATGTTTTTTTGAGAGTAAGGAAAAGTTCCATAATTATACTAGTGGATTTTCCAGTTATTTTTATTACACATTTTGTATCATCATTGTTTGGTACATACGTATTTAGGATTCATGCATAGTCTTGAATTAACCCTCTCCTTATTAGATAATGTTTAGTTTTTTTCCTTGTAATTTTCATAGTTTTAAAGCTGATATTAATATGGATAATCTATGTTTTAGTATCATTTTTAAAATATATGCTTTATTAGTTTATACTCTCAATTCCAACTTATTTATGTTCTTTCACTTAGTGATTTTTGGGTACATAGTATATTCTAGACACTCTATGGTAATTCATTCTGGAAGCATAACTATATCTATTCAACTATATTTTGATTTTTTAAGATGCTGTCTGAAATTTTTAAGTTTTTAACATCATGAATTATTGAAAGGCTGATGTATTCTATTACTGCCACAATTTTTTTTCCTACATGCATTTTGGAAATTATTTCAGGTAAGCTACTTGCTTTACATGAATCCTCCATCTTCTATTTTCGGAACAAATATTGTTTGAAGTAGCATCCAAACAATGATGAATCATTTTTTCATTTATTTTTATTCTTTTAGAGTTTTTTTGTACATGAATACAATGAATTTTTTCTATTTTCACTTCCAATGAACTAATCCCATCTCCCTTCCTTCTCCCGCTACAAACCTCTTTCTTCCCTCTAACTTTCATGTCTTTCTGTGCTTGCGGCCCACTCAGTTTCATCTGAGCTGCCTATAATGGCATGTGCCTAAACACTTCCTGGAGCATTGATTTTATATCAATGAATGCACCCCTTCTTCCCTTCTTCCCCTCCCCCATCCCTACATCTAACGTTATCCTTCAGTAGTCTCTCAGAGAGATGCGGTGCCTCTTGAGAACTTCTCCCTTCTAGGATGAAACAGTGGTAAGCCCTATGTTTGTTAAGGTCTTGCAGAAATAGACACAGCTACAGTGGATTCTTGGGTGCAGAAGACACTATGTAGCAAGACTTCTCCAAACTCTCTGGCTCTTTCCTTATTCCATCACCTCTTTCATGATGTTTCCTGGGGCTTTGGGTGAGGATTTGTACATTTACTTTTCTGTTATTGACAAGAAGATACTCTGATCCAGGCAATTTAAGGAACAAAGGATTTATCATTGGGCTTACTATTCCAAAATGGGTTGAATCTACTAAGGTGGAAAATGCATAGAAAAAAAGCATAGTGGCCAAAGCAGAAGGCTGGTTTAGGTTCTCACTGCCATCAGGAGGTAAAAATAGGAGTGAGAGACAGAGGAAGTAGGGCTGGGATATTAAGCCTCAATACCTGGTCCCAGTAACATGCTTCTTACAGGAAGGCTTCACCTCCAAAGGTCTCACTGACTTTCCAACAGCTCTACTACTTGGCGATCCAGTAATCAAACACATTAGCCCAAGGAGGAGAAGTCACATTTAAACTGCCACAATGTGTCCTGCGCTCAGTATAGGCTCATAGCTATTTCATACAACTTTTAGTCAAAAAAAAAGTATTTAGTCTATCAGTTAAATATTAATCAAAAGTCCGTTCTCATCTGAGACTTGAAGAAGCCTGTATGTGTGACCTCCTGTTACAAAAAAGGTTACATGAATACAACATACAAAACACAAAGTAAATATTCTCATTACAAAATGGGGGAATAGGGTCATCTCTAGTAAAAACTGGACCACAATAAGACCAAAAACCAGCAGGAAAAACTATAAATCCTGTAACATCATGTCCAGTATATAAGCCTCCTGATAAATTCATATCAGTTGCAAATGTTTCTGCCTTTCCAAGTTGGTTGAATGTGACATACGTCTTCTCTTTTGACCTGGTTCCTCTTTTGGCACATAGCCCTCTTTGACAAATGTTCAATGGGTCTGGCATCCCCACCATCTACAGATCACCATCGTAACCCAAATTTTATTATTATATATCTGTGCAGTGCCTTCTTAGGGCATCCATGTGAGAACTTAAACCTTGACCCACCCTGTCTGGCATTAGTAACACTTTGAAATGATATAGAAGGAATCCATAACCTCCTCAGTCTTTCATCATTTATGCTTGCAAAGCATCAAAGACATTGCCAAATTCTGCCATAACATTCAGGCAGAGACTGGCTCCCTTGAACTACAACTGGTCCAGCCTTTTTGAGCTGGAATTAGGAAGTTGTTCTAAAGGAAAAGATTTTCCTTTTTCACTCCATTAGATCTCTTTTTTACTCCATTAGATCTTCTAAAAAGTTTACCTTCTTTTTGGTTGACATAATCTTGGGTGTGGTCTTCCTCTTTAGGAACCTAAGTTTCTGTGAAGTTCAGACTTCAGTTTCTTAATGACACTACCCTCTTTAACAGTAAACTTCTTCTTGTCTGATTTTTTTTTAGATTAACACATTAGCTTTGCCTACATATCTTCCCATGACAAACTTCACAGGTACTTATTCCTTTCTGCAAGGTACTTATTCCTCTGACAAGATATCAGTTCATTTCATGTTAAGTTAGCTTCAGGCAAGCTTTCAAGACATGGGAAAATGCAACCAACATCTTTGCCAAAACATCTTTGTACCTAGTCAAGTTACTGATACAGTTTTTGTTCCATTCTGAAACTTTGGGTTGGGCCTTCACTGTCTGCAATTCTCTTAAACATTACTATATTCAGAGTCTCACTACAGTGGTCCATGACCAGTGTCTCAAGATTCCGTGACTTTTATAGTCCAGTATTTCAGTCTTCCACCCCTCCCCAAACAGTTACAAAGGTACAGAAGTCACATGTTCAGCATCACAGCAACTACAATGAATATTTTTCAGATGACAAGTTATTTGAAACTTTCTTTTCTGGTACTATTTATGTTGCAGCTACTATTCTGTTGCTTTGAGATAACATGCAGAATCAGAAAGATTACAGGAGACAAGGTTATTTGACTTTAGTTACAAAGGAGATATTGTCCATTTGTGGCAGACAATGCATTACAGAAGACATGGTGACTGAAGCAAGAGGTTAACTGCTGCTACTTTGCATCCATCAGGAGACAAAAAAGAGTGTGAGAGGATAAAGGTCTGAGTTGTCAAACCTCAAGATATTCCCCAGTGACATACTTCTGCCACCATGTCTCTACTTCTTAAAGGCTTTTCAAACAGCGTCACCAGCTGAGGATCAAGTATTCAAATAAATGATCCTATTTAATACAATTTGAATTAAAACCATGACAGGGCCCTTGGGAATATGCCCACTTAACACATAGCTAGATCATACAGTGTTTCAATTTTTAGCTCTTTGAGGACCCTCCATACTGATGTCTGAATGTAGTATTAATTTGCACTCCTACAAGAATTGTGCAAGGATTCCCCTTTCTCACATCCTTATCAGCATTTATTGTTTTTGTGCTCTTGAATGTATTCTAATTTGAGTCAAATGAAATCTCAAAGTAGTTTTATTTGCATTTCCGTGATGGATATTGATGTTGAACACTTTTTAAAATATATTTCTTAAGGCTGGAGAGTTGGCTCAGAGGTTAAGACTCTGCCTTGCAAGCAGAAGTTCCTGAGTTCAGATCCCCAGGTCCCACTTAAAAATGCCAGGCTGAAATGGCAGCTGCCTGCACTTCAGGTCCTGGTGGGGGACCTGGAAAATTCCAGAGCTAAGCAAGAAGGCAGTAGAAGCAATCCAGGATGATTCCCGAACTCACCTTTGCTCCTCCACAAGGACACACAGTGCCCTCTGATATGCATACACAAACACACAACACGCACACACACAATAAATAAATAAACAAAATATTCTTGGACATTTGGAATTTTTTTAAAACTATTGAATTTCGAAGTCAATTTTTAATTTTTTTAATCATTTATTTGCATGCAAGCACGTGTGTGTGAGTGTGTGTGTGTGTGTGTGTGTGTGTGTATCTGTTTGTGTGCATCAAATGGCACTCTTTGTTCCTGTGGAGGACCAAGGTTGACTTCTGGATCATCCTGGATTGCTTCAACTTCCTTTTTGCGTTGCTCTGGGATTTTCCATGTCCCACCTTCTAAAGACGGAAGTTCAAGGCACCATTTCTGACTGGTGTTTTTAATTGGGATTCAGAACGCAAAGTCGGGTCCTTATGCTGGTCAGGGAGAGTCTTAACCCTCAGCCATCTCCAGCCCCTGGGTCTCAAATTTGATTTCAATGACTGATGTGCCTGTTTTTATGTTAATACTTTGATGTTTTGTTACTATGTCCGTATTATATAGTTTGAAATCATCTGTGGTGATGCCTTCAATGATGTTTTTATTGCTCAGAGTTTACTGATCTGGGAATTTTATGCTACCTCAAAAATTTTGAGATTGTCTTTTCGATTTCTGTGAAGAATTTCTTTGGAATTTTGATTGGCCTTCCATTTAATCATTCTATGGCTTCGGTAGAATAGTCATTTTCACATATTAATCCTAACCAATCAAGTTCTAGTGACTTCTTTAATTTCTTCCTTTGATGTTTTAAAAATTTAATTGTACAGGTGTTTCACTTTCTTGTTAGATTTATTCCATTCTGCTTTTTAGACTATGGTTAATGGGACTATTCTTCTTTTATTTGTTCATCCTTAGATTATATGAATGATACAGATTTTCTATGTTAATTTTGTAACCTGCCACGTTAATGAAAATGTTTATTATCTGCAGTAGTTTCCTAGTGGAGTCTTTAGTGTCTCTGGAATATAGAATCATGTCATCTAAAACCAGAGATTCCTTAATGTATTGCTTCCTATTGCCATGCATGTGTGCATTTGAGATATTATGTCCAGTATTAGATTGCTTAATGAATTTGAATTAGCATGTACTTGGTACAAATATATTTAGAATTCTGATAACATCTTGGTGGATTGTTCCCTTGATTAATATGAATTGGCCTTTATCTATGATTTGATGCAGTTTGATTCATAAATTAGAATAGCTACTATTGCTTATTTCCTGGAACCAGTTTTTTTTTTTATTTTTTTTTTATTTATTCAATTGTGCATGCGTGCGTGTGTGTGTGTGTGTGTGTGTGTGTGTGTGTGTGTGTGTGTAGAACCACGGACGAATACGGGAACCACCACGGACGCCTCCACCTCCTCCTTGTTTACTCTGCCCCGGGATTCACAGGCTCCGCCCTACCAGGACTGGAAACGCAGGCCGCATATACATAGGGTCCGAACTCAGGACCTTCCACCTGCAAAGCAGAGGCTTAACCTCTGAGCGACCTCTCCAGCCCCTGGAACCCCTTTCTTAGAGTAGCTTTACCCATTCTTTGACCCTAAGATGGTTTGTATTTCCAGTATTGAAGTACATTTTTGGAGTCAGCATCTTAACAGACGCTGTTTTTTGTTTTTTGTTTTTTGTTTTTAGTGAATTATTTATTTTCATTTATTTTCATTTTGTTTTATTTATTGTGCGTGCATTTGTGTGTGCGTGCACGTGTGTGTGTGCGTGCACGTGTGTGTGTGCGTGCACGTGTGTGTGCGTGCGTGTGTCTGTATGTGTGTATGTCTGTGTGTGTGTATCAGAGGGCACTGTGTGTCTCTGTAGAGGACTAAGGACCCTTTATTCAATCTACCTTCTTTGCTTTGCTCTGGGATTTCTCAGGCTCTGCCCATCAGTACTGAAAGTGCTGGCTGCTGCTATTTGTGTCAAATGTTTTTACTAAGGACCTGGGATTCAAACTCAAGTTCTTCTGTTTTCGAGGCAGTCTTAATCCCTGAGCCATCTCTCCAACACCAGACCCTGTTTTTAAATCCAGTCTACTAACCTATGTCTCTTTCTTTGCAAATCGAGTATATTAATATTTAGGGTTATTACTGAAAAACGTTTTATTGATTGCTCTCACGTTGTTTATTCTGTGCTATTTTATTTATATTCCTTTTTTCAACTATTGTCTTGACATTTTTTTCTGTATATTCATTAGGGTGTATTTATCCTTTTCTTCATACTTCAGTATTACTTCCAGTATCTTGGTAAATCTGGCTTTTTGTCATATATTACCTTAATCTAATTAACAATGAAAAATATTTCTTTCATTTTCATTTGTTATGAATAATTCTGTTGCATATAGTACCCTAGAATGGTCTGTTTCATCGTCCATAACTTGAACTATGTCTCTACAAACTTTTAAAGTTCTATTCAAAATCAGCCATTGTTCTTATAGACTTGCTTTTATATACAACTTGTTATTTTTCCCTAGAGGCTCTTATGATATTATTTTTGGTATGCACATTTAGAGTTTTGGCTATTATGCGTCATTTGTAATTTTTTTCTGTTCTATTTAGTGTCCCGTACATGTCTTATACTTCAATGGGCATCGTTTTCTTTAGTTTGGGAAATTTTCTTTCTATGATTCACATGATACATTTGCTTGGTATTTTTATTTTTGTGTTTAATTTTTACTATTTACCAGTTTCTTATGACTTGTACAATTCTACTATCATGTGGTCAAGGTCTGGTAATCTGCCTTCTACTTCATCTATATTTTTGGTGAGGCTTTCTACCAAGTGAATTATTGTATTTTTTTCCTAATCATACAAACTCAATAGGTACCTCCATCCTCTCCTTCCCTCCTCCCCTCCCCAGTCTCCCTTGCACTCTCCCCCTTCCCTCCTTCTTTTCACATCCCCTTGCCTCCCTCCCCTTCTCCCAGTGCCTCCCCTTTCCTCCTTCTCATCCCCTGGAGCATGCCTTTATGTGGGCACCAAACCTCCCTTTGAGTTCTCCATCCTATTGAGGGTTCAGGATTCACTGGCATAGCCTGGAGCCCCTTCTTAGGCCCTTCGTTAGTATGGGAACTCTATTATGACTGTTTAATCCCTTGCCTCTAAGCATCCTACTGCCTGGATCCTTCTCCCCTGTGATCCATGCTAGACTTTGGGCTGTCTTTGATATATCAGCCACTGTGCAGGTTAGGCAAAGTCCAATCCTGGCTGCTGCAGCCCTAACTTGGATGGAGTATCTTGCATATCGTTGGTCCTCCCCATCTTTAGGCTCTTGCAGTTTTGCTGCCCCCTCTTCTTCAAGGTTCCCTGAGCTTTAGGATGGGGAGAAATCTGGCTAGTCTGGCTCCAGGTGAATAATGTTGGATCTTAGGTCACCAAGTTTTTGAGCTGTAGTAGCCTTACTTGCTAAGCTATCTTGCCAGCTCCTGCCCCCACTTTTTAAAAATCTTTTAAAGGACCAACTTTTTAGTTTCATTGACTATTTTTGTCATTACTGTTAATGTTTATTTCACTTGATTTCTGTTCTATTTCTCCCTGTTTACTCTTTTTAATTTTATTTTACTAAAATGATTAAGTATGATGAGCAGAAAGAAAAAAAGAATAAAAAAAATCTTACAGAACCTAAGACATATAGGAAACCATGAAGCTTATAAAAGTATATATAATGGTATTTTCAAAGATAGAGAAAAGACCAGATAAATTATTTGAAGAGATGTGGGCAAACGTTCTCCAATTTGATTAAATTCATGAATTGACACAGCTAAGAAACTCATCAAAATTCAAGTAAGTACATTTTAAAAGAACCTTGCTGAGATTTATAATCACACTGTAGAAACACAGAAAATAATGAAAAGGATCAAAGGAAAAGCAACTCATAATGTGCTAACCAGCATTCATAGACAATTTCTCATTAGAAACCATGGAAAGCAGAGTACAGTTGCATGACATCATTTAACATTGGAAAGGAGAAGAACAAAACATCTTATGTTTTTCAAAAAATCTGCTTTCTTCCTTAGAAAATCCAGAAGAAACTGATGGACAGATAGAGGGTAAAATTAAAATAAAAATTAAATTTTTATCACAAATTTGACAAATATATCTTCAGGCTTAAGTGAAAGGATAGTACATCATAACTGAAAACCCAAGAAAGAAAAGAGACTATTGCTCATCATAGATGCATAGATCATTGTCAGTATAAATTTTATTTATAATACTTTTATATAATTTAAAAGATTAAAATAATAAGAATTATAAACATGTATATAATAGTTGGACAGATGGTTCAGGAGTTAAGACTCTGCATCACTAGCAGAAAAACCTGAGTTCTGATCCCAGATCCCATGTAAAAACGCCATGTAGAAATGACAGTGGCCTGAACTTACTGCTCTGGGAGGTAGAACCTGGAAAATTCCAGAATGAAAAAAAAACGGAGGTTGATGCAATCCAGGGTGACTCCTGAAGTCACCCTTGATCCTCCACAAGGACACAAGGTGCCCTCTGACACACACATGCACACAGACACACACACACATACACACAAGAAAAACATATATAATTGACATCAAAGAGCCTCAAAATATATGCATTGCCATTTATATTCATGCCGTTGATAAATATATGATCTAACAACTTACAGGGACAGTTTATTTTAATTTACAATTCTAGTTATACTTCATAGTCCAGATTGGCAAGAAAGTCCATTCTAATATCAGGAGCAAAGAGAACTGACCACAACATATTCCCAGGAATTACTGAGAGGAAAAACTTTCTATTTGCCATGAAGAAATAGAAAATTCTAAGATTATAATTAGAGCTGAAAATGCTCCATGTCTAATGACCTATGCTCCATTCTAAAAGTCTGCAGGTGGAAAGAGAAAACTAGTTTTGCAAAATTGCCTTTTCCTCCATGGGTATGCTATAATATGTATATATAATAAATATTTTGCATAAAATATTAAATATTTTAAATATTAATAAATATTTAAATAAATATTTTTAAACAAATACTTTTTTTAATTTTTTATTATTATTTATTCAACTGTGTGCATATGCGTGTGTGCGTGTGTCTGTGTGTGTGTGTCTGTGTATGTGTAGAACCACGGACGAATCGCGAACCACCATGGACGCCTCCACCTCCTTCTGCCCCGGGATTCACAGGCTCCGCCCTACCAGGACCAGAAGCGCAGGCCGCTCCCGCTTCCGCCTGGCGTCCATACGTGGGATGTGGGATCTGGGATCCGAACTCAGGACCTTCCGCCTGCAAGGCGGAGGCTTAACCCCTGAGCCACCTCTCCAGCCCCAACAAATACTTTTAAATTAAAGATCATTGATTGAAAAATTAATGTGATATACATACACAGTGGAATACTATTCTACTATTAAAGGATGAAATTCTGTTATTTTTGACAACATGGAGGAAACTGGAGAATATTAATCAAATAAGCCAGGTTCAGAAAAGCAATTATTATATAATCACATTTGTATGCATAATAATTAATAAAATGCAAATATACAGAAAAGATTTTTATGATATTTAACTAAAGGTGATATCAATTCAAAGAAATTGTCATACATTTGGAATATTAATTGGAATCATGATGATAAGCACTAGGAAAGTAACTAAATAATAAATGGAAATGAAAGGGACTTAAAGTGGTAGGCTGAAGAAACATAAACACTAAAAAAGCACTAACGAAGAAAATAAGGAACAGGACATTTTTATGGTATGAGAAAGATTTGGCTCATTATAGTAGCATCAAACAAGATAAATTTAAGTTAAAGTAATATACCAGAGACAAAGGAAGACTTTATATGCTTATAAAGTGATTAAATTCATTAAAAGTATATAACAGTTATAAACATACTTTCACTGAACAAAATGTGAAATATGAAGGAGTCACTAACAGAAAATGAGAGAGAAATGGACAGTAATGCAATAAGTACTTATGATTTGAATACCGTGTTTTCAATAATGGACATAATATGTACATAAATGATCAATAAATAAATAGAACACATGAACAAAAATATAAACCATTTATACTTAGCAGCCATAAAGAGAACAGTTAATCCAGCAAGAGCAGATTATATCTTCAACACTGGAAGCTATGAAACATTTTCCAGGACAAATAATATTCTAGGTCGCAAAACAAATCTTAATAAATCTACATAAATTAGAATCATACATGGTGTCTTTTATAATTACAAGGGAATAAAGCTATAAGCTACTATCAGGAAAAAATGGGAAATTTTTCAAGTATATAGAAGTTAACTAGTCAAGGATCAATAAAAAACCACAAAAGAAATTAGAAACTACTTAGAGATGAATGAGGGCAGTATCACAACCTACCAAAACTTTGGAGATGCAGAGGAAGTAATGGCTAGAAAGAAATTTATACTAGTAAATCCCAACATTGAAAAGCAGAAATATTTTCAAAATGATACTCCACCTCATTAATTTCCAAAGAGAAAAGTAAATTAAAACCAAAGCTAGCAGGAAGAAGAAAATAATAAACATTAATTAGGTTGGAGTTAAATAAAATGGATAATAGGGGGCTGGAGAGGTGGCTCAGGGGTTAAGCCTCTGTCTTGCAGGCAGAAGGTCCTGAGTTCGGATCCTAGACCCCACATATAGATGCCGGGCAGAAACGGGGGCGGCCTGCGTTTCTGGTCCTGGTAGGGCGGAGCCTGTGAATCCCGGGGCAGAGTAAACAAGGAGGAGGTGGAGGCATCCATGGTGGTTCCCGAATTCGTCCGTGGTTCTACACATATGCACACACACACACACGCATACACACATACATATACACATGAGCATACACACACAATTGAATAATAAATAATAATAAATAATTTTTAAAAATGGATAATAGAAATATAATAAATCTCAAATTTAAGTCTTTAAAAAGATTGAGAAAAACTATAGCTTGATTAAAAATACTAAATCCAGAAAAAAGAGGGCCATTATTTTTATTAATGACATTAAATAAGTAACAGTATGCCCTAACCCACAGAATCAGGCACTAATATTACTTAAATGTGTAAATTTCTAAAAACATACAAACCTGTTATAGAAGAGATATAAAACCTAAATATACCAGTGACAAAAATATTTAATTAGTATTCAGAAATCCATAACAAAGACAAACTGAGACTCACTTGTCTTGCTGTTGAATTTTGCAAAATTTTGTTTCTTTTTTTCTTTTTGGTGCAACGAAATTTTGCTATATAATTCCGAATAGCCCAGAACTTGATACGTAGCCCAGCCTGGAACCCACTCAGCAGTCCAGGTCAGCCTGGATTTCTTGAGTATTCTGCCTCTCGTCTCAAGTGCAAATTGCAGGTATATGTGACCATTCCTGACTGAATTTGGCCACAATAAACAAAAATAAGCATTATTTTTTTCTCAAACTGTTCATAATGAAGCTGCTAGTTTAAAAGCAAACTCATTTAACATCATAGTCAATAACAGAAAACTAAAAGCTTTTATCCTAGTATTAGGAACAAAAGAGATTTATGATGCCAACCTTGTAATGGAAGTACTAGACAGATTAATTAGATAAAGAAAAATAAAAGCATTCAAATTGAAAGAGAAGTAAATGGATGTGTATACCTGTCATAATTAAGCACAGGTGTCAACTTAACTGTTGAGAGTTTGAGCTCTGGGCACAGTTGTAGAGAGTTGATGGTTGAGTTAAGCCCAGAGCAAACCTGAAGGACATTGTCTAGCTGATGGGGAAGACCCAGCCCTTGGTGGGTGGGATTAGGCTCTGGATAAATCATAGAGAGCTGGTTGAGAGAGTTGGCATCCTTCTATTCATTTGGCCGGACATGCTGGTCTGGCAAGGATTGTCTATCTCTCAGCCGTTATGCAGTGATGGTGTGGCCAGGTCCCTCGGCCCTGGTGTTGGTGCGTGTTCTCCCATCAAGCTGGACTGAGAACTGTAACCGGACTATCATAAGGAAATAAACCCCTCGTTCCCTTAAGATGTTTGATGGTCATTTATCAGCAGTGTTGCAGGCTGACTGCAACAATCCCCAGATTATATAAGTAGAAAACCTTAAATGTTCTGCCAAAAAATATTAAATGAGTTCAAAAACTTACAGTAATATTATATAAAAATTTAAGTATACAGTCTGAAACTGGATTCCTTACCACTAAACCATACTTCACATACGTGAATATTGCTGTCAACTCTCCAAATTGAGATGGAATGATGGTGATAACTATATAGACAGACATCATTGTGATAATTGTGCACAGCAAGAAACAATAAAACACAGATTTCTAACAGCTACTTTGGCATTATAAAGCAAGTCAACAGATTTTCTACTGAGAGTATATTTGCTTTTCAAGAAGTAAGATGTTTAATATTCATAACCTCATTATTCTGACTGGCACATCTGTATTAATAGATTAGAAATATATCTGACAGAGCAACATTTATGTATTTCCACATAAATTTTAAAAATATAAAGAAAATAACATTTTACCTTGAAGACTATTATCTATAGTTATACAAAATGATAGAAATTGATATTCTTTTATGTTTCAACTTACAAATATTTTTTCCAGACTGAAGACATGGCTCAAGGGTTAAGACTCTGTCTTGCAAGCAGAAGATTCTGAGTTCAGATACCAGGTACCACTAAAAAACAGCAGGCCAAAATGGCCGTGGGTGGGGGGGGGGTGGGGGATGCGAGGTGGGGGGGGGCAGACACACTTCCGGTCCTGGTGGGTGGAGCCTGGGAAATCACAGAGCGAAGCAAGGAGGTAGAAGCAATCCAGGATGATTCCCAAAGTCACCCTTGGTCCTCCACAGGGATTACATGTGTTCTCTGATACAGACACACACACACACACCACACACACACACACCACACACACACACACACACACACACACAATAAATTATAAAATAATATTTTCCTAAGCAGGACATAAATGTTCTTTTCTTTTTTAAAATTTGTTCTATGACAATTTCATACATGTACATAATAAATATCACCCATTCTTCTCTCCTTCTACTTGGCTTGCCTTCCCTACCACCTTGTTTATGTGCCTTCATCCCTATAAATTGCTTTACCATATTCTCGTGTAATTTTAGTTTTTGTTTTGTCTATGAAATTTCTGGGGTGTGAACTTGCAAACTCCCATGTATAGGCAAGCACCCCACCACTGAGCTGCTGTGAAAAGTCAGTGCGTTGTTTTGTTTTTTTCTGTGACCCCACTGAACTTAACCAGGACTTTGGAGCTATTCATTGGAACTGGGTGGCTTAGTGATGGGTACATGAATGAAGACCTTGTCTGGTCCTCTTCCTGAATCTGCCAGTAGCCAATATAGTTCAGCAGTAAGGAGTAGGATATCCTGAACACCTCCCCCACCATGACTGATTGATAATCGAGCTGTCCTTATGCAGATCCAGCCCAGGTCCAGCACAAGTAACCATAGCTGCGGTGAATTCATGGTTGCTATGGTTGCATCGTGCTTAGAAGCTGGCTTCTCGCTGGGCGGAAGCGGGGGCGGCCTGCATTTCTGGTCCTGGTAGGGCGGAGCCTGTGAATCCCTGGGCAGAGTAAACAAGGAGGAGGTGGAAGCAGTCCGTGGTGGTTCCTGAATTCGCCCGTGGTTCTGCACACACACACACACACACACACACACACACACACACGCACACGCACAATTGAATAAATAAAAAAAAAAGTTGGCTTTTCAAAGCCCTTCTTTTTGACTTCTGGCTCTTACAAGATCCCTGTTCCCTCTTTTCCACAATGTTTCCTGAGCCTTAGAGGTTGTGATATAAAATACTTGTTTAGGGCTGAGCCCTTCAAAGGGTATTAAAGTTTTAAGCAAAATTAGGATGTCATTTTGTATTTTCAAGGAGGTGATGAGATGATGTGTTGCTGGCCAGTCTCTTGAAATTACTAAATAAAAGGAGAAATTGTTCATGAAATTTCACTTAGGGGACAATAAGATGATGGCTCAGTCAGTAAAACATCTGCTCACAAGTCTGGTAAGCTGAGCTTGATTCCCAGAAGCCCATATAGTAGGTGAGAACTGATTTCTGAAAGTTGTCTTCTGACTTCCACTTATGCACCATGATGGCATGTAGTACGGACCACTTTCTTCCTTCCATCCTTCCTTCCTTCTTTCTCTTTCTTTCCATCTTTCTTTCCTTCTTTCTTTCTATTTCTTTCTTTCTGTCTTTTCTTTCTGTCTTTTCTTTTTCTTTCTCTTTCTGTCTTTCTTTCTTTCTGTCTTTGTCTTTTCTTTTTCTATCTTTCTATCTTTTTTCTGTCTTTCTTGCTCTCTATCATCTATTTACCTATCTAGCTAATATGTGTACTTCTGCTTAACAATAGCAAGCACACAGCAGTAACCATCATAAAGGCAGCACTATCTTTAAAGTATTTTATGTCAGAGACAGTGTTAGTTTCATATTTGAAGCATTTCACATGCCATGTGTTTTATTAAACAATTGTAGTTGAATTTAGATACAGAAGACAAAAAAATAGAACCATTTACAGGAACATTCCTTGAAATTAAAAAACATAAATTCGACATTACCCCATTTTAAAACAAAGATATATAAATCAATTCATCAAAATTACATTAAATGAGTCTAAACAAAACAAATTGAGAAAAAGATTAGGAAAATAATTCTACATACAGTAATATCTAAAAGAGTAAAGCAGTAATAAATTTTACCAAGGAGATATAAGTTATACACTGAAAAGTACAAATGTTCTTCATAAAAATTAAAAAGACTTTAATAAAAAAAGATGAGGAAACAAGTGTTAAACAGCATACTATCCAAAATATGCTATATACGCAATGCAATCACTGCCGAACTCCAATGATCTTCTCAGAAATGAAATGCCCAATTCTAAAATTTATATAGTTCTATAAGGGGTCCCAAATAAACCAGTCTTGACAAACAGCTAAGAAACTTGGAGAACTCAAAATTTCTCAATTTCAAAAGTTTCCACAGGATTAAAAATAGCACAATGTGGGCATAAAAGTAGATTTAGACAAATGATATAGATCTGAAAGTGCAGCAATAAATTCATATGAACATGGTCCACTGACATTAAACAAGCTTTCCAAGGTCATTGAAGAGAGGGAATGGAATGATATTTTCAACAAATAGTACTAGAACAATCAGACGTCTACAAGCGAAGAGAATGAAGTTGCATTTGTCCCTCTGTGGACTTAATGTTCTCTCACAGTAAGGACATACCGAGAAAAATCACCTGATAATCAGGAGCCATTCCACACCAGGTTGTTGCCATCGCTTTAGAACTGTGGTGAGGTAATATGGAATGTTGGCAATGTGTGGCTGTATACAAATGTTCACTTCATGGCAAGAAACAAAAATAAGAGTAAGTTGGGGGCTAGGGAGCTACAGTCCCCTTTGAAATCTAAAGTTCTCTGATGACACTCTACTTTTTAAAAGTTGTACTACTGGGCTGGAAAGATGGCTCAGGGTTTAAGACTCTGGCTTGCAAGCAGAAGTTCCTGAGTTTGGCTCCCAGGTCCCACATAAAAATGCCAGGCAGAAACATGGTGAACTGCACTTCAGGCCAGGTGGGCAGAGCCTGGGAAATGCCAGAACCAAGCAAAGAGGAGGTAGAAGCGATCCAGAATGATTTGTGAAGCCACCCTTAGGGCTCCACAGAGACACACAGTTCTCTCTCTCTCTCTCTGAATCAGATAAATAAATAAACAAACAAATAAATGTTAAAACACTTTAAATAAATAAATATATTGTCTTCCTATCTATAGGTTTATTGGCTATCTTCCCTATTAGGCAGCTGTTATTATACACAGAATAGGAGCTCACAGTGGAAACCTTTGGGTCTAAAGCTGGATGAGTGAAGGGAAATGCACATATCAGAGAGGTAACTTGTTACACTATGGAAGCCTGAATCCCTACAGAAGTAAGCAAGTCAGAGTGACCCGGAGGTCCATAGAAGCATACGGGCAGGAAGGTGGGAGGGTGAGAGAGGGAATGGGAAAAGGAAGGGAGGGAATGGAAGGGAGGGAAGAGGGAGGGAAGCTAGGATGATGTTCAATATGTTTGTAAAAGTAGAAAAAATAATTAAAAGTGAATTGAAAAGAGGATACAATAAGACATGATTAAATCAATACTGTATATGGAACCTTAGTATCAAACTTCTTGGATTGGAATATCAGTTTTAAGTGTAAATGGTGAATAAGTTATTTAGCACATCCATTTATGTTTCCTGTTTGCAAAAATGCAAATAAAAGCACTTAACTGAGAATAAATAAATAAATAATAAAAAGTTGCACTACCTCCAACTAGTACACTCCCAGAACAAAGCCTTAGACATGTGGGTTTTGGGGGACATACAACATCCAGATTGTAGCAATTACTCATGAATAAAAAGTAACCAAAATAACCAAAGGCCTAAAATAAAAGCTAACATTGGGGCTGAGGAGATGATTCAGAAGGTAAAGTGCTTGCCAAGCAAGTATGAGGATCAGAGTTGTAATGCCCAAAATTTAAGTAAAAGCTAAGTGGGCATGGAGACGCACTTGCAATCCAAAACTCAGGACACAGAGCCAGAGAGGAAAAGAGAAAACTGATTGGCCAGAGTGGTGTACATGGCAAGCTGTGGGTTTAAAGTGAAAACCTGCCTCCTACATAAGGAGGACAATGACAGAGGAAGATCTCCAATGTCGACTTTTGCTCCCACATACACATGTACACGTGACTCGTGTGTACTCACACATGGGCATGCAAATATATACACACATGTCACACATACACAGAAGGAGCTAAGAATATGAAAGAAAGAAATGTACAGATAAATCTTCATTACTTCAATTTTGACGATGTTTTTCTAAATATGACAACAAAGTACATAATGTAGTAAATATAATAAAAGAACACGGGTTGAATTGACTTCATCAATTTTTGAAACTTTGGTATATGAAACACTATCAATAAGTTTTAAATGCAATATATAAGAGAAAATGTTTGAAAATCAACTGAGAAGTGTCCAATACCAATAATACATTTTAAAACTTTTTACAGTGCAAAAAACAAGCTTAATTAAAAATGGGCAGTCCAAAACAGGAGCATGATGGTCAGTTTGGTCCATACGATGGTCTTCCTGTAGTTTTAGACTGTCTTCTGCTTACTGCTTCACTCTTGTCGACATAGGTAGGCCTCCATCCAGTCTAGCCAACACCAGGTTACCTGAGACAGACATTTATCTGTTTTAATCTTGTGTGTGTGTGTGTGTGTGTGTGTGTGTGTGTGTGTGTGCGCGCGCGCACGCGCGCGCATGCGCGTGCGCACATTTGTGAGTGTGAGTACAGGTTCATGTTTGTCAGAGATTATGTGTGGAGAACAAAGGACAACCTCAGGTGTCAATCCACACCTTCAGCTTTGTTGGCAGTAGGATTAGTTGTCACTATTGTTATTCCAGTCTAGCTGGCTGCAGGCTTCAGGGGATTTTCAATCTCTACCTCCCATCTCACTGTACAATTGGTGGGATTTCACACATGCATCGCTATGTTTGAATTTAATGGATTCTATGATTCAAGCTCAGGTCCTCAAAGCAAGCTAAATATTACCCACTAAGTCATCTCCCAGATACTAGAAAATATTACATACATGAATAAAAATGTCAAGGATCAAAATCAATCACAAAAAAAAAAAAAACAAGGGGAAAAGGGCCAGAAAATCAAATGACATTTCAAGATGAAAGAAACATTTGATTAGCCTGTGCCTGTAATAGCAGACAGGGTCAAAGATTGATAGACTGAAAACTGCTGAAAGTGTTAGGAATTTGAATCAAACAACTAGAGGATTTAAAGAAAGAAACACAAAAGGAACCAATAGAAATTTGGGGATGAAATTGACAGTTTCAAATACTATTGGTAAATTAGACTTTTTTTTTTTAAATGAATACGTTTAATTCTGACTAGCCATATATGCATCAAAATAAATACACTTTTTTGTTCTAAAGATCAATTGAGATACATATTAGAGGTATAATATGGAAGGAAGCACTAAAATTTATTTTCACCAATAATAATAGCATCAATTTTAAATAGTGTTGCAGTCGGCCTGCATGGTTGCTGATAAATGACCATCAAAAGGCTTAACGAACAAGGGATTTATTTTCTCTTACAACTACTGGTTACAGTTCTTAGTCCAACTTGATGGGACAGCATGCACCAACACCAGGGCTGAGGGAACTGGCCACATCATCTCTACGTAATTGCTGAGAGAGACATGATCCTTACTTGCCAGACCAGCATGTCTGGCCAAGTCTACACAAGGATGCCAACTCCCTCAACCAGCTCTGTATTTTGTTCCAGGGCCTAATCCCACCCACGACAGGCTGGGTCTTCCCCATCAGCTAGACAATTTCCTGCAGGCTTGCTCTGGGCCTAACTCAACCACTAATTCTCCACAAACGTGCCCAGAGCTCAAACCCTCAACCGTCAAGTTGACACCTGTGCCTATGACACTCTACCCCTTGTCAACTTGACACAAAAACAGCACTTTTAAACTGTAACCTTCAATCCTTGTTCCCATAGGCATTAAAAATTATCTTAAAATATAAATACATTTAATTTTATTAATCCTAAATCTCTCAAAGTTCTCATGGACAAATTTTAAAATGTTCTGTCATTAAAAGTTCAGTTAGTAAAATGTTGGAACTTAAAGTTTTAAAAAAGCCTCAAATCTTTTAACTGTAAGAGTCTATCAAATAAAAATATGTTAAATACTTCAAGATAAAACATCAAAATAAAAGTATCATGACACAATAAGAAAACATTACATTAAAATCAGGTCCAGCAAATCAAACACCGCATCCTGTATTTCAATGTCCATCTTCTATGCTCATCATGTAGTCACGGTGGCTCAAAAATTCTAGGCATTCCCATTCTCTGTTTGCAGCTCAAAGTTGTAGAAGCAGAGTTGCTCTGAACCAGGCTGAATCTCCACTCGCAGCCATCCTCAGCATACATCCCAGGGTTCTGGCATCTCCAACAACATTCTGGGTTCATCTCTGCAGCTATAAGCTTTACCTTTCCTTGCAGGAACTCTATGCCTTGCCACTTGGTGCCAAGCTTTTGCTGTTCTCCACAAACCATGTAATCCTACACCAAAACCAGTTTCACCTGGGGGACGCTGGCAGAGTCCACAGCGAGTCTGAAACGTAGCTTAGTCCACCCAAGCCACAGCTGTACCAAATTTAGCGTGATGGAAAAGCCTCTTTCTATGCAGCCAAAACTTCCAAAGGGCAAGAAATGGCTTCAACTTGGGCTTTGGGCTGCTGAAGGAATCTTGGTTTTCAACCCACAAAATCACCATATGGTGTTTTCATGTTTTCCACCGTCCGAGTGCAAGTCACTAGGTTTTCCCTTATTGATGCTCATTTCTCCAACAATGGCAGTTATTCGGGGGCCTGCCCTTTTCTCATGCAAATCCTCAAGGTTGCAAGCACAGTTCTTCTCTATCAAGCAAACCAGTCCATCATCTTTAAATTCAGCTTTACTAAAGTCCTCGTTTCCCTATCGCAAACTGGACCCGAACAATTCACAACTCTCTCAGCATTCTCATTATCCAAATGGCCCATTAAACTCTGCAGACTGGTATTTGTAATCCACAAGCTCAAGAACTTCAAATATTTCAAAGTTCCTCCAACAAAATCGTTCAGAATCCATAATAACCACATAGTCAGATTTATCAGCAACACCCCACTTCCCATGTACCAATTCTGTTGATGTCAGTCTGCATGGTTGCTGATAAATGACCATCAAACTGCTTAAGGGAACAAGGGGTTTATTTTCTCTTACAATTACTGGTTACAGTTCTCAGTCCAGCTTGACAGGAGAGCACACACCAACACCAGGGCTGAGGGAACTGGCCACACCATCTCTATATAATGGCTGAGAGAGGGACTATCCTTACTTGCCAGACCAGCATGTCTGGCCAAGTGTACACAAAGATGCCAACTCTCTCAACCAGCTCTCTGTCTTTTATCCCAGGGCCTAGTCCCACCCACCATGGGCTGGGCCTTCCTCATCAGCTAGACAATTTCCTGCAGGTTTGCTCTGGGCTTAACTCAACAGCTAATTCTCTATAAATGTGCCCAGAGCTCAAACCCTCAACTGTCAAGTTGACACCTGTGCCAAACTATGGCAAATATTTTTAGAAATTTATTTCATTTAATTTATTTTTTCACTTATATTTATAACAAATTATATTTATTATGCAAATTAAAAATGCTTCAATTTGATATATCTCACTTGCCTAGCATGCACGGTGCTTTGGGTTCAATCCCAGTAGAAAAAATATTGCTAAACACAAAGAAACAGAGCTGCTTCAGATATAACAAATGCTTAGTGGTACAAAAATTACCAAAACTTTGCAAGTTTTTCCTTAAGTAAAATATAGTAAGACTTGACTTAATTATTTTTCCCAGCTTCTGTCTGGAAATGAGTCAAATTAGATAACCATCTAGCATGAAACTCTTGACCAGAATTTGAAAAGCAATTTTTTTTTGCAATTTAGTTTACATATATATATTTTTCCCCAATCATACAAGCTTAATAGGTACCCCGGTCCTCTCCCTCCTTCACCCCAATCCGCCTTGCATCCACACCCTCTTCCCCTTCCTTTCACCCCCTTCTTTCCTCCTCTCCCAGTGCCTTCCCCTTTCCCCCTCTGAGTCCTCCATTCCAGTGAGGTGTAAAGACTCAGTGGCATAGCCCAGAGCTCCCCGTCCCCAGGCTCCCTCTTAGTATGGGAACACTGTTATGACTATTAATCTCTTGCCTCTAAAGATCCTACTACTTGTGATCCATGCTAGACTTTGGGGGTTCGTTGATATGTCAGTCATTGTGCAGGTCATGCAAAGTCCTATTATGGTTACTTTGGCCCTAACTCATGTGGAGTATCTTGCATATTGTTGTTCTTCCCCATCTTTAGGCTCTTACAATCTTGCCGCCACCTCTTCTGCAAGTTTCCCTGAGCTTCACGATGGGGAGAGATTTGGATGGTCTGGTTCCAGGTAATCAATGCAGGGTCTTTGATGTTCTAAACTATAATTTGTTGTTGTTTTCAGTCTTGAAAAGCAATTATTTACTCATATACTTATAATATGAACTCCACAGGGAAAGGATGTTTTTTCCTTTGGTAATACAATACACTATGAACAATTAAGTATTCAGTAATACATATCATGTTTCAACCCACTGTCTTTATTACTTATGTAAAGATCATAAAATCATGGTTCTTTCCCTTCAAGGATCTCAACAAAATGTAGCCAGTAACAAACATAAGTAAAAATTTCAACATATGCCTACAAATGCTGAGCAGAGGTTGTACCAGCACTATGCAAGTATAAGGACCAAATTGAAGGAAAGCCAATGGGATAAAAAATGTAAAAAGGACTCCAATCAGAAGAAGAAACCAGAGAACCGTTATCTTTAGGCTCTTAAAACAACAAACCATAATTCAGAACATCAGAGATCCTACATTAATCACCTGGAACGAGACCAGCCAAATTTCTCCCCATCCTGAAGCTCAGGGAAGCTTATGGAAGAGGGGGAGACAAGATTGTAAGAGCCTAAAGAAAAGCTTTTAAAAGAGGAGAGATGTGGGAAATAAAGACAGTAACAGGATATATATGGCATAAAGCAAAAGGGGGAGTATTTGCAGGGAGAAGGGAACTAGTGAGAGTGGAGTCAGGGAGATGGCAAAGAAAGTGGAAAAGAGATAAAGAAAATTAAAGTAAATAAGATATATTTGAAAAAATCATAATGAAACTCATTACTGTGTATGCTAACTTATTAATAATTTGCAAAAAGAATAAATAGCATCACTGATATGTTTTCCTGCTTCCACGCCGTGAAGCTATAAAAAAGAACCATTTCATTATTGTCCTTATGATTCTTTGTTCATTCTGCACGATGCCTAGCAACTGATCTGATATTGATTAAAACTAGTGGAGAAAAATCTGAACCACACTTCAACCTCTTCCTTCTAAAAACTGAAGGGATTATTCTTGGAGGTACCCTGGAACACTGGCACCTAGCATTTCATAGAAACTGGTTTATGTCTATTTCAAGTCAATATCCTTTATGTAGAATGTTATATTTGCTATATCAGGAGTATTTACTATGTTTTATTTGTATTTTTTGAATTGCGTATAAGTGGTTTTAACTTAATGCTTCATTAATCTATTTCAGATGGGATGTCACAAACAGAAAATTTTACACCCAATACTCATGGCATTGTAATAAAAGTGTTAATTATAATAAGCAACACTTAGCTACTAATGAAGTATCAGGTTTTAAAAATAATTTGGTGTTTTTAGAAAAGCTTGATGTGATTTTTGTTAAATTTCACTTACAATTTTATTTCATCGAGTAGTTTTTTCTTATTACACAAGAATCCATATAGTGGAATATTAAGCAGTAACAAAAATAATGAGGTAATAATTCAAGCAACAACATAAGTATATTTTGATTGTGTATCTGTAAGTAAAAACAGAGTTGGAAAGTTTTAATACTGAATAATTCCTCCACATGCACACACATATATGTTGTTTTGGTTTGAAATGTGAGTTGTCTCCCACAGGCTCATGTGTTTGAAGCTTAAGTTATTTGGGAAGGTCATGGAACCCTTAAGAGGTGGAACCTTTCTGGAGGAAGGCAGTCACAGGGGGTGGGCCTTGAGGTGGATGAGTCTCACCTTACTTCTGGTAGAGGTCTGCTCTTGCAGTTGACAGTTTTGTAGCTCTTGGTCTCCATGAGGGAAGTAACTCAGACTGCCTCCAGCTTCTGCCAGCCAGCCACGCCTTTTCCGACATGAAGGACTGCATCTCCCCTCTGACACTTTAAGTTGAATAAATCTCCCTTTTCTCCCTTAAGTTGCTTGACTTTGAGTGGTGTCTCACAGAAACAGAGAAAAGTAATTGCTGCACACATGCACACACACACACACACACACACACACACACATCTTTTTGTATAGAGAGACCTCCAAATAAAGAGAACATTTCAGTTTGTACCATAGATCAGAAGTGGGGAGATGGTCTGACTGTGAAGTGATAGTATAAGGATATATTTTGATATTATGTAACTGTTTGTCTTGATTATTATGGCAGTAACACAAATGTGTGCATGCGTTAAAATTCATATAATTTTATTCTAAAGTAGCCTAGCTATACTCTAAAAACTTTAAACTTAAAAATGACTCTTTGTAGGAGTAACCAGCTGCTTTCTGATTGAAATTGGGCTTACTTCAATGGAGGGAATACATACTTGGTACTACATACCTGCTCAAAAACCTGTGGATGGGAAGGTCACAGGCTTAACAATGCCTGGATCAGAAAATGTTCTTTTTTCAGAGAGAGTGATATGTATAATGCAAAGACTCACAACTGATTAACGTGCTGAGAATAAGTGATAAACATGCTAACCTAAGTTATGCCTTTCAAAACTCAGGGAACATCACACATAGAGGGCAGAAAGAATGTAAGAGCTAGATAACTGAGGAGGATGCTGTGAAATGCTGTATTTTGGACATGACATGACCTATGTAGTCAGGAACCCACAGTAGTTGTGAATACCTCCCCAAGACCTACACAAAGCGAGGCCTGTCACCTTTCCAGCATCTGAGATCTACTGGCAGTTGATGGCTCGTGGGAGAAGGGGAGTCATTTTCTTCAGTGACACAGCACAATGTCCTACAAACATCTCTGATTAAACTCAGTAGGACAAACTTATGTGGGCACACACACTAAAGTAGATGAGGGGAGAACATAGAACTTTTAGAGTAAACAGAAAATTTCGTGGAAAGAGGCAAACTACCAACCTCACTCAAGGAGAAATAAACTAACAAATACTGCATACAGTTAATG
The DNA here is from genome assembly GCA_023101885.1 of Typhlomys cinereus. Taxonomy (NCBI): domain Eukaryota; kingdom Metazoa; phylum Chordata; class Mammalia; order Rodentia; family Platacanthomyidae; genus Typhlomys; species Typhlomys cinereus. The sequence goes on along the minus strand of JALPQD010000379.1, from coordinate 1,184,905 downwards.
ATGAAGTTGAATTTGTAATATAAAACTATTCTACTGAGAAATCTACAGGATGAATGACTTCAAATATTTACACAAAAAAGATTATTTCTAACTATTGTACCAGAAAATTGAAAAAAGATTGAAAAAGGATATCTGTCAATTCATGGTAATATTGTGCTAGATAATGATTTGTTGGTTATACAACCACAAGCATGATCCACAGTAGGTAAGTGAATTATAAAATGGATTTTGTCAGTATTAAAAATAATGTTTTTTAGATATGGTGTCAAGAGGCTACAAAAATAAGCCACAGACTAGGAGAAAATATTTGCAGATCTGATTAAAGCATTTGAATCCAGAATTTTTGTGACAAATTCTTGAAAACTAAGCAAGATACTGTTATCCAAGCAGACCAAAGACTTGAAAATATATTTGGCCAAAGTTACATGGGTGATAGATAAGCACATTAAAAGATGTATTGCACCAGTAATCATTGAGAGGATACTGTTTGAATCCATTCACATAAACCACAGGAAATAAAATATAATCTATTGTGATAGAAAGCAGATTAGTATGTGCCTGGGACACAGAAAATGTTTGGATGAACCACAGGAGGAAGAATATTAAGAAGATCTGAGGCAATTTGGTGATAATATGATGATAATTTTAATGCTGATGACAGTTTCACAGGCATATACATATGTTAAAACACATCAAATTGCACAACTTAAGAATGTGTACTTTATTGCATACTAATTACATTTCAAAACACTTAAGAAAAACAGCAAAACTGCTCTTCCCTTTTTATCTGTCTGAGGAAATACTACCACCATCAAATTAATTTTTCAAAGAAAAATCAAATAAGCATGAGCTGGATTGTTTGTGGACTTTTCCCTTTCTGCTTTCACAGTCAGTTGGTTATCCAGGTAGATGTGCTAGCTTATTCAGCAGATTGTTAACATAAATTTAATATATATATAATATATTTAACAATGTTTACAGGAAAAGCAGATTTTGCAAAAAGAATGTAAGTGGACAAGTACATTAAAATATATGGTATATTGCTTTTTAAAGTAAACACATATTTAGGGTTACATTAATTTAATGTTAGAGTATAGCTACAGAGTATATGTAACTTAAACTAATAAATTTATGTGTGCCTCAGGATCCTCAGATCACATAGCCCTGAAAATAGTTTACAATCACTGAAACTCCTGTGTGAGTTTGTTCATTTTGACTTTTAAGACCTCGAACAGCCATTTGCATGTAACACTCTTAACTTTCTTGTTGACTCATTCTACTAAGCATTGACATTTAAGTCTAATGTTGATTTACTTACTCAGATATAGACTCTCATTGTAATAAATTAGTCTGATTTCTACTTCCTGCCTCTATGCCTCATCCATGATTATATTACTCAAAGCTAGCATTTGCTATGCTCAGCTTGTTAAATTCTTTGTGTCTGCAGCTGAGTGCAATGGAAGAACAGTGAAAGAGACAACAGCAACCAACCAGAATGCAGAGTACGAGCGACTCTAAAATACACAGCAGCAATCAGGCTAGTGAAATCTTTTCCCATCCTAAGGCCCAGGAAATCGTGCAGAAGAGGAGGCAGTAAGATTGTAAGAGCCTAAAGGAGTGGCGGGGGATCCACCATTGTACAAGACACTCCACCAAAGACAGGACTGCTACATCCAGGAACTCGCTACAATGCGATTTATCCTCACCACACCTGCACAATGACTGACATATCAACATTTCCCCATAGACTAGCAAGGAACTCAGGAGAAATAACGACATGCAGTGGGAACCTTAGGGGAAAGGGCTACACAGGTGAAAGGGAGCGTCCCTATCTGTGATCTACCCAAGGAAGGATCACTTATTCTGCCACAGACAATCCATTGGGAACCCTGGGCCCAAACAAGCAGACAGAAAGGAGGGTGAGAGGGAGAGAGAGAGATTGGTGAAGGGAGGAAAGGGTGGAGAGGAAAAGTGAGGGTGGGGGAAGGGACAAAGGACAATCACTTGTTATGCTTTTAAAACTAGAAAAAACTAAAAAAAAATTAAATGAAAAAATAAATTCTTTGTTTCTGCTAATAGGTTGTGACTTCACTCAAAATTCCTACACATAATAGAGGATTTGTTAACTATGATTCATAATATAAAATAAATAAATAAATAAAATGAGTAAGTGCCTTCCTATAACTATTGTTATTGCTATTCCTATTTAATCTAGGTGCTGTGGGAGTAAAGCAGATTAAAGAAACCAATGAAAATATCAAAGTTGACTGGCAGCTAAGATGTTTGGTTCTCCAATGGGAATCCTAAGGATGTTGTTGGAACTTTGATGTATTTGGAGACAGTTACTGAGAAGCTCAGATGTAATTGTTTATGATTAAACATGTGCTATAAAACTGATTTTGTTTTCAGTACTTATATATGAACTAATTAATTCCCACCCCAAAGGTCTGAAAGGTATAGCTATCATGGCTTCACAGAAGACCAGCGAGGCATAATGAGTTCCATAACTTACACACTGTCTTAAGTGCATGTATGGTGGAATTAGACTTGATCCCAAGCAGTCTCCCTCCATAGCCTATGCCTTTCGTGACTGCGCATTAGTGCCTTGGTCTAACTGACCAGGAATCACTTGGGAAATGTTTTTTTTTTTTTTTTTAAAGCAGGAGCAGATAGTGCAGCACAATTTCGTAAATGATGCAGGGGGAGTGATCAGCCTATGGAAGATGGCGTCATTTATAAAGTGTCTGGTACAGATAGTTTGTCTAACTGTCCAGTATTTTCCTCTGGGAAGCCATTGTTTTCCCTGTTTTCTCTGCTGTTTTTCCTCCTATAAAGCAGCTTTCAGGCAGGCAGCTCTTCATGCTTAACCAAAATAGTACAGTATTTTGGTGGAAGATACTCACTCTTTTTAATATAAAATAATTTTAAGAACTGCCATTTTAAATTGTTTCAATATATTACAATGCTTTCTTAATTTGTGACTTCTAATTTTTCTTCATCTTAAATGTTAGATTTGATCAGTCCTGCATTATTTCACTTTATCCATTTACTCTGGATGAACTAAACAGTTATGCTGCCCATGTGAAGGTAATTGTTGAATATGAAACTATAGCCTGTGTCATCCTAGAAATTCCAAATCCTTTATCTAAGTAACCTGCCTACTGAATATTGCCTCTTAGATGTTCTAAGGTGCCTCAAATTCAGTATGTCTGTTCTGGTTTCATATGCCATTGCTGTATTGAACATCTGACCCAAACAACTTCAGGGAACAAGATGATTTTATTCATTCATGTTCAAAAAGCCACTACCACAGGGAATTACCATCAGAGTCGAGGGAATGTTGTTTCACAGAGTCAAGAGAAGAACGGAAGACCTAATGCTGCAATTTGTTCTCTAGATCACCAATCTATTTTTTTTTTATCAATGGTCCCACCCACTATGAGCTTGGTCTTTTCACATCAATGATGCATCTAGACTGTCTCCTTCAGGCTTTCCCAGAGACCCTCTTTTACTAAATTAATTGCTCATAGGGGTATCTGGAGGCCCACCTCATAACTGTCAGGTTGATAATTGACAATAGCTGGCACAATATCCAAAACTGACTGAACTAATAATCTTTTTCTCAAACATGTTCTTTCTTTCTTATTTGTCTTAGGAAATACTACCACCACAGAATTCATAGTTTAAAGAAAAAAATGAGTGGGGCTAAAGAAGTGGCTCAGGGGTTAAGCCTCTGCCTTGCATGCAGAAGGTCCTGAGTTCGGATCCTTGACCCCACATATAGGCGCCAGGAGGAAGCCGGGGCGGCCTGCGTTTCTGGTCCTGGTAGGGCGGAGCCTGTGAATCCCCGGGCAGAGTAAACAATGAGGAGGTAGAGGTGTCCATGGTGGTTCCCGAATTCGTCTGTGGTTCTGCACACACACACACACAGACACACACACACATACATACACATGCACACACATGCATACACGCACAATTGAATAAATAATAATAAAAAAATTAAAAAAAAGAAAAAAATGAGTAAGTATCCACTGGATTCTTCATTAAGTTTTACCTTCTTGTTTTTGTAGTCAGTTGATTATCTATCAGATTGGATATTCCATTGCATGGATATCTCTAACACTTTCCCACTATTACTATAGTGATCATTCAAGCACAAGAGGATATTAAGAGGGAAACCATGTTAATCATGAACATACATTGCTCACATTCATTAATTTATGTATTCATGAATTTAGTTAATCATGAGAAGGACATCTCTAGGGGGTCTAAGCACCAAGAGAAGAGCAATTTAATCCTCTTACAACCTTCTTTGATATTCTGAAGCTCATCACATTAATTTCCTCTCCTTTTCTCACTGCTCATAGCCAAGAAATCAACAAAGGCTATTGTTTTTGCCTACAAAGTGTTCTAATATACATGTCCATTTTTCCATTTTTATTCTCTTCCATCACTGCCATCTTTAGCCCAAACAAGGATGTTACCTTCTTCTGCATACCATTTAGTCCACTAGAGTAAAAGTGATCACATTGCTAAATTACAAGTCTTTTTCATTTTTTGATGGAAAATATTCATGGATGTCCTATCTAGTGTCTTTGTTTTGTTTTTGGACATAGGATCGTTCTACATAGCTCAGGCTAGTCTGCAGCTTGTTACCCTCCTATCTCAGCCTCCTAAGTGCTGTGATTACAGGAGTGCATACTCTGCTTGGTTTCATGTTGATTTTGAGCAACTTTATTTACATCATTCCTAAAAATATTGAAAAGAAACCTGACTCCCATATTCATTTGACTACGTTTCTTTTTTAATAAAATTTTGTAAGCTATTTTTTGTAACATTATTTATATAGAGAGAAATGACTTGGAAATATAGCATAGCTGCCCAATTATTTACAGGCTAAAAAGAGAAGTAAAACCTCAGGAAATATCATCAATCACTCATCAGAATGAAAGAAGTAGATGTATGAATTGAGGACATGTCACTATTGATTAGAAAAATAGATTAAGTTGAAATTGAATATGTAATAATGTGATGCTTATAAATAAAACAAGGCAGAATATCAGGTGTCTATATAGCTGTAGACACATGCAATTAATTCAGCGTTTGGATCTTAGAGACTTCTGGCATGCATTCACATAGAAAATGTACAAAACTAATATTAAGAGCACAATTTGCTCAAGAAAATAAAAGAACATTAAGGACAGCAGGCATGTAAATTGATAGTGAATATATACTAGTCTTCACATATATAATAAGTTTATCAATTCAAACCTGAAGACCCCAGTGGGGATGGTGAGGATAAATCAGGCCTAATAAGCTTTTTACCCTATCAGTATTGGAGAGCACAAACTAGAGCTTAATTTTAAATTCAATACAGGTAGGAATTATTATGTAGGTGTTTATAATATTAATCTATATTCTTGTCTCTATGTTTAAGAATAATTTTCAATAAAATACATTTCATGCCTCAAACAAGCAAATAAAACCTAAAAGTAGTTTCATATATTTTGCCTCATCATGCCAGAAGTGTATGTGCCTATAGACTTCCATGTCATATTCAATTTCTGGGAAATTAGAAAAGTAAACCCATATTCACAGTTCAAAACAATTCAGAGGAATCAGCCAGGACTAGAACTATAAGCAACATCAAATAAGGTAAAAAAGCAAATGGGGACAAATTGATTTGTTCAAGGAATATTATTAAGCCTTAGTTTATAATAAGAGCAAAGGTTATTCTTCATGCCCTGGAAAGGTGTGCACTAATATCAGAACAAGACCCACAAATAACTAAATGGTAATGAGTGAGTGTATTGCAACAGGACTTAACAACATGCTGTGGGCTTGTTGATGCCTCTCCAGGTGAGAGCAATTTGTAGAGAATACTAGGGCGAACAGCTGGGGAAATACTTGGACGAAGTCAAGTTGTGGACAATATCAAGGAAGAAAAAGATGCATTGACACTTGCAAAAATTAGGCTCAATGCATTTAACTCAGTCTTCCCACGCTTTGAAGGAAAATATTCTAAAAATGTAAGTTCATCCCAAGAATAAACACAATTCTTATTTATTAAATTTATTAATAATTTAACATTTATTAAATTCTCATTTATTAAATACCTGTGGGCTAGCTTATTTTTTATTATTTAGCAAATTACCACCAATTTTGAATCTTAAAGTAACCAAATTTATTGTTTTACAGGTAAAGGCATTGGAGCACAAAAATATATCATGAAGACATATTTTTGAGGGCTTAAGGTATAATCCTTTTTCTTATACCTTTCAGCTCCTAAAAGATGTTTATATTCCTATTTTTAGTATCTAGGCTGCCAAAGGGAGCTCCTATCTATATTCCTAGACTTGATGGATTCTTCCTTAATTCCAAAAGCCTCCAAAGTATCCAAGGTATCTCCTCTCTGGTGTCTCCTTCAATGTGATTGTAATCACGTTTCCTTCCATTTAAAAGGATTATATGGTTACATTGGGTCCACCCGTGTCAAAAAAAATCCTTAATCACAGCTGTGAAGACCCTTTTGCCATCAAAATTCACATATTCACAGGTTCTGGGATAGGAACATAGACATCTTTAGTGATTAGAGGTCTAGCACAACTGCCTTTATCAATACCACTCTGATATATTCATTAGCAGATGGAAAATTTGGACTTGAGAAGCTTACATAATATCGTAACTTTTAGTGCAACTAGAAATAGTCAGAACTAAGTATGGAAGTCCTGGTGAGGGAAAGCCTTTATTGCACTCTTTCTCACACCTTTCTCCTTTCTCATCTCCTTCCCTTCTGCTATTATGCTAAGGGAGCTGAAATACTACCTTCCTCACACCACCCAATATGAGGCATAACTTGAGCTGGAAAAATTGTGGGGAATAATGGCAAAAACTAAGGACACAGAAGAGTGAAGATGTAACTTCAGATCAGACACTCAACAGCAATGTTATCATTTGGGACAGATTGGTTAACACCTCTCTAATTTTATCGGCAAAGAAAGGTTATGACAAACATCCCAGATTCCAGGTTTATTAGATATATAGATGGTAGCCTAACACATCAATGTTAAATTTCTTCTCGTTGAATTCTCAGAGCTCCATAGAGAAATTGCATATCTTCCATCAAATCCTAATTATTTCAAATAGGTAAGTTACGCCTAATTTATGAAAACTTGATTTCATTATATGTTCCAGTTAATACCATGTATATTTTAGCTATGAAACATACTGCTGAGAAATAACTTGTTTCCTTGTCATACATAAACATGATTTTTGTTATGGTCTGTGATGTTGTAAGTAACTTAGAGCCTAAACCCTGTTACCTGTTACTTATTTAGAGGAATTGGATCTGAGCTCGGGCCATAGATTGTATATTATTTAAGGAAAGATTCTAGTCTATCTAAGGTGCTATACATAGCTGCTTTGTCCTTAATGTGGATTGATGCAAAGGTTCATTCACATACAGATAAGGACAGGAAAACAACCTAGTCTCTGCAGTGAGCTAATTGGTGAAGTAAAACCAAGTTCAGCAATAAATATGCATACCCCGGGCTGGAGAGGTGGCTCAGGGGTTAAGCCTCCGCCTTGCAGGCGGAAGGTCCCGAGTTCGGATCCCAGATCCCACGTATAGACGCCAGGCGGAAGCGGGGGCGGCCTGCGTTTCTGGTCCTGGTAGGGCGGAGCCTGTGAATCCCGGGGCAGAAGGAGGTGGAGGCGTCCGTGGTGGTTCGCGAGTTCGTCTGTGGTTCTACACATACACAGACACACACACACACAGACACACACGCGCGCGCACATACACACGCACATGCGCACAGTTGAATAAATAATAATAATAATAATAAATTAAATATGCATACCCCAACTTCGTTTATGGATAGGTTTGTCAATCAGAAAGTCTTAGTGGACTGTGACTATAAAAATTTTAGTAAGAAAGTGATTTGGGGAAAAGAATGAGTTCAACATATTATATTCTGGTGCTATGTTATCAGAATGGGGAAGCACATGGAAACAAAGTACTTAATTCTGCAATGTTCAAGACATGGAGAATCACAAATATGAAAGTGAATTGATGAATAGATCAAGAGATACATAGATGATAGATATATTCCAAATTTAAGGGGGAGAGCCTCCGTTTTAGAAATAATGTGTGTGCTGTTTGAGTTCTAGAGAGACTTACAACAAGCCATGCACACAGCACTGGTGGGATTGGTTTTATCGGATTGCACAGAACAAATGAAAGGATCAGAATATTAGATGAGCTCATTCAGTATAAGAGACGTGTTAACATCCACGTTCCCAGGTCTGACTTCAATGACCAATTCCCTACACAAGGCATATCCTGCCTACATGTGTACTGTGGTCTGGGTCTCACTGAGTACAATTCCCTTGGCAATGCTCTTTTGTCAATGGCACACAGCAGAACCCATTCAATAGATAAAGTCGCAGCCTAGTCTAAAAACCCACCAAAAAGCTGGGAGACATCAAAGGCTCTGAGCCCCACAGGGCGCCTTTATCCAGTGGGCTTGCAAGCTGGGGCTCTGTCAAACAACGTTTAACCCTTTCCAGTCAAGCCGGCAAAAAGTATTCACTGGCCTTTGAAGAATTCAACCAATGGTATGGAAGAAGGATTGTAATGGGAGGAGGAGTGGTGATGGGTGGGGAATTAGGGTGTTTCAACATATTCATGCGTGACACACTAAAAGAATAATTGAAAAAGAAATCAGTCAAGAACACGTGTAGAATGTGTGCCATTATCCATTCCTTCAACGTGCATTTATGAAGTGCCACTCTCACAAGGTGCTTGAAATACTGAGAGGCAGAGTCAGGGCCTACTGTGTGATGGGAGCTTTTCACTTACTAGCTCATCTAATTCCCAGGACCCTAGGTAGCCAGGACTTTCCTTACCTCTGTTTTGCAAGGGCGAAATCAAGCTTAGAGAGCTTAAGTGATCTAAGCAAGTTCATACCTTACGTGACTTAAGAAAGAATAAATAGTGCTAGTTAAAGGTGCCTCCTTTAAAGGAGTGACACTTTGGGGCAGCCAAGATAACCTGCTGGCAGGAAGATGCCTGTGAGCCAGCAGATGGGATTCAGATGGGAAGGCACCTCAGGCAGAGGAAGCAGTGAAGCAAAAGCAGGCAGGGAAGAGAATTCGGTGTGTGCTGAAGGCGGCAAGTGCAGCCAGGTCCGCCTGCCCACTGGCTAGAGACCCTGCAGCCACCCTACACTCTAAAGCCTGTTCTTTGCACAGCTCCCCACCCCCACCCACCCCCGCATTTCTCTCCAGTAGCTGAAGCCTTTCAGTGATGGCCTCTCGATTGTGTCTCCATCCCCATGGCAACAGCCTTAACGTTCACTTTCATCCCTCTCGCCTCTTACTCCAATCGCTTCCTCTGGCCTGGGGGGAATAGTGTGGTCTGCCCCTCTGCGAGAAGGGCACAAGGGAGGCCCACATGGAAGTCCAATCTTGTCACTGCCCTGCTGGCTGAGCCCGTCGCGGTTAAAGGCTGGCTCTGCACCTTCTGCATGCTGCTCGCTGGCTCTGCGTGGGCACCTGCTCTCATCACCTGCCACTTTCAGGCCTGGAAAGGACCGCCAATTCAATCGCACACATCAATGCCTCCTGAAAACCAGACTGAGGGAATAAATGCACTGTGCAGGTCGAGACAGTAAAGGAGGGCTGGGGTCCGCTGACGTGGTTCAAGAACACACCCCCTACATCTGTCTCCCCCCCCCCCATCCTCCTAGACCCACCTTAGGTGAAAAAGGAAGCAACCCTGCTTCCCAGGACCCACCACCAGTTTCCCCCCAGTCAGTCACAGAGGGAAGGGAGCGGAGATGCTCCCCCACTCTTTTCTCCTCCGCATTCGCCAAATCCCCACCAATCCCTAGCCACCTCATCTGCCCTTGTCCCACCCAAGAAGCAGCCTGCTCCTTTTCCTTTCTGCTAGCGGAAGTTCCTGTGCAGGGCCGGCCCACTTCCTCCTGGGCGCCTGGAGTGTGCGTGGCAGGAGAGGCGGAACCTGCGGGGCTGCGCAGTGCTCTGCACGACCCGAGCCGCTGCGGGGGCGGGCGGCGGCTGCTTGCGGGGCGGCTGGCCTGGGCGCGGGCTCCGTGGGCGCGGCGACTGCCCCGAGGGTGCCGTCCGTGGCGCGGCGGCGGCGGTCGGTCCGTAAGGCCCGGGAGCTGCAGGCATCCCTCCCGAGGACCGCAGGCTGAGCGCCTCCCAGGAGACATGCCCCGGGGACGGAAGAGTCGGCGCCGCCGGAATGCCAGGGCCGCCGAGGAGAACCGCAACAACCGCAAGATCCAGGCCTCGGAGTCTTCGGAGACCCCAGTGGCTGCCTCTGTGGTCTCCAGCACACCCGAAGACTATCTGAGCGGCCCGGAGGAAGACACCAGCACCCCCGAGGAGGCCTCCACCGCCCCCGAGGAGGCCTCCAGCACCGCCCTGGTGCCAAAACCCGCCGTGACCCGGAGCAATTTTCAGGGCACCAAAAAAAGTCTCCTCATGTCCATATTAGCTCTCATCTTCATCATGGGCAACAGCGCCAAGGAGGCCCTGGTCTGGAAAGTCCTGGGGAAGTTAGGGATGCAGCCAGGGCGGCAGCACAGCATCTTTGGAGATCCGAAGAAGGTGGTCACTGAAGAGTTTGTGCGCAGAGGGTACCTTCTTTATAAGCCGGTACCCCGCAGCAGCCCCGTGGAGTATGAGTTCTTTTGGGGCCCGCGAGCACACGTGGAATCCAGCAAGCTGAAAGTCATGCATTTTGTGGCAAGGGTTCGTAACCGGTGCTCCAAAGACTGGCCGTGCAACTATGACTGGGATTCGGACGATGACGCGGAGGTTGAGGCTATCCTCAATTCCGGGGTTAGGGGTTATTCCGCCCCTTAGGAAAATATGAGGCAGATCCCTGGGAGTGGAAAAAAGAGTTCAGGGGACCCCCAAGGAATAGATAGCCTGAAAATGACGTGGAGGGTGGGCCGGGCACTGTATTTGGTATTTGTGATCAGTGCTAATTGTTTAACTGCGAAATAGATCGTTTGCTTTAGATATTGTAAACTCGTACTCATTTTATACTACGGTTGATTAATGATCACAGTATGTTTAAATATGACATTGAAGAGATGTTTATGTTATTTTTCCTGTCATTGACACTTGGTATTAAGACTTTTTGCTCACTTTGTGAAATGAAGTCTTTCAATCATGTTCTGTGATGTACAGGATTTTTATTGTCATAAAAGGCTGTTCTTTAAAAGTTTGAAATAACCACTGAAATGTGAGATAAGAAGGAAAGAGTTGCTCATGTCTGACCTTTCTGAAAACCTTCGTGTCTGATGTCTTGTAAAGAAAACACATTTTTCTGTGAATATGCTCCCTTATTTCAGTAGATAGAAAAAATAAAACCACAGCGAGTTACATGCTTTTTTGATTTACTGACGACCTGTTTATGTGAGAAGCAAGTTTGTGTTTGGGAGACAGTTGTTGGCAGACAACCCCCAACTCCCAGGAAAGTTCTGTTTTGAGGGGGAGGGGAGAATGTGGAAACTGGCAGCCCCGTAGTAGAGAATGAGCAGGGGGGACAGAAGAAAGTTGAAATACAGATATGACTGGTTTGGGGGGAATGAAACAGGAAAAAACCATAAGGGATTATCCTTGTAAATTCAGGAAATGCTTTTAGGAGTGAAGAACAGGAATCTGATATTCTTTGGTACCCTGCTTAGAAGAGGGGACCCTGGCAAAGAGCAGCATCCTTGGGTGTTGTGGAAATAGGAAATATACTTCAATATTCTCCAGAGGAAGGTGGCAGAAAAAGACCGCCATGGGGTTTCACAGAAATAAAAAGGAAGAAATTGTCAAGAACTTGATGATCCATCCATCTGAGTTCTGAAAGTAGTATTGGAGGGGAGAGTGAGAAAGTCTGGAGTCACTGAAGGAAGCATGGCTTTGAAAACAAATTCTTCACTGAACAATTCAGGTTTTATGAAAGAGAAAGTAAAGAATAAGAAATGAGTCAGAGGAAGAGGAAAGCAGAGCCAGGGCCGCGAGGAGTGTGGCTGACATTAAATTAACAAGAAAATCATTAATAAGTGGGATAGCCCTGAGGCTTGGGAGAAAAGTTCTGAGAAAACTGTTTCCTGCATATTCGGGAAGCCAGAAGACTCATCCTCTAACATCTTTGAAAGGTGACCTTACACTTCTCAGAAGTTAGTTTCTTAGCATTATATGTAATGCTAAGTGTGTGTGTGTGTATGTGTGTTTCAGGGGCAAAGAAATGTTACCGTTTTCACATTCCCATTAGGGCAAAAAGAGCGTGGTAAAACATGGTAACCCTAAAGAGCACCCTGGCATGGTGACCCATATTGGGCTGGGTCACATGGAATTCTCTTTCTTCCTGCTACCAGTTCTCATCCTCTTGAAGGCAAGGAGCTGATCTCATGACAGCCAGAAGGTAAATGTTTCTGGCATCCGTTCTATCATAGGACTTGATAATGCTGGACCTCTCCCTGAAGCAAATGTGGAGACCTGGGAAGGCACTTCTGCTATTCTCCACAGCCATGGGGGGAGAACACACAAAAGCCCTGGTCACTCCACAGCCTCCTATACTTGCCACCAGAAGGTAAAATGCTGAATGACCTGAGATAAACCACTGAAAGGGAGAAGGAAGGACCTAGCCTCATGGGATTGCTGTACTCATGCAGGCCACAGATAAACACTACACTGTGATAGTCAACTAGGAGTCCGGTTCATTGCCAGTGGAAAAGAGCAGCTCATAACACAAAGAGCTTCTCGTCTAGAAGATGGGAAAGGAAGAGTTAATAAAGGCAGACACCATAATTGCAAAAGTCAGCTGATAGAATATCAAAAGTCACAGTTAGAAGAAAACTAATTTCGTAGTATTGTAAGCATGAATAGAATAATATGCTTCCTTGAAGTAATTAAAGACAGCTGGCTTAGGCCATTCAGGTGTGGTTGCCAAGGAAAAGGAAGTCTGAGAACGGTATAGCACAAACTAATTGAAACAAAATGTAGTTACTTTCGTCATTTCAGGACAAGTCTCAAATTAAACAGAATGCCAAAATGCTTTCTCTCTTTGCCTATATTTTTTAAATTTAATTTGAATTTTTAGTTGTTTTTTACATGTGTGGCTGCATATATGGTGTGTCCGTGTGTGTGTGTATACTCGTGGAGACTTAAAGGCGACAACCGTAATCATCCTAGATTCCTCTAACTCCTTATTGTTCGATCTGGACTTTCCCTGGCTTTGCCTTTTCAGGGTTCCAAGTGCAGGCATGGTCATTTCTCATTTGCACCCTCCAGTTGTTTTCAGAAGTCAGGGAAAGAGAGTACCTAACGCCCAAGACTAGTGACAATAGCACCCTGGCCTTAGATGAGAGCCTAAGCCCTGCTGGACACTTAGTGGAGGTTTCCTTGCATTGTCAGTAATGTTTATACCAGTCCTGAATGGCAGGCAATGCCAGGCCACGTTTACAGAAGCAGAAATGCAGAGTCAGCTCTTCCTCAAGCTACCGGGTCCTGGAGCTTGTCCAAGGCAGTTTTGTAAGAGAACGTAGAGCAAGACAGGTGTGAAAGCGGCACTCCCCTGCTCTAAGTTCAGACTTCCTCAACAGAAAACCTAGGATTCAACTTAGCCTCGGGGCTATACTCCAAACTCAAATTCCCCCCAACTCAAGGTCACAGAGAGAATGATCTTACAGGATCAGGACTAGGTAATGTAAGAAAGAAAATACACACACACATACACATGCACAAAAAAAAACAACAACAAATATTTCTTGGTAACTTACTATGTTTGTCATTCTGATTTGACAATGTCCTGTGTGGCAGGCATCTTTGAGTTACTGCGTATATGCATTAGTTATTGCGTATCAAAACAAGTGTGTGTTTTCTATCATGACATGATCATCAGAAGTTTCAACACCCTGTATAATTCCTCAGTCCTCAGAAAGTCAAGGCCCTGACTTTCCCAGAGAAGAACAAGAAAATCACAAAATCTGTACTTTAACCTTGCTCACTACAAAGGTCGCAAAACTAGAAGTTATGCTGGGTGGCTGTTTGATATCATCTCTTGAGCCAAGCAACTCAAAATGAGATACCAGCAATGGGCGGTTGCTCTTGAATAAAGGGTCACCATAATCACATGTCCTATGCAAACTTTCTGACCTGGGATTCACAAACCAGGTACACATCAGAATTTGACCACAGGGAAAGAAAGATATGGAGTCCACTGGCGAGGGTATGAGCCACTGCAAAGGTCCTTTCCCAGCACAGATGATTCCCACTTTGTAAGAGAAACAGAAGTGAGATTGGCATGCAAGCACAAAGCACAATTAGTGTGGGATGTTACCAAGGCAGGCACACAGGTAGCTGCAAAGCTGCCAAGATCTAATGACATTTCTTTTTAAATCTTCGTGAGCAGAATTGGAAAAAAGAGAGTCTCTGTTCAGCCAAGAACACATTAGAGAAGAGGATTTGGAGTTGGGAGAACATATACACTCAAGACTCACCATGCAAACAGGAAAAAGTACTCATGAATCTTCAGTACATCGTAATATTCCATGGTTCACAAAAGTGCTGGCACATTGCTCATGGTATCTCAAAATGTACAGGGCAGGAGAACAGAGATGCCTCCTGCAACTCTGATTAAGTTGGCCCTGGGTTATTTAATTGACTGTCAGACCTCAAAAGTGAGGGGCTTATGCTAATACACCTAGAACAAGTCACCAACCATTCACCCTTTCACATATTCAGTCCATGTTGATTCAAGTCCACTGTGGCCAGTCGTGGTTCCAGTCAACCTCTGATATACAGGGGAACAAATCACAGGATCAATTACCCTCAGAAGAGCTTCTTACGGCAGAAAGGAAATAGAAAATAGAATGTGAACTTTATCAGTGACAAAGTATGGAGGAAGCTGGTAATCACTTTGGCTACAGGTGGTAGTGGTGGTGTTGATGGTGGATAGAGATTCGGGAGTTGGATAGAGTGGAGCAGCCAGCCACAAATGCTGGCACAGGTAGGCGAGGCAGATTCCTCAGGGGAGTGGCCTCGGAAGAAGGCTATGCAGAAAGTGGGGACGCTCCCTTGCTGATTCGGAAGGAGCTATTGTTCAGGCATGAAGGCCACCTAGCACTGAAGATTTAAGGCTGTGGAGTGTCTATCACATTTGGGGAAGGGCAGACAGCCCAGGTTGTGTGGTATGTGACTAGGCAAAAGAAACAGAACAAGACCAAAGTCTGAGAGACTAAGGGATTGAGATGAGAGGCTGTATGGAGGGATGGGACTACCTCTGGTTTGCAGGGAAATGTGAGGGGGCAGGGTGGAGGCAGTGTGGATGGAGAGAGGAGACATGGGGTTTGTGTCTTCAGAGAGGACCCCTGGGGTGTCTGTTTCCACTGAGTCCACTGCATGTTCAGAGTGCCTGTGCTGATGTGTACCCCAGTGTGAGCGGCGGCTCCCCGAAGTGATCCTGAGGGGCTTGCTGCAAGTGGCACAGATGACAGGGACAGCAGGACTCCTCCCTGGCTGTTACTGAAGGTCTGTAGCGACATATGCATTCAGCTGCGTGCAGTAATGAAAACTGTCATCAAACTTGAAGGCATCTGGGCACTTGCAATGCTGCTGCTCAGATTCTTACAGATCGAATGTGTTCCCAGCACTCTCATGATCCCAAACTTTGCTGGAGGCTTTGTGTGTATGTATGTGTGCTGCAGTGTAAGTATGTCCACTTCGTACTGTTGTCTTCCACACCCTACCAAAGATTGGTGAAGAATCCCACTGATATGACTCTGAGGAGTAAGTTTTGCCCTGAGGCACATGCCGCCTATCAAGGAAGTCTGCTTCCAGACATGCTTTCCACAGGGTTTGGTCTCAGAATGCAGGCTCAGAACAAGAGAGAGGTCTATTGTGCTGATTTGACTGGACCACAGTGTGCCTAAACTTCATTAGACTCCATTCGGAAAAGGAGAGGATTTACAAGGTACCATCCCAGATTTTGAGGGGATATTTGCACTTTGTATTGTATTTTAGTGTTGTATTGGGTTTCATTCTCTATTGTGTTGATTTTCACATATGATTTTTCCCAACGCACACACATGCACTGTGGAACTATTCAAATACTCTCGATCTACAAAAGACTGGCACGCCTTGGCATGCTTATCAAGACCACCTGACCCAATTGGATAATCAATATCTTTTTAGTCTGTTTTCCTCTAAACAGTGCTTCCATTCCCACACTTGAACATGTCCTCTATGTTCAGAGACAAGTGCTTCCAAGATGCTCTGCTCCAGCCTCTGTGACAAAAGATTCCCAGGCTGGCTAGAGACTCCCCTGACCTGTGTGACCCTGGGAGACCCACTGCTGTGACTGAACCATGCAGCACATCTCCAGTCCTGACAATCAGTTGAGGGAAGCTGAGTGAAGACCGCGGGATCATGCTACCTGGGCCCACCTGTCTATCCAAAGGGCAGCTGAGGACCTATCTGAAATTACCTACTTTAGGTCAACATCGGTGTACAGGTCCAGCACCATGAGAAATCCTTTGTAGACATGCTGGAAGAAAAACTTGATGGACCTTCAAAAAGTCCTAACATGGGGCTACTCCGAGCAGATGTTGTGAAGGACGAAACTGATTTCTTCCCCCTCATCCATCATAGTTCAACACATTTGCATAATCAGAAGGCTTGGGAACTTTTGGAAGAAAAACACAAAATCCAAGACCAAAATTTTAGCATGAGAAAGACTGCGGCTTAAATGCGAAATACTATTCAGCATCGAGAAAGATGAGATTCTAGAATTTTCTGGTAAATGGATGGCCCTGGAAAGTATAATAATGAACCAGGTATTTCAAACACAGAAAGATAAGTACTGCATGCTATCTCTTACATGCACATGCTAGCATTGAAAATCTGATGGATGAAATTGACTTGGGATTCTTATAAGAGTCAGAATATTCAAAAGGGATTAATGAAGGGAAGGGAAAGTAAGTGTAAAGAACTAATTTGGAGGAGGGGATATAGGATACCACTAGTAGCAGGGTTGGTGAGGAAGTAATAGGAGAAAATAGCTAGGGGGGATGAGGGAGTGTAGTGCTGGAAGGCCTAAGGGATTAGTACAAACACCCTAAAAGGGTAGGATGCAACCACATAGAAATCTCCTATGATATTAATATCTCAAAAACATTTTAAATTTTTAAAAAAGGAAAAAGAGTAGACAGAAGAACACAGACAAAGAAGAAGATAGGACAAAACCAAAAATGCCCGGGGTTGCTCCACAATAGAACCCAGAGGCAATTAAACAACAGGAGAAGTAACAATTATGGATGTTTCTTGATGAGTTGTTGGTCAGAGAGGTCTCAAAGGCTCTCCGAACAGTACAGGCAGCTGCCATTGCTCTTGATTGTCCTCCAGAAACTGAAGATGCAACACACATGGATTATAGGACATGAAAAAAACAAAGCTACAAGTGGCCTGGAAGCTTCCTCCTTGTTGGATAGTGTACACAGGGTCAGGGAGTTCCCGGTGAGAAAAACAATCAAAGAACTCATCAATCGATAAAATATGCAAGTTGCAATAATAATCAACCACCAATGTAATAAGGCATGAAAATCAGGGAGACAGCCAACAGCTTGCAGATTTGATTTAAGGCCTGCTTGTCAGAATGAAACACTTTCCTGTTACTGTAAACTAGAACAAGAACCTATGAAAGGGAAACACATAGGTCCCAAGACAAGAGGAGACTATGAATCTTTAGCTAGAAAGACAGTACAACAAAATGCATTGGAAATCCCTGTTAATAAACACATAGATTCATAAGGACTCAGGATTCAATATAGGAGACTCCTTCTACAGCAGAAGAAGTTTATTGATTAAAAGCACAACTCATCAAAATGGGAAAAAATAAGTGACTGTGGACTACTTGTCCCAAAACAGAACATATATACTTCACGAACTCACACTCCAAGGCTCAGGGACCATCACAGATGAGGAAGTAGTAAAAGTGTAACAGCCTGAAGTGATACCATGGTGGGCCAGTCATTTCCTCCTAGGCGTAACAATGTTGTGATATGCAAGATTTCATGGCAGGTAGGTAGAGATATGCAAAAATTGCATGGGATCTGTCTCAACATCTCACCATAAAAGTAGAACGATCTCAAGAAGGTATATACCTCCCAGAGACAGATGAGAACTAATGTTGATGGAGAAGGAAAAGAAGACGCGTTCCTCAATGCCGTACCCACTGATCTAAGAGGCTCTCTGGAGCAAGAATAATCGCATGTATGTCCTGTCAAAGACATACCAGATAAAAACAGTGGGCCCGACTGGTGGTGGTGGGCAGATGAAAGATTTTAAGGAAAACAGGGATGGACCTCGAGACCGAAGGGTGATAATTAAAAACATTATTGATTCCCATTATTCACGTATGGCACAATAAAACAGTGGGAAAAAGGAAAATTTTAACATAAAGAAAGACTGTGACTGAAAGGGATAGGTCTTGCTTAGTGCATATTCTCCTGCTAGGTGCCAATCTGTACCAAACCTGTGGAAAGCAGAAAGTCCCCATTGGTCATCTGCTCATCAGCACTGCCAACATGTGATACCTGACTATCCCGAAATAAGCGACTAGCTGCTACTACATGATACTGACATGAAAATATTGTCTGAGGCAGGGGCCTAAAGAGATGGCTCAGGGGTTAAGGCTCTACCTGAGTCTAGGCCCTGAATTCAGATCCTAGGTCCCATGTAAAATTCCAGGGAGAATCAGCAGCAGCCTGCAATTAGAGTCTTGGTGGATGTGGCCAGGAAAATCCCACACTGAAGCAAAAAGGAGGAAGAAGCAATCCAAATGATTTCCAAAATTATTCTTGGGCTTCCACAGGAACATAAAATATCCCCTTACAAACAGACACACACACACACACACACACACACACACACACACACACACACACACTAAAAATTAAACAATTAAACAATCAAGTTCGAAAAACAAATGTTACTGGGTATACATAAAGATCTGGCATCAGGATTCCAAAAGATGCAATCTTGGTGGACAAAGTCTCCACTGGGCAGTATTCAAGGTCAATGAAGTATGGAAATGAACATGTAACCTTCTCAATTTTGTCATCTCTGGAAAACCTCATGATCATAGGGTTAATGTCAGTAAATCTCAGGAAGAAATGAAGATGGTGGGAAATATTGACTCCACTCCTACAACCTACAGTATCTCTGTGCAGACACTTCAGTAGTGACTTTGCTGGTGTAGACGGGAAGAATATCGCAGTGACCATTCAATTAGCAATGGCACAAGGGCACGACCCATTGGCACACACTCTCATATGTAGAAACTTCATTCTGACTTTCTGCACAGTGTCACAAGGCATTATTTGAGTCAGCGCATGTGTCGCACTGTTGATTTCATCAGGTCCATGGGCAGAGATTCCCACGCGGTGTCTGTGAAGACCCCAGGGTGACAGGAGTCACTAAACAGATGTACTTGGGCACTGAGTACCCAGCAGACAATCGTGGAGACACCTGAGAGAGCCTCACTGAAGCCTCCTTGTCAGATAATGAGCATTGTGATGTGGGCACTGCCAAGGCCAGGTGCCTGGCACGCTCGTGTTCCATGGGCAACAGGAATTGTGGGGCTGGGTCTCCACCATGTATCCAACAACGGACATGACTCGGGTCTGTCAAGTCTACGCTGCTACCCTCAGGATGGCAGGACCCTACCCCTTGGACTACAACGGCAGCCATTTGTAGTCCGATGCTTCATAACCAAGCATAACCTCTGCTATGTTTCAGAGACTCAGAGAAATGAGTCAATGTGCCGCGGCCACACTAGGAATTACAGAAGGCAAATCCCCTTTGAAAGATGAGGAAAGGAGCTCAACTCAAGGAAGGTTCCACCATTATCAAAAGAGAGCATTGAGGTGCAAGTTGAGAAAACACTGTGGGTTTCAGCAGCACAGATTCACAAACATAAGCACATACATGAATACATTTATACATGTATGTATGCATGTAAGTATGTGGTAATAATTCTCTCCTGTCGCCATCATCAAGCCCATAGACACACATGCATAAGTGCAATTATTTCCATCCAATTGAACTGTTGCTGGCAAGGAGCTTCCAAGGTGGGTCAAGGAAAATAATCACAGCACTTGGTGCAATTCCAAGCCGGGCTCTCCACCTCTGCAAGGGAAGGAAACCTCTCTCACACTCTCTAACTCACATGAAAGTGAATTTCTCACTGTCAATAGAGACTCTGCAAAGGAAGAGAGAAAGAGCAAATGACAAGCAAGGTAAGGCTCCTAGGATCGTCAGCTGGACTCAGTTGCTCACTGGCCCGTGGTGATCGACTAAGTCAGTCCACACGTTGCTGCTCAGACACACACACACGGACCTGTTCCTCCATCTCCCACCATCAGGATGAGCTAAGTGGGAGTTGGAGGCCTGCTGCAACCTCCAGTGTCTAGACAACCCCTTCTGCAGAACTTCCCTCCTTTCCTGCTCGCTGTCAGCACGCGGGCTCTCCCCAGGCAGTGCTGCATTTGGGATGCAGCCCTCCTTCTGTTATGTCTTATCTCAGTCTGGCCCCGCTGTGGGTGCTGCAGTACTTACAGAAGCCCAGGAGCATCGTGCACGTGTTGCTCCTTGCTGTGGGCTCCTGACATGGCTGCTTGGAGCTCATCTCACTGCCCTCCTTTGCTGATGCTCCTGGGTGTCCCGCCACTCTTCCTGGCTCCGTAGGCCAAGCTCATGCTGAGATCCTGGGCTGTGCGGCGCTCACATGCCTGTCCTGGCTGCAAAGCAACAGGCGGACAGTCCTGTACCTCTGCTGAGGATCAGAATTCATCTCTCCAGCCACATGTCAGCACAACAACCGCATCTGTCTGAAGATGCAGACATGTATGCAAAGACAGTGACCTCACACACATCCAGCCACTGAAGGATGACACAATTTATCCAAGGCTGTGTGTGCGTGTGCGTGTGCATGTGCATGTGCGTGTGCGTGTGCGTGTGTGTGTGCGCGCATGTATGTGTGCGTGTGCGTGTGCGTGTGCGTGTGTGTGTGTGTGTGTGTGTGTCTTCTGGGTCCTAATTGATATATGCAGACTAACAGAATGAAAAAGCAAGAGCATGGATTTGGACTTGATTGACTCCAAAGAGTGCATCTCACCACAAAAAAGACGAAACTTTAAGGTGAAGGAGGAAAAAATGCTTTGTAAGTGAAGGAATGAAGGAAATGAGCAGGTGTTCTTTTGGTAGCTGAAAAAATGTACTTTGAGTCAATCCTAGTCAGAAAAAATAAGGAAGACCACGTCCCAATGATAAAGGGAAGAGAATATTAAAAAGATGTTACAAGCCTAAGCACTTAGATCCCAATCTTTGGTGCGCCCAGTTTAATAATACGTTATGGTACAGTGATCCAATCACAGAAGTACTTGAAATCACTACTGCACAATCACTAGTCAGCACATGGTGTAAAAGAAGAATAAGAAGAGATATGGGGATCAGAAGGCATCGTAAATCAATAGACTGAACTGATACCTTCAGGTAATTCCACCCAAACACTGTAGAGAACGGGTTCTGTTGGGGAGAGTATCAAAAAATCAACGGCTACATTAGGAAATAATGTAGACCTGAAAAATATGACTTAATGGACAAGTCAAGCTCTGGAATAAGAACAAGCCAAACGACAAAACAGTACATACAAAGAAATCATTAAGGTCAAGGAAGAAATCAATGAAATGGACAAATAATAATCATACCTAAAGTAATTTTAATGCAGATTTGCTGCTTTGAAAAGATTAATATGATTGAAAAGCCTGAGTCAAACAAACAAAAAGAAAGAAACAGGAGACCTAGTTGACAAACTTAGAGACTCATAAGGAGTCCTTACAACAGATAACAATGCAATTCAGATAATCATCAAGTTTTCCCTAAAAAGATACACATTTCACTGAAATAGCAAATCTAAGCGAAACAGAAGAGATGCACGTGATCGACCAAAATAAACCAAGATGAGCTCAAGGATGGCAGCAGGTTAGTAAGAGATCACGAGAGCAGTGCGCTCACACAAAGCATGGTAACTGAGAAAAGTGCAGTTGCAGATGGAGTCACTGGTAAAGTGTCCCGGACTTTCAAGGAAGAACTTCCTCCAGTAGGCATGAAGGGAGCACAATGAAGCATTTTGCACCATTATTATTACCCGGATACTGAAGTCAGACGCAGGCACCAGAGGCCTGCGAGCTGGCTCAGCTAAAATGACACCTGCCTGCGACCCTGCTGACCTGATTCCAGCCCACAGGGCTCACATGCAGGGAGAAAAACAGACTTTCAGAAGCTAGGGTTTGGCGCTGTGGCGAGCATGTGTCTCTCTTTTCTCTTCCTCGGGAATGAAGGTTTTAATGCTCATTTACTTGAGCGTGAGCGAGGGAGGGGGAGTGGGAATGCATGCACACTCACGCTTGCACTGGCACACGGGTGGGTGTCAGAGCACAGTCTCCGAAGTCACATCTCTCCTTCCCCCGCATGGGCTCAGGGACTGAACTCATGCTGCCCGCTCTCTGAGCAGGTGCCTTCCTGCCGAGCTGCCTTGATGGCTCCTCAGTAAAACGGCGTTCATGTGGACACAACTAAGTAAACATCACAGACCGACATCCCTGACGAACATGGCCCAAAGATTCTCAGAAATGCTGGCAAACTGACCCGAGGAGCACGGCAAACATAATTCGCCACAATTCAGTTGGCCTCAGGAGAGGCAGGAATGTTCCACGTGACACACATGGACCAAGGCCAGGAGTCACATGATTATCTAGATGCACAAGTTGAAGGCTTGGGACAAAACCCACCATTTCCTCAAGAAAGAAGTCAACCATTGAAATCAGGCCACGGAACTGAACAGCTCGCGTTCAGTGGAAGAAAACCAAAGGCCACTGAACACTGAAATGTTCAGTATTACGAGACAGGCCCCACTGGACCGGCCCCACCTAGAACTGGTGTCCTCTGGGCCAGTCTAGAAGAGTCCGGCACAAGTGACTGTCGTTCCTGGAAATTCACGATTCCACAGCCACGTCAGGCACAGCGGGTGTCGTTTTCCATGTCACCCACTGATGACAGGAAAACCTATGACCCCATCAAGCACCAAGGGACAGTTCCAAACCCATGTCACACAGATGGCCCAAGTGAAAATCAGTGTGACACACACGCGAAGTCCTACATATTAGACACAGATTCTTAGGGCAAACGAGGGACTGACAGTGGTGGGAGAAAGATAAGAGGGTGGGCAGAGACTCCTAGCTGCGGAAAGAGCTGGAACGAGCCATTGCTGAGTGCTCAGCAAGCACAGGCACGTAGGAAACATACCAGCCGCTCTTCCAGGCAGAAGGAAGGACCAGCAGACATGCGGGAGAGGATGCAGAGGCAGAGGATAGATGCAGTGCTGGGAAGCTGACGTCCGGTCTTGGCATGACCCACGTGTACAGGAACAACTGCGCTTACCTGCCAAGATTCAGCCGGTCACTGTTTCTACCATGGATGTGAGAGGGGCTGGTCACAACGTCCAGCCACATCCTGGAGATCTAAGGGCAGGTGGTGGCTTTTGGGGGTGCGGAGCTTGTTGTCCTCAGAAGGGCAGCAGTGGTTCAGCAAAGAGCTGCACGCCCAGGAGCCTGCAGCAACCCCCAGGAAATCAACGGGTTTCCAAAGAAGAAGACAAGGAACAGAAAACACGTGCTGGTGAGGAGCATGTGCTGGAAGCAAGGGATCTAGGGGGAGGGAGGAAGACTAGACTCAAGGAGGGCTGCTGTTTCGTGTGGGCAAAGTACACTGTGCATGTGAATCAAATCATCAAGAAAGACAAAATATCACCTCATGAGAGTGATATAGCTGTTGTCCAGCTAAACCTGGAGACTTCAGCTGAGATGGGGGGTCAGAATCACGGAAGACCTCGGCAAACTGGTTCTCCACCAAATACATAGAGGAAGGGAGGTTCTATGAGGACGTGGATGCCCAGAAACACCTGTGGCCCCTAACAGGGGATGGGGCATTCTTCCAGGGTGTTTGACCCTAGAAACTTGAAGGCACTCAGAAGAAGCGAACGCCCATCCCAGCTGGACCATCAGATGGGTCGCCTCTGCAACAGATGCTGTACAGCGCTCCTTCTTGCGGATGGTGTCTGTGAGCAGACTCTCAGGAGCCAGGCAGCATGGGAGAGTTTTCTCGTGGGAAAAAGACAGGGCGTCTTGGTGTGTGCACCTGAAAAAGAGAAGCCGTCTGCAGCCATAATACTCTTGCAGAAGAAATATCGGAATTGATGCCTTCGAACCTACCCCCCCATTTCTACTACACCCCCCAACAACACCTCCCCTGCCCTCAGGCGTCCCTTCTTCAAGATGATTGCTCCTTGGCTACAGAGTGAGAGGCTGAGCAGCCTAGAGGAGGAGTCAGTTAGGAGCTGGAGCTGGAAAGCCTTCTGCTGCCCAGGCTGACCCCACAGTGAGCAGCCTGGCGCACCAGGGGCCTGAGGCGCTGCTGCATGGAAAGCCCCGCACTGGCTGCAGCTTCTCCAGCCTGCGGAGGCAGAGCAGGGGCTCCAGCCTTCTTCCTGCAGAACCCCTCGTGGACAGAGAGCTGGACGGACAGCAGAAGCCGCTACTGGCCGTGGACACACCGCGTCTCCCCCAAGGCTTCTCCCCACCCCCCACAGTGGCCACTGCCGCAGGGTGCTGAGAGCTCCTGAGCTCTCCCAGGGCTGCTGTACACAGGGAGTGCCAAGAGGGTCCTTGCAGAGAACTTCCAACCGTGTCCTGTGACTCACAGGAAGCTCTCCTTAGCGCAGGTGCACTTGCTCTTCGGAAGTGTGCAAAGCAGCCAGGCACCCCACCTTCCCTCACCTCTCACGTCCAGCTTGTGTTTCAGGAATGATCCTGCCCAGATTTAACACTGTCATGATATGCTGGTTGTTGTAGGGGAGCTTATGTAGCCATATGAAAGAGAGTTTTTAAGAGCACTTGTACTCTCCCTAGGGAAACAGATGATCCCTATGTCCCCTGTCCCCATTCCACAGAGAAAGTGATAGGGCAAGCCCATGCCCAAGTCAGGGTCTCTGTTGCTATCTTGCTTGGTGCTTAAAAAGAAGTTTTACACAGCAACCATATTAACGTGGAATTGTAAAACAGAAAGAAAAATATAATCTTTGGAAAGCTTCCCACACTCAGTTGTCAGGTACAAGGACCGGGGAAACAATACTCCATATGCTCCGCACAGACTTCTTTCCAGCCCTGAGCAGCAGGGACAAGTGATGTTTTCTCCAGCAACAAAATGTTTGCTTCTGGCTCCAAGAGACATAACATATGCAAGAAATGTGTGCAACTTTCCAGATCCTATAAAAACCGTGTATGCCACATTGGGGGGTGGTGTATAAGAGGGCAGTTATCTGTATATGATGTTGTGTCATTGTCATAGGTAAGCACAGGTGTCAACTTGACTGTTGAGGGTTTGAGCTCTGGACACTTTTTGCAAAGAATTAATGGTTGAGTTAAGCAAACCTGTAAGAGATTTTCTAACTAATGGGGAAGGTCCAGTCCATCATGGGTGGGATTAGGCCCTAGAATAAAATACCAAGAGCTGACTGAGAAAGTTGGCATCCTTTTGTACGCTTGGCCAGATGTGCTGGTTTGGCAAGTAAGGATTGTCCCTCTCTCAGCTGTTAGGTGGTGATAGTGTGGCCAGTTCCCCCGGCCCTGGTGTTGGTGCGTGCTCTCCCGTCAAGCTGGACTGAGAACTGTAGCCAGTAATCGTAAGACAAAATAAATCCCTTGTTCCCTAAGCCTCTTGATGATCATTTATCAACAACCATGCAGGCGACCTGCAACAGTCCTCCCTGATCATCTTCTTCACCGGGCTGTGGTGTGGGTGCTATATTTCAGATGCCCTCATCTGTTTCTTCCTGGAGGAAAGGTTTTGATGTGTCAACGTGGGCACTCAGTGCTCCACCCGGAGCGGAGGCAGCAGGGGCAAAGGCAGTGTGTGCGGGAGGATAGACGAAACGGGAACTGAAGAAAGTTAATGATTGTTGAAGCTGATGACTCCAGCTTAATGGGTACACGGAGGACGTCGCCTGCATGTAGCCCACTTTCAGCTTTCATCTGTTTGAAGTTTTCCCTAATAAAACTTCAAAATTGAAAAAGAAATCAAACGTATGAGTTATGAGGGCCGTGTGGGCACCAGACCATGAGAAAAATATGAAAACAAATGTTCCCATCCATGGAATAACATCGGGACATATGAAAAGTACCTGAGAACTGTCCATTGCACATGCGTAGACCTTCATCCAATTATAGATTGTGGTAGAACAGCCGTCTTTCTCGTCCTTCATGAGAAGTGTATCTTCTTCCTGTTCTCCTGTCTCATAACTGTGCCAGGACGGCTCTGTGCTCACCTAGCCAATGCTTATGCTGACTCCTGCCCTGTTGTCTGCGATCTGATCTCCTTTGCTCTAATGCTCTCCCATCGTGGGCAAAGCTTCCTCCTGCCTCCGTCAGATCTAGTGTCCAAGAGTTTTTTCCCCTTTTCTCTCATTTTCAGTAAAATCCCTACTTCAACCTCATAAAAACGAAAGGCAAACAACACTGAAAGAAGGGAATGTGCTCCTAACCTTCAATCAATAGTGTTTTACTTTAAATAGGTGTTGTTCTTTTGGTCATGGTTGTTGAGAGACATAAAAATCAATTACCTGAGCTGGAGAAATGGCTCACCGGTTAAGACTCTGCCTCACAAGCAGAAGGTCCTGAGTTTGGATCCCAGGTTCCATGTAAAAATGGCTGTGGCCTGCACTTCCGGTCCTGGTGGGCAGAGCCTGGGAAATCCCAGAGCAAAGGAGAAAGAAGGTAGAAGCAATCCAGGATGATTCCCAAAGTCATCCTTGGGCCTCCATAGGGACACACAGTGCCCTCTAATACACACACACACACACACACACACCACAAATACACACACACACAAATAAACAAATAAATGTTTTTTAAAATCGAGTGTCTATGAAATAGCACATGTGTCCAGTGAGAAATTCGCTTGTGCTGTACCTTATTGTGTAAAACAATGTGGGCAACAGTAATTATTTTGTGAGCTTGTAGAGCAATAATCAAATTAAAAACTTTTATGTCCAGACATCACATTCTGAAGGGAACATTAAGTAATCTGCTTTTGATACTTGCGCATGAAGAAACTCTCTGGGGGGCTTTGTAATCTTATGTTTCTTGACTTTATCAAGTGTGTCTTCTCTCCTCACCTGTTTGCATGAAAATACATAATGAAGTCATAGAATCTCAGAGCCAAGCCACAGGTAGTTTGAGTCATCATTTTCTTCTAGATTTGCTAAATGAAAAATTCTTTTTTTAGGTGAAGCTGAGCAATTGTTCTGACAAGAAGGAGAAATTAATAACTGTTTTCATTCATAATTTATCTGATAATTCTTGCCACCTGCGCTGTGTGTAATGCAATTTGACTGAGATTTTAGTGGTTTCTGGTATCTATCTTTCCTCCTCCCTGTGCTGAAAGAGAGGCAGAGTTTGAAGAAGCAAGGAGTGAGGAGTGACATCACTTTAAGGCTGGATCCATGAGGGATTGCTCAGACCGAAGGCCACATTCACTACTGGTTTCACAGTCAGCATGGAGTGTCCTTCCTTTCTCTGCCGTGATGTCCCTGGGCTGTACTGCTAGCATATGGATTAGAATCATCAAAGATTGAGTGAATTAGTCCATGATATGGGTAATTTTTAGTACCTATGGTACAACTACGACTTCCAGAACAAATTTCTGCTTTTAAAGAAAACACAATATATTCTGTGATTGCAAAGGAGAGTAGGAAGGCAGGAAGCTAGAATGATCTGCCTTTTGGCCACATTCTCTTCTGCCACCTGCCCACCCACCAGCCAAGAGGAAAGCAGGTTACTTCCTTTACCTCTTTAATCCTCCCTCCCTCCTTTATCTCCTTGAGCACCACTCCTTTGTCTTCTCTTGCTATAATTTCGGGTGTGTGGGAGTCTACCTCCTGCTGTATGTTTAATACTCAGTTTAAAACCCTCATGTGTTCAAAGATCCAAGTCCCAAGGTATTGAAGTTGCAATCTCATTCATTCATTCATTTAATTTTTTAAAAAAGCTTAACTGTGCTGAATACTCTAGGGGAACACAATATAATATTAAGACACCTCATTCATTTTGAGGCATGATCTCATGTCTTTAGGTTCCTTCTCAGTGTTTTGTTTAAAGAGATCTTTGTGTGCATGCCACAGAAGTTGAAAATTCTCATCTGAAACCAGTAAGCCTCCTATTTGTGCTGTTGGGTTATAGCAGAACCATGAGAATGGCAGTTGGCATTTCACTCATTTACAACAGACATTACATAACTTAGAAGCTGCCACAATCTGTATCTTGAAAGTATTTTAATTGAAACTTGATCCCCAATATAGCAGCATTAAGAAGTATGGTCCTTTGCAGGAGATGAGATCAAAGTTGCTCAGCCATCACACATGGATTAGTGTCCTCACCAAAGAGCTGAAGGGTTCTTGCTAGGTCTCCTGCTGACGTTTCTGTCCCCAATTGAAAACAATGTTCTCCCATTTGGAGGAAACAACATTCAAGTTGCCATCAAAGAAATAGGCAACCAAAACTAACGGCATCTTGATCTTGGATGTTCCATCCTCTAGGCCTATGAGAAATAGGTTTCTGCTTTTTTATATGCAAATTACTTGGTCAATTATAGGGAAGTTATATATCAGAAGGTCTATCTTTTTAAAAATTTTTTATTATTATTATTTATTCAAATGTGCGCATGTGCGTGTGTTCGTGCGCGCTCGCGTGTGTGTGTGTGTGTGTGTGTGTGTGTGTGTAGAACCACGGACGAATTCGCGAACCACCATGGACGCCTCCACCTCCTTCTGCCCCGGGATTCACAGGCTCCGCCCTACCAGGACCAGAAGCGCAGGCCGCCCCCGCTTCCGCCTGGCGTCTATACGTGGGGTCTAGGATCCAAACTCAGGACCTTCCGCCTGCAAGGCAGAGGCTTAACCCCTGAGCCACCTCTCTAGCCCTTCAGAAGGTCTATCTGAGAATGGGAATATTGGGACCCTGGGCCCTTGTGGTTTCATTGATTTTTGTCCACAGCTGCCAGGAACTTAGCAGCTTTGCTCTTGAGAGAGGGCTATGAGAACTAAAAACCAATATGTTCCCTCCTGACTTAATGTGCCCAGTATATTTAGGGAGAGGCAGAGCAAAGTGATTTATTACCTCATCTGGACCATAATGAATAATGGAAAAGAAAACAAGAGTACTAAGCAGACAACATACAGTTCTCTGATAAGCACGGTCAGAAGTCATCACTTTTCTATTACACAAACATGATGTGCACCATGATCGGGAACACTGTGCGGGGTGTGGCACACTGCCTCGTGGGGAAGGTGGCTGCAGTGAGGACAGTTGGGAGAGACAGGATGGTTCACTTTGGGAAAATGTGACAGAGCAACGCTCCTTCAGCTGCTGTTCCCCTCTGACCACCCAGCCTCCCACCTACCAATGTCCATGGTTATGTTCTTTTCTTCTTATTGTGTCCTCAGTCTCCTTCCGCCCACCTGTCTATTTCCTCAATAAGCATCTTTTTTTCTTAAGCTGTCGCCTAAAGCTAAGAAACATTTCATATGCTGTCTCTGTGAAAAATAAAACATCCGTTACATTGTATTACAGCACTGGGCACTCAATGAGAGCTTAGTAGATCAGCAAAGGGGCAAAACCACTTCACTCGGTGTGATTAGAACAAATAACAGAACTCGTCTTCACATTCAACAAACATTTATTAATGTTGAATAAGGCTTGACTCTCTCAGGATGCCTGGTACAGAAAGGCAAACAATCACAATACTACAGCAGAATCACAGCTGAATAAGTACTATTCATTGAGGTATAGACAAAGTACTTTGGAGGCACAGTAGGAGAGATAAAGAGGAGGAGAGAGAAGCAATTATCAGATTTATACCAGTCTAAAGCATCCAGGAAAGGCTCCAGAGAATATCTGTGTGTTGGGTCTTGGATGAATGAAGCCACTATGTAATTAGTTAAGGAAAGTGCCTTGTGGGCTGGAGATTACAGGCCTAGGGAAGACCAGGTAAGTGAGGGGGATCATAGACCGGACATAAGTGAAGAGTAGAAGGGAATAAAAAGGAATCAAGTCTATGCAGGACTGTGTAACACAATGCCAATTTCTACTACAGAAACTAAATGAAAGCTCTTGTTTTGCTGTGTTACGAATGACTGAGAGTAAGAGGGTGAGTATTACACAAGAGTCTCAGCCACTTTTTGGCCAGACCATGAGATTCAAACATAAAACTCAGAACTTCACGTTTATGATTTAACATCTCTTACACCACCCAATTATCTAAAGCCCACATTTTAGAAGCTAAAAACATATGAATGAGTTCTCAGGGAGAAAATTCCTGATGTTATCTTTTCCCAATAACATTTTGCCTAAGTAACTTAGCTTCCTTTAGGAAATCAAGTTGGAACTTGAAAAGCAAAAGTGGGCTAGTGTTTAGGCCTTGTAGCCATCTCACAAATGGGTGGAAAGAGAGGAGATAGATTATCTTTTTTTTTTTTTTTTTTTTTACAAATTGTACCCATACATTAACACAAAACTAAAAAAATACATATTTTCACAAATCTTTCTTCTTACTTCTTACTCTCAACTTACGTTTTATACATATCTGTATTGTAATATGCTTAAATAAAAATAAATCTTTTAACATTCGAATATTTTTTTCATTTGCATGTTGTTTTTCAATTGCCAAATTTCATGGAATAATTTTTTTCAAAATTTTATACTGAAATACTTAAAGTTTTAGATCTCTCCAAGTGACATAAATATAAACTTACTTTTCATATTTTAAAATTCTATTTTTTAAATTTTTCCTTTTGAAATTTTTAAAACAATTTTTCTATACTTTTGAACTCTATGTTCTGAACTTACTCTAAAACATTTCTCTGAACTTAAATTTTCATTCTACCTTACATACATTGAAATTTTACTTTTTAATCATTGCAAACATACTTTTGTAAACTTTTGATTTTGCAATATATTTATGCTTTAAATTTAAAAATCTATATAATTTTTCATTTTAAACAGGTTTTAAAAATTTTTCCTTTTTCTCTTAAAATGAATAAGGATTTCTTTTCCTAAGTTTTTTCTAAATTATCATTTTAACCACGCTCTATTAATTTTACCTTTCTTAAAATTTACGAATTTCTAAATATTCTATTTTTAAATTAACCATTTTGAATCACATTAAACTAAACAATTCAAAAATATTTCTTCTAAAATACTTAAATATTTCTTCTAAAATACTTAAATTTTGACATTTAAAAACATTCTGTTAAGACTTCGAAGGTGTTTTCCTTTTAAAGCGTCAAATTTTTCTCTTAAAATACTTTTAAGACTATTTGTTCACACAACTATAACACCAACTGAAAAGCTTTTTTCCTAATAAATATTCCACTTTTCACAATATTTTTGCAGAAATAAATAGCATATAGTAGTATCCGAATACATCCCTACCATCTTCCATTTCTAGTATGCATTTAACTTGATTTCTGCAACCATTTTCACCCTTTCCTCCTTTCCCCCCAATTCTTAAGGCTGAATGGTCACAGTATTCAATTTCTTTCTCCTATAGTCCCATCATGGTGAAATAGGTCCTTTATATCAAGGTGAAATTTGTCATATAGGTGTTATGTCATTGTCCAGGTTTTAGTGTTATTTCAAGAGTGCTGTTTATAAGAGCACTGTCGTCATTGTCCATTCCAGGTAAGTTTGGGTGTCAATTCAGGATTATTATAAGTCAGTTCTTTTATTCTTTTCTGGTAAATCTATTCTGTGCCCTGTTTGGCATAGAACAGTAGATAACCCTCACTGTAAAGTAAATCCTCAGTAGTGGCCTTCGTGACAATAGCATCGTCACAGTTGAACCACTGGCCATCTTGTTGACGGATAAAGCTAGTATAGTGGCCACCTTCCAAAGTTCCACGGTGGTTAATCACTGCAAACAAGGAATACTTGTTCTCATTAGGCACGCAATCAGCTAATGGCTGGCCTTTCATTATGCTTTCTTTAGTAGATGCCATAAAAGGGGTCATGTCTAGCTCCAATGGAAAGGAGATGAAAGCATTAATCTTTCGCCTCTGCTTTCCCAGATGTTCAAACCGCTTAAGATGAAAACAGGCTACGATCGGCAATTTCTTCATTGTGAGCTGTTTGGTGGATTCTTGGTAGCTTTGGCAATTACTGCATTTGATTTTGGCACTGCTCCCTAGGTGCTCAGGTCTTGTAAACCACCGTAGGCAATCTATCAGAGAGGGATTTGCTGGTCTGCGATCATCACCTCTCTCTGTGCTCTTAGGCCTCTCGGAGTCATAAGAGCCAGGCAAATCTAAGCTGATATCCCAGCATGGGTCTATGGTAGTAGAGACACTATAACAGGTTTGACATGTAACATCTGACTGCAAACCACCTGTAAAGATCTGGTCTATGATGCAATTACAGCAGTTGGAGTTGCTGTCCTTTTGCTCAATGCTGTCACCCTTGCTGTGTCTGTGCAGCACATCTAATATTGCAATAAGAAACTCATGCGCATCTTGTTGCCTGTACCCTGCTAGATGTTCTGCATGGATCCATATCAGGTGCAGTAATTTATAAGGTACATGAGGTGACCGTACCCCCGAGTACATGGCATGAAAAAGTGAAGACATTTCACACACCAGACACAAGCTGGGGCTTGTCATTGTGCACTTGTGCTTGTTAGACAAGAAAAAATCTTTCAGCACAGGGATATGTGTCAGCGCCTGAACAATGCAATTCATAAAACAGGTGTTCCCAAGGTTGATTAAACCCCTGAGGCCTACAGTATACACTTCCCTTCTTCGCCTCTTTTTCTTGGGTTTCACTAATTTGGGATCCTGTTCCTTTGACTCACAGGTCGATGGATTTTCTTCAGCCTCTAGTAACTGTTGGTCAGAAGCATCTGCTGCGCTGGAAATAAATACTCTCAACATTTTCTCTTTCGTCTCTTTGGAAATCTGTTCTATATCTGCGTCATATACATAATCCTTACACATAAAGCAATATATGACTCCGTGATAGAGGTCAACTGCTAAATTATGTTGTTTGGTTTCTGCATGTTTATGAATATGCTTCTCAGTAAAGCATCCAAAAAAGACACAGGACAGACATGAGTGAAGTCTGTTCATGTGAGTACTACATATGTGGCAGATACACGATTTTGCCTTACGTTTCCTAGTCTCAAGCGATGCACTCCAAATGAAGCGCTGGTAAATCATCCGCAGGTTCTTTCGCCAGTTTTTAGCTACTTTAAAGTTCGCCACATGAGAGCAGCTCTTGCTACCCTTTCCATATTCAAACTCCAGTAACCAGTCCCCTAGGCCGTCTGGATCCCCAGAACCGCCCAGGTCACGAAAGCCCCTTCTCCGGGTTTGCGGCCTGGATCTGGACCCGGGCCTGGATCGGCGCTTGGGTTTGCGCTTGGCCGAAGGCCGCTTCGGGGGCGGCGGTGGAACAGGCTGGGCGGGCAGAGGAGGCGCGGGGAGGGCGGGAGGCGGGGGTGGGACCGACGGCCCACGGCCGCCCCTGGAGCGGGACCTAGGCTGGGGCCGAGGGCGGGGCTTGCGGAGCGGGCGAGGGGAGCTGGAGCTGAGGCGGGAGCTGGCGGAGGTGGAAGGGAGCACCTTCTCATGCCCGTCACTGCAGGTGTTGGGCGCAGGCTTGAGCTCCTCCCATGGCACCGGTTTCCTCTCAGATGCCCGGGTAGCCCCCATCATCTCCATTTTCGCTGCTCTCTCGGCTACGCGCTCCAAAGGGGCGGCTCTGCCCCTTCCCGAGCTCCATCCTGCCACGGAGCGGGAGGACCCAGAAGCTTCTGGTACCTGGGCCATCGGCTCACTTCCTGACCCGAGGAGAAACGGTTTTGCAAATGGGCCGCGACTGTAGGTGGAATGAGACAGGAACTTCTGTGAATGATGCGCCTTGCATCATGGCCGCGATGCGCCGTTAGCGCCCTCGGGACCCTCCCACTGCCCGGGAGCTCAGTCCGGGTGGCCGCGAGCTCCACCCCCTGCACGGAGAGGCTCGCGGGGCCACTGTGCAGAATTAGGCGGCTACCTGGTTTAAAGGTCACCAGATCGTGCGGGGAGGCGGGGGTTAGGACCGAGGTGGAAGGGATTGGCCTGAGCTATAGGGTGAAAAAGATGCAAACTTCTTTTTTAAAGGTGCCTCCCTCTGCCTGTCTTTTTCACATCCTTTTGCAGCCTCCCGCTCGGTGGGGCTTTTTCTAACGTTCTTTGCTTGCATCTTTCAAACCCCTGGGTCAACACTGTATCTTAAACATGGCTGAAAGGAGGTACGTGCGGCAAAACTGAGTCGGGGGAAGAAAGTGGCCCCTGGCTCCTTTTTTACCTGTACTTCTGCCTCCGCTCCTAAGTGCGCTTTCTGCACGCCACCCTCTAGCGCCCTCTCATGCTCTTTAGCTCCGAGCTCTCACGCCCCTTTTTCCTTTTTCTGGCTCCTAACCTCTCAATTCCTAGGATTTCTTGTAGAATTCAGACAGCTTCTCACTCCCTTCATGCATGAACAACCCCATCCCAAAGTGCCTGCACCCTTAGCCCACCTAGATCCCTCCCAGATCCCCAGCCCCGGCGTTAGTCTGAAGGTCTGGGTTACCTGGGGTCGCTGGGCGCTTGATACAGAAAGTCGGCTGCTGCTGCTGCTGTTGCCGCCGCCGCCGCCGCTGCTGCTGTCCAGGCGCTCCTCTGCCAGTCTTCTGGTCTGACCTCTCTTCGGGGCTGGTCACAAGGGGGCCGCCCCCTGGCCCCTCCCCTGCCGACGTACAGGCCCCCAGCCCCGGATTCTGGCCTCCAGCAGTGATGAATAGCGCTGCTGTCCCGCTTAGGCGGACAAACACCTTCCTGAAAGGGATTCTACCAGAGGCAACGACAGAAACAGATTTTTTAGAGAAAGCTCTTGGAATGACTCAGGCTTCACCTGGCTATATAGCACTGTCTCCGGAGGGGGCGGAGGGGGGGGGAGATGAATCAAAGTGGGGGGCGGGGACACACAGGGATGGGAAAACTCTAATATGATTATTTTAGCTACCTTTCGAAATCTGATCTCTGAGAGTAAAACAGAGAGAGATTGCTCCTGAGACGGGGGAGAGGAAGAAGAATAAGCACACGATTCAGCCTCAGATAAGACCTCGGAGCAGCGACTTGCTGCCTGCACAGGTCTAATCTAAAACTCCTGGAGCCTTAGATCTCCAGTCCCTTAACAAAAGATCAAAGTAATAAATCTACTTTTGAGTGAACACGAGATGGTAGCTAGCTGTGTAAAGTCTTTAGGATGGCCTTTAACTTTCACTCTCTGCTTCTCAGTATCCAGGTTAAAATAAAAAACTGTCTAGGGATGCCATGTGTAGA
This sequence comes from Typhlomys cinereus, assembly GCA_023101885.1. Classification (NCBI taxonomy): domain Eukaryota; kingdom Metazoa; phylum Chordata; class Mammalia; order Rodentia; family Platacanthomyidae; genus Typhlomys; species Typhlomys cinereus. Next base: position 1,149,345 of record JALPQD010000379.1, on the reverse strand, counting down.
AACATTGCCTTAGGTAAATGTGTAATGGCTCCCCCTCAGCCGGGAGAAGGTGTTTGCTCTCCGTGTAATCAGGAACACTTTCTCATGGAGCTGATTCCAAAATTCTCTGATCACAGCTTCCTCAGGGACTTCTGTGTGCAGTGGGCGCTGCAGGCACTTCGGGGATAGATCAGTTTAAGAAACAGTGGCACCAGGAACATGTCTGTCAGCCTCTTTTCCATACTACCAGAATCTTTAAAATCTGCCCCCACCCCAACCTCACACAAGTCTCCACTTTCCTGAACTGGGTCTACGACTCCTTTCCCCAATAATCTCAATCCCCTGAGGCTGACATCCCAAAGGGGAGATTGCAACCATTTCCTGCCCTGATTAGGACTCCAGGGAAAGCGTTATCAACTGGGTGACACTCCTTCAGGTCTGGTACTGCAGGTCTCAGGCTTATCCAAGAATCTGGCCTCCTTCCCAGCTCCTCCCATGTCTCCTTTATACCTAATCATAACCCACATATCAAGAGGACAGGGAACTTTCAAGAACACAGGACCACCAGCGTCTAATGCTCTCTCTGGGTCATTTAAATCAGAGTTGCTAGGACTATTGTTTTACAGCTTCATTAAGTGAGGTTATGTGTCTAACAGACAAACTTGGAAATCTACTCAAAGCAAAGAATCTCTGTGGAAAGTCTATTACTTGCCAGATTAAGAGTCAGGTGACATCAATCTTATCCCTTCCTGGCCTTTCATCTCTGCTCCCACTCCCTGATGTGGGACTACGTAAGGCCTAGAAACTAGATTGGAAGATAAGAGCTTAGGCAATTGATCAAACATGGGTTTTTCTTCCTGACTAACTTCTGCTGGCTGCATGACCTTTGCAAGATGGTCTAATCATACTGTCTTGCATTCGTCCTCAGAGACATGAGGCCTATCAGCATGGTTCATACCTAGAACTGAGGTTGTGGAGAGGTGTGTAGTTGCATGTGAAAAACTATCGTGCTTACTGCAGAGCCTGCGCCATAGTGACATCATAAAATATGTAAGCTCAGTGTTATATCTCAAAACCTAAACTTACTTCCATTCCATGGACTTTTCACATATTACTCTACCTGGGACAGTCTTCCCTGCAAATTGTCATCCAAAGAGGTCTTCCCTGATCTACCATCTAAGGGGGTAAGCCCTGCCCATCTCTCTCCTAAGCTTGTCTCTCCCTGTTAATTTTGCTTGACTTTATTTCCTGTTTTATGATATCTGTCTGTGTGATGGCTCAAACAGTGGGATCAAAGTAGCTCAAAAGGCAGGGAATTTTGCATTTTGGGGGGTAAGGACCACAGCCATGGATCCTAGAAGAGGGTATACTATCTATCAGTCTTTCAAAATTCAGTGTTGAGTAAATGAGAAACAGATCTGTAAGGTATTTGTTGTGATCACTCTTTTTGAGTAGAGGTGAAGTAATGAGTCCAGTGCCACACAGCTCAAAGAATCAGATCAGGAATAAGTCCTGATAATCACACACAGGAAGCCCTGTCTTGAAACAGAATTGTTCTCTGTTTCCAAGTGATTTTCCTTCTCTCTCTCTCTCTCTTTTTTTGTTCATGAAAAATTGCATCTGAAAACTAAGATTGCTAAACTCTAAAATACTGAAGAATGACAGTCATACTATGTTAGGTCTACGGTTCAAAGAGGTAAAGTTTACTTAATAATGATCAGCCATTTACGTGTAAAGAGAAAATCCAGAACAACTTTATCTGGATGTTCAAAAAGCAAATGAAAATAAATATTGAGAAATGGTCATCAGAATTTTTGAAAACTTACACTTTTTAGGATAATGAATTTTCATTTCCCATAACATGGGAGCACCTCACAAATAATAAAGACAAATGTGAGATTTGTATTTCAATTTGACTCTTATTTAATGGAAAAACTGTCTATGGTATGAGAGGACAACTAATCAGAAGTCTCACGCATCACAAAGCAAAACCTGGGCTGACTGATTTAACACAAAATATAATAGATGGGTGCTTGTTTGAAATTAAAAATTCTTCAAACTTTCTTATTTGTTCACATAAGACACAACAGCAATGGGATTATTTAGTTGTGTGAAAGGGTCATAATTAATCGTAGGATTAATTATATAATGTCTGAAAAATATAATGGCATATCACAGTGATCTGTTATTACTTTTGCTAGAGCAATATATTGAACTTTTTTCTAAATGCCTGTTGAGTTTTAGTATTTTGTAGGCCACATTACTGTTTATTCTTAGCATACATCACTGTAAGATTCTTTCTATGGACTACACAATATAAAAAGTAATTCAATAGACATTTTCACATTTTTTGAAAAGTACAACGAATTGCCTCATTCGTTGTGAATTTAATAGTGTATTTTAATTTTCTGGAGTAATTCTCTGAACTGTGGACTGCTTTTAGAATTTTTTTTGACTCTGTTACTGTCTGTCGCTCTCATTTAGCAACATAGATCAACACTTAAAATTTGTTTTTGCCTATGATAGGTTCTTATCTAGTCCATATATTCTCAATATTTTATTTATTTCTGAAAGAGTGAGACAGACAGCATTACCAAAGCATGCATGCTTGTGGAGGACAGAAGACAAGTTTATGAAGTCAGGTCTTTCCTTCCAACATGTGAACTCTGGGGATCAAACTCAGATTGCGGGGTTTGTGCACAGGAACCTTTACATACTGAGATGTGTTACCGGCCCTGACACACATTTAGACTGATTGTTTTATCAGTGTCATGTAATGTCATCAAATATTCATTACTTACTTTCCACAAAGATGCCAGAGCATGGGTTTTATTTCTAGTAGCTACATGTTTTGGATTTGTAGGGATTGATACCTAGAGATCTCCAAAAATGCTAAGGCTTATTGTGTCAGTCACTGAAGATTTTGCATCAATAACACTGCAAGACTTTGTCAGTAAATTCCTCCTATAGGCTGCATATGAGTAACATGCTTACTTAAACTATAAGTCTAAAGTACATTGGATACTATTTTATGTGAGGTCAGCTTTTATTAGGGAAAAGGTTTTGGAAACATCTTGGTAATTTCACCTTGTAATAATGAAGTTGGGTTCCATTTAGGTTGTGTTCATACCACAAGAATGGAGAATTCATTTGAATTGGCTACTTTTGGGGATAATTTTCCCCTCCTCGTTCTTGCTTCCTTAAACAGTGTTATTTCCAAGAAAGAAGTTATTTGTCATGCGAGTTTTTGTTGTCATGTACACATAACATGGAACACATGAGGAACAGTTCTGGACTTCTTATGACCTCTTCAAAGACTCTCTCTTTGTTCTGTAGAAATAGCTTATGAATTTCTAATTTCTTGTACCATGGTCCAGTCTCATCTTTAGTGTTTCCAACAACAGAAAGACATTCCTCTTGTCCCTCACTTTAAAAATGATTACACGGGGAATGGGGAGGGAAGGGAGAGGGGAGGGGGAGCAGGAGGTTCAGGGGGGAGGAGGAGGGAGGGAGGGAACTGGTGTACCTATTAAGTTTGTATGAGCTGAAATAATAATAAAAATGTATTAAAATAAAAAATAAAACATAAAAAATAAAAAAATATAAAAATGATTACACGGTTTCTTTTTAAAATTAAAAGCTTTAAAAGTAAACCGCTCCTAATTTTTTAAAACTTGGTTTATTTCCCTGCCGATTGTTGAAGCTTGGGGCTTTGATCTCTTTCAGGACTAAAGCGATTCTTTGCCCCACTACTTTGGAGCTAGTTTTGAAGGTTTCAGCACATAGCAAACTGAACTATCACAAATCCTTAACCCAACGGTGATCTCTGGGTCTCTTCAGAAGACCTAGGAAGAAAATCTCCCCAAAGATCTCACGGGCTTACAGTCAGGATCTTAAATAAAGCACCTTTACACCTCACCCATCAACTCTTAGGACCAAACTTCCCTGTACTCTAACTTCTGTGGCGGGAAACAGAAGTGAACATATCTTGAAGGGATCCACCTTGCTCACCCACTAAGCAGAAAAGGGTCTGTCTGCACAGTATTATCTGTGCAGAGAGCGAACAGCCTCAAAATTGAGAAATCTCATAAATAGAAGGTGTTCCTGGCTTCAAAGAAGAGAACTGAAGGACTTTGATCTTAGGGGAGATAAGAGAGAAGCAAAAAGTTTACCATTTCACCACACTGCGGTTTCTGTGTGTATCGTGGATGGGATCCTTCTGAGAATGTTAGAATGGGGAGCGATTGTGACGAGTTCCGGTAGCTCTGAGTCATCACTGCTATTGTTGATGCCATGAGCAGGCAGGAAAACTGCTCTGCCAGCTTAGACCACACAGCAATAATCTGTAACAATCTATACATGTTCATGGGAGTTGTGTGGTGCAGCCCTCTTCTTGCGCTTTTTGTGGGGGTGGGGGTCCCTCCCAAAATCATCACCAGGAATAGAAATGACTGCACTATGCTTTTAAATTTTGGGTTGACCAGGGCTGGAGAGGTGGCTCAGGGGTTAAGCCTCTGCCTTGCAGGCGGAAGGTCCTGAGTTCGGATCCCAGATCCCACGTATAAACGCCGGGCGGAAGCGGGGAGGGGGGGGAGGCGCCCGGGGGGGGGGGCGCCCGGGCGCCCTGCGTTTCTGGTCCTGGAGCCTGTGAATCCCGGGGCAGAGTAAACAAGGAGGAGGTGGAGGCGTCCATGGTGGTTCCCGAATTCGCCCGTGGTTCTACACATACACACACGCACAACTGAATAAATAATAATAAATAAATAAAATATTTGGGTTGACTCCAAGAAGTACCAATGAGTCTCAAGTATTCCCATGTGTTTTAGAAGCCTGAAGTCTAAGGTGAACTACACTGACGCAGGTGGTAAATAAAACATTGGGTAGTTTAGTTAGAGCAGGGTAATAAGGATGGATTAGGAGATAATTTTGGTTTTCAGAAATTTGCAATAAAATGAAATCTTATGTTATTTTAATATTTAGTAGCAAATAAATGAGGAGCAAACAAACAAAGGATTGCATGGGCAACATTTCAACACGTTTCCTGGGGAATCAAAAAATGAACACATTCGCTCACCCTGTAAGTCTCAAAAATACAGGTAAAGCCAATCATACTCCTTTTCATCTGTGTCCAGATATGTGTCACATATCTAGTTACTATTTTCTTTCATAAGTTTTTAGAAAGAAGGAGCACTGGGCCCTTACGTAGGCCTTGTCTTTCCAGCTGAAAAACAGGTGAGTTAAACAGCTGGTCTTGAACTCACGTCTTCCTGCATCTCACTCGCAGGAGGTACTGGGATTACATGTGTTCACCATATGCCTGACAATCTTTATTATGTGTTTCTGGGTTCATTAAAATCCTCGTAGGAATCAAGAAGTCTATTTCAAAACCATTTTCCAAACTGAACGGCTATCACCCAGTGGAACACTTTTCTAAATTTTATTCATTGACAATTTCATTGATGAATATAGTGGATTTAATTCATTTCTCCCCATATTACTTGATTCCATCTCCCTCTCTTTCTCCCATTTTAAACCCTCTTCTCAACTAGTCTTTCTTCTACTTTCATATCTTTGGGACAAGGAGGGAGGGGGACACTGGGTTTCCTCAGGGTTGCCTGTGATGGCATGTGCCTAAACATACCAACTACAGCATGAATGATATATCAGTAAGTATGCCACTAAAGAACCTAGGTCACTTTCCCCAGCCGGCATTAACTCCTCAATAGTCCCTCAGTGAAATGTGATGCCTCACAAAGTCTTGCCAGGGGACAATTATTGGTTGATGGCATTAAATTTGCATATCACTTGGCAGCCTGTAAAAACCATAGTAAGTGGCAGCATCCCTACATCCTTAGGATTCGACATACCTCTAATCACATTTTACCTTCATAATCCCTCCAATTTGGGAAGAAACACTCCGCTTGGTTCAACAGGCAAACCATGAAAACAGAACAAAGCTTTTGTTAATTCAACGTGGTATGCCCCAGATAGTTCAGAGACTCTTTTCTCAATGGGACATCGGTGTCTTAGATGGGGCAGTGTCTTTCACTTTCACTTCACATTCCTTCATCATCATGTCTGACACATTTCCTACAGAGAGTTCTAGACGTGAACCTGGTTCTGCAAACAGGATGAGTTCCCTTCACTTCTCAGTTGCTTCCCAGATTTTTTAAATTAAGATTCATTTTACTGGAATTCCATTTTTATTTTACATTCAGAGACAGGGTCAGGACACTCAGTGGAAAGGGCAAGTGTCTTCTGTGCCAAATCTCTAATCCGGGTCACACTCTCTTCTCCTAACTCCACCAACAACTAACTTACAGCTCAACAATGATTGAGAGACTTGAGGCAATTCCATGTGCTAATTATAATCAGTCAAATCTATGTGGATAAAAGTCTAGCATCTGCTAAAGGCACCAAGATCCTTGGAGACAAGGGATTGATGGCCACAGTAGTGTTCCTATGCTTAAGGGGAGCACAGGAAAGGGTTCAAGGAACTACAACTGGGTCCTTGTACATCATCGGAGAGGAGGGCCCAGAGGAGAGTCTGGCATGCACATTAAAGGACTCTCTGGGGACTGGGGGGGGAGGCACTGGGGGATGGGGAGGGAGGGGTGAGGGGAGGGGGAGCAGGGGGTGAGGGGGGAGGAGAAGGGAGGGAGGGAAGTGGTGTACCTATTAAGTTTGTATGAGCTGAAATAATAATAAAAAATGTTTAAAAAGTCTATGTGGATAAGAAACTGTGGTGTTCAACAGACAGTTTCAATTGCAAATGGGTTGTATAATTACACAATGTTTGAACACTGGGATTCAGACTTGACGAAATCACATGAACTCCTATGTCTACAGATAAAAGTCAAAGAAAATTCCCCAAGGAATAATAAACTAAGTTACTTAAAATATACATACCCTGTTAAATAGGAGAGAATGTGTTTCACCCTCAGGGTACACTCATATAGATATGTGTGTATGTGTGTGTGTAACTATACACATGTATATTAATGTGAATTTATGTTAATTTCTTATAGTCTCCAATTGTTCATACATGAATTGATATGGTTCAAAGAACAAAAATTAGCCTAAAATTTTTCTGGTTACTTTTTGATGTATCTTAATTTAAAACATAGTTTATGTAAAGTGAGACAAATTCTCACCCCTCATTCCCAGTGGAGTCCCAATCTGTCTTCATGAAATTGGATTACACACACACAGTCACATATATGTCCACAACGACACCAACAATAGTACCAACTCAAAACTGTGCTTCCTCTACATACCCTGAACAACACTGGAAGCTTGTCTTAGTTATCAACTTCTCCTGTCTTAGATCAGTATTTAATGGGACACACTAGAAAGACGTCAACCCTGCCCAGGGAAATGGCTCTCTAGGAACAAAACACCTGTTAGGCAGAAGGACCTTCAAAGCACAATGTTCCTTTCCTATATTTTAATTGCCCTGAATTTGCCCCTGACTATGGTAAACAAGGACACCATTGTTTCTGACTCTGAAACACCCATGTGAATCCTAATTATTATATCTGTAGTGCTTATAAAGGTCCTGAGTTCACATCCTGAATCACATATAAAACTGCCAAGCAGAAATGTCATTGTCTTGTAATTCTGGTCCTGGAAGATGGAGCCAGGGAAAATTAAGAGCAAGGCAAATAAGTAGAAGCAATATAGGGTGATTCCGAAAGTTACCCTTGGGACTACACAGATGCACATAGTGCCCTCTGATACACACACACACACACACACACTCACACACACACACACACACACACACACACACACACACACACACACACACAATTTAAGCTGTGTTACCAAGTTTGTTTTTGGCAATAAAGCATAAAACACCTAACTTTCTTACAGGAGATACGTGCTGCTATACATAATAAAAAAGTTTGTTTCTCAATAACCATGACCAAACAGTCCATTTATTTAAAATAAACCACTCTCAAGTAAAGCTTTCTCTCACTGTTGATTGCATGCCACTTGTGAAGGACGGCTCTATCTGCTGAAGGTATAGCGGGATGAAGACCTATGCATGTAAGTGATGCTGCAGGTTACAGGTGTTTTCATAATTCTTTTGGTGCTATTCCATGGACATGAACTTTTTTTCCTATTTTCTCTCACTCATTTCTAGCACCCACACTACTCTCATAACTCATATATTTGATTTCTTTTTCAATTTTGAAGTTTTATTAGGGAAAACTTCAAACAGATGAAAGCTGAAAGTGGGCTACATGCAGGCGATGTCCTCCGTGTACCCATTAAGCTGGAGTCATCAGCTTCAACAATCATTAACTTTCTTCAGTTCCCGTTTCGTCTATCCTCCCGCACACACTGCCTTTGCCCCTGCTGCCTCCGCTCCGGGTGGAGCACTGAGTGCCCACGTTGACACATCAAAACCTTTCCTCCAGGAAGAAACAGATGAGGGCATCTGAAATATAGCACCCACACCACAGCCCGGTGAAGAAGATGATCAGGGAGGACTCAACATCGTCTACAGCCCACTGCCCTCTCATCCCCCACCCCCTGTCATGGTACGCAGGGTTTTATAAGATGTGGAAAGTTACACATATATCCTGCATGTGTTATGTCTCTTGGAGCCAGTGGCAAACATATTCCTTTGCTGGAGAAAAAAAACCACCTGTCCCCTCAGGTCAGGGCTGGAGAGAATTAGCACAAACCATGCTTTAGAAGTCCATGTGGGGCATATGGAGTGTCGTCACTTCCCCAGTCCTTGTACCTGACAACTGAACCTGTGCAGCTTTCTGAAGATTATATTCTCGTTTCTATTTTACAACTTCATGTTAATCCAGCTGCCATGTAAAACTTCTTTTTGTAAATTTATTTGTATTTTTTCTAATTTTACAATACTTATCCCTGCTTCCTTTCATCCCCCCCTCATTCCCTTCCCTTCCCTTCATCAATCCATCTCACTTCTTCCCACCCTCCTTCCTGTCTGCTACAAACCCCAGGATTACCTCAGGCTTGTATACTCTTGTTGGGGTTCAGGCCTCTTGTAGCATACCAAGTTGCCTGTCTCAGGCCACCCCACTGATAAGGGCATTTCATTTCACTCATTTACCTTTAGTCCTCAGGGTTTCTACCTCATCTTGTTATCTCTCCTAAGTTCCTCAATAGTCTATGGGGGCATGTTGGTGCGTCAGTTTTAATGCAGGTCAGGTAAGAACAAGTCAGTCCTGCCTTGAATGGAATGTCTTGCCTAATGGTGAACCTTCCCATGGTTAGATTCTTACAATCTCACGTCTCCCTCTTCTTTGAGGTTCCCAATGCCTCAGGATGGGGGGAGATTAGGTTGGCCTGATTCTAGGTAAGCCCTGCAGGGTCTCCGGTACTGTACCTAATGGCTAGTTATTATTATCTACTCCACTGCTCTTCTATTGCTCAAGGCTGCATATTGTCAGGGTGTTGACATCTACTTCTATTATAGAAGAAGACTTCTAGATTGAGGGGTAAGTGTTTTTTAATTCCATGGGTATAATAACAGCTAATTTGAAAGCAGTTTGATATACTGTCTTCCTACATCTAAGTTCACTGGCTGTTTTTTTCCATATTTATCTACTTTATACCATTTTTTAGGTTCTTGTTCTAGTTAAGAGTCACAGGAGTGTGTTACATTCTGATAAATGAAGCCTGAGTTCAATCAGAAAGCTGTTGCTTGTCTCCATGATACACATGACGCTATTACACTGCAGGCCACCTATTACCATGGTGATTTTATTGCAACTTGCAGATCTTGTGAATTCATGAGGCCTGTGACTATTCATCTCCCTCACTAGCTTCTGTTATATTCATTGGTACTGTTACGTTATCCAACAAGTAAAACTGCTATTTAAGCAAGCTACCAAGCAAGATAGCAACAAACAGAGACCCTGACTTGGGCATGGACTTGCCCTATCACTGTCTCTGTGAAACGGGGACAGGGGAAACAGGGATCATCTGTTTCCCTAGGGAGAGTACAAGTGATCTTAACAACTAACTCTCTTTCATATGGCTACATAATCTCCCCTACAACAACCAGCATATCTTGACAGTGTTAAATCTGGGCAGGATATTTGGGAAAGGTTGCTGCCTCCAGCTAAGGATAAAATACTAGAGACTGCAGATTTGATTCCATCCAAGTCTGACAGCTGAGGCACCATTCAATTCTCACATGCAAATTTCAGAGAAACAGGTGTTCCCCTTGACCAATGACACCTGAGTCTTGTAGTCTGTCTGGGGATCTGCCCTGGGACATGTGTCAAGAGACACCACTTCCACCTCTGGAGCTCACCGTGCCTCTCTCTCCCCTGCTCCATCCAGGAAAGGAGAGGGCCCACACTGACGTCTGCCACACCAGCAGGGAGAGTCAAGGAGGCAGATGGCAGGGGCAGTAGTGGTGATGGAATCACCGTCTCTGCTTGCCGTGACTGGATGATTTCCACAGGCAGCAGCTGAGTGATGGGGGTACTAGGTTTGACCTAACAGAAGGATCTGTAATTCTCTTGCAACCAATCTTCAAACGGTCCACGTTGTGGACAGTGTATGTGTTCCCTTGAGGACACAGTAAGGTGGCACACTAGGTAGGGAACTTCATGCTCTGACAGTTAAAAGTCAGAGAAGGGGGACAAAGACTGGCGCAAAGACAAAGAGGTGGCTGGGGAGAGGGAAGAGAAGACTATGAGCTGTGAATGATTTGGGCATGGCGACCTTACACCCACAGTCCTGAAAGTCCTCCTAATCCTAAGCCAAGCAGATGCGGCTCCGCCAGCAGCAGGGAGCCTTGTACACCACAGGAAGACTAGGGAGTTACTGCAGCCAGTGTGAAGTCGCCCACGCGGAAGGGCGGGAGGGCTCGGACCTGGGTCCACACTCCTGAACCAATTCAGGATCATTCCTGAAACACAAGCTGGACGGGAGAGGTGAGGGAAGGTGGGGTGCCTGGCTGCTTTGCACACTTCCGAAGAGCAAGTGCACCTGCGCTAAGGAGAGCTTCCTGTGAGTCACAGGACACGGTTGGAAGTTCTCTGCAAGGACCCTCTTGGCACTCGCTGTGTACAGCAGCCCTGGGAGAGCTCAGGAGCTCTCAGCACCCTGCTGCAGTGGCCACTGTGGGGGGTGGGGAGAAGCCTTGGGAGAGACGCGGTGTTTCCACGGCCAGTAGCGGCTTCTGCTGTCCGTCCAGCTCTCTGTCCACGAGGGGCTCTGCAGGAAGAAGGCCGGAGCCCCTGCTCTGCCTCCGCAGGCTGGGGAAGCTGCAGCCAGTGCGGGGCTTTCCGTGCAGCAGCGCCTCAGGCCCCTGGTGCGCCAGGCTGCTCACTGTGGGGTCAGCCTGGGCAGCAGAAGGCTTTCCAGCTCCAGCTCCTAACTGACTCCTCCTCTAGGCTGCTCAGCCTCTCACTCTGTAGCCAAGGAGCAATCATCTTGAGGAAGGGACGCCTGAGGGCAGGCGAGGTGTTGTTGGGGGGTGAAGTAGAAATGGGGGGGTAGGTTGGAAGGCATCAATTCCGATATTTCTTCTGCAAGAGTATTATGGCTGCAGACGGCTTCTCTTTTACAGCTGCACACACCAAGACGCCCTGTCTTTTTCCCACGAGAAAACTCTCCTATGCTGCCTGGCTCCTGAGAGTCTGCTCACAGACACAATCCCCAAGAAGGAGCGCTCTACAGCATCTGTTGCAGAGGCGACCCATCTGATGGTCCAGCTGGGATGGGCGTTTGCTTCTTCTGAGTGCCTTCAAGTTTCTAGGGTCAAACACCCTGGAAGAATGCCCCATCCCCTGTTAGGGGCCACAGGTGTTTCTGGGCGTCCACGTCCTCATAGAACCTCCCTTCCTCTATGTATTTGGTGGAGAACCAGTTTGCCGTGGTCTTCCGTGATTCTGACCCCCCATCTCAGCTGAAGTCTCCAGGTTTATCTGGACAACAGCTATATCACTCTTATGAGGTGATATTTTGTCTTTCTTGATGATTTGATTCACATGCACAGTGTACTTTGCCCACACGAAACAGCAGCCCTCCTTGAGTCTAGTTTCCCTCCCTCCCCCTAGATCCCTTGCTTCCAGCACATGCTCCTCACCAGCACCTGTTTTCTGTTCCTTGTCTTCTTCTTTGGAAACCCGTTGATTTCCTGGGGGTTGCTGCAGGCTCCTGGGCGTGCAGCTCTTTGCTGAACCACTGCTGCCCTTCTGAGGACAACAAGCTCCGCACCCCCAAAAGCCACCACCTGCCCTTAGATCTCCAGGATGTGGCTGGACGTTGTGACCAGCCCCTCTCACATCCATGGTAGAAACAGTGACCGGCTGAATCTTGGCAGGTAAGCACAGTTTTTCCTGTACACGTGGGTCATGCCAAGACCGGACGTCAGCTTCCCAGCACTGCATCTATCCTCTGCCTCTGCATCCTCTCCCGCATGTCTGCTGGTCCTTCCTTCTGCCTGGAAGAGCGGCTGGTATGTTTCCTACGTGCCTGTGCTTGCTGAGCACTCAGCAATGGCTCGTTCCAGCTCTTTCCGCAGCTAGGAGTCTCTGCCCACCCTCTTATCTTTCTCCCACCACTGTCAGTCCCTCGTTTGCCCTAAGAATCTGTGTCTAATATGTAGGACTTCGCGTGTGTGTCACACTGATTTTCACTTGGGCCATCTGTGTGACATGGGTTTGGAACTGTCCCTTGGTGCTTGATGGGGTCATAGGTCTTCCTGTCATCAGTGGGTGACATGGAAAACGACACCCGCTGTGCCTGACGTGGCTGTGGAATCGTGAATTTCCAGGAACGACAGTCACTTGTGCCGGACTCTTCTAGACTGGCTCAGAGGACACCAGTTCTAGGTGGGGCCGGTCCAGTGGGGCCTGTCTCGTAATACTGAACATTTCAGTGTTCAGTGGCCTTTGGTTTTCTTCCACTGAACACGAGCTGTTCAGTTCCGTGGCCTGATTTCAATGGTTGACTTCTTTCTTGAGGAAATGGTGGGTTTTGTCCCAAGCCTTCAACTTGTGCATCTAGATAATCATGTGACTCCTGGCCTTGGTCCATGTGTGTCACGTGGAACATTCCTGCCTCTCCTGAGGCCAACTGAATTGTGGCGAATTATGTTTGCCGTGCTCCTCGGGTCAGTTTGCCAGCATTTCTGAGAATCTTTGGGCCATGTTCGTCAGGGATGTCGGTCTGTGATGTTTACTTAGTTGTGTCCACATGAACGCCGTTTTACTGAGGAGCCATCAAGGCAGCTTGGCAGGAAGGCACCTGCTCAGAGAGCGGGCAGCATGAGTTCAGTCCCTGAGCCCATGCGGGGGAAGGAGAGATGTGACTTCGGAGACTGTGCTCTGACACCCACCCGTGTGCCAGTGCAAGCGTGAGTGTGCATGCATTCCCACTCCCCCTCCCTCGCTCACGCTCAAGTAAATGAGCATTAAAACCTTCATTCCCGAGGAAGAGAGAAAGAGAGACACATGCTCGCCACAGCGCCAAACCCTAGCTTCTGAAAGTCTGTTTTTCTCCCTGCATGTGAGCCCTGTGGGCTGGAATCAGGTCAGCAGGGTCGCAGGCAGGTGTCATTTCAGCTGAGCCAGCTCGCAGGCCTCTGGTGCCTGCGTCTGACTTCAGTATCCGGGTAATAATAATGGTGCAAAATGCTTCATTGTGCTCCCTTCATGCCTACTGGAGGAAGTTCTTCCTTCAAAGTCTGGGACACTTTACCAGTGACTCCATCTGCAACTGCACTTTTCGCAGTTACCATGCTTTGTGTGAGCGCACTGCTCTCGTGATCTCTTACTAACCTGCTGCCATCCTTGAGCTCCTCTTCGTTTACTTTGGTCGATCACGTGCATCTCTTCTGTTTCGCTTAGATTTGCTATTTCAGTGAAATGTGTGTCTTTTTAGGGAAAACTGGATGGTTATCTGAATTGCATTGTTATCTGTTGTAAGGACTCCTTATGAGTCTCTAAGTTTGCCAACTAGGTCTCCTGTTTGTTTCTTTTTGTTTGTTTGACTCAGGCTTTTCAATCATATTAATCTTTTCAAAGCAGCAAATCTGCATTAGAATGACTTTAAGTATTATTATTATTTGTCCATTTCATTGATTTCTTCCTTGACCTTAATGATTTCTTTGTATGTACTGTTTTGTCGTTTGGCTTGTTCTTATTCCAGAGCTTGACTTGTCCATTAAGTCATATTTTTGAGGTCTACATTATTTCCTAATGTAGCCGTTGATTTTTTGATACTCTCCCCAACAGAACCCGTTCTCTACAGTGTTTGGGTGGAATTACCTGAAGGTATCAGTTCAGTCTATCGATTTACGATGCCTTCTGATCCCTATATCTCTTCTTATTCTTCTTTTACACCATGTGCTGACTAGTGATTGTGCAGTAGTGATTTCAAGTACTTCTGTGATTGGATCACTATGCCATAGCATGTTATTAAACTGGGCGCACCAAAGATTGGGATCTAAGTGCTTAGACATCTTTTTAATAGACTCTTCCCTTTATCAGCATGACGTGGTCGTCCTTCTTATTTTCTGATTAGGATTGTGAACCTGCTCATTTCTTTGGTTCCTTCACTTCAAAAGCATTTTTTCCTCCTTCACCTTAAAGTTTCGTCTTTTTTGTGGTGAGATGCACTCTTTGGAGTCAACCAACTCCAAATCCATGCTCTTGCTTTTTCATTCTGTTAGTCTGCATATATCAATTAGGACCCGAAGACACACACACACACACACACACACACACACACACACACGCACACGCACACGCACATGCACACGCACACGCACACGCACATGCACACGCACACGCACACACAGCCTTGGATAAATTGTGTCATCCTTCAGTGGCTGGATGTGTGTGAGGTCACTATCTTTGGATACATGTCTGCATCTTCAGACAGATGCGGTTGTTGTGCTGACATGTGGCTGGAGAGATGAATGCTGATCCTCAGCAGAGGTACAGGACTGTCCGCCTGTTGCTTTGCAGCCAGGACAGGCATGTGAGCGCCGCACAGCCCAGGATCTCAGCATGAGCTTGGCCTACGGAGCCAGGAAGAGTGGCGGGACACCCAGGAGCATCAGCAAAGGAGGGCAGTGAGATGAGCTCCAAGCAGCCATGTCAGGAGCCCACAGCAAGGAGCAACACGTGCACGATGCTCCTGGGCTTCTGTAAGTACTGCAGCACCCACAGCGGGGCCAGACTGAGATAAGACATAACAGAAGGAGGGCTGCATCCCAAATGCAGCACTGCCTGGGGAGAGCCCGCGTGCTGACAGCGAGCAGGAAAGGAGGGAAGTTCTGCAGAAGGGGTTGTCTAGACACTGGAGGTTGCAGCAGGCCTCCAACTCCCACTTAGCTCATCCTGATGGTGGGAGATGGAGGAACAGGTCCGTGTGTGTGTGTCTGAGCAGCAACGTGTGGACTGACTTAGTCGATCACCACGGGCCAGTGAGCAACTGAGTCCAGCTGACGATCCTAGGAGCCTTACCTTGCTTGTCATTTGCTCTTTCTCTCTTCCTTTGCAGAGTCTCTATTGACAGTGAGAAATTCACTTTCATGTGAGTTAGAGAGTGTGAGAGAGGTTTCCTTCCCTTGCAGAGGTGGAGAGCCCGGCTTGGAATTGCACCAAGTGCTGTGATTATTTTCCTTGACCCACCTTGGAAGCTCCTTGTCAGCAACAGTTCAATTGGATGGAAATAATTGCACTTATGCGTGTGTGTCTATGGGCTTGATGATGGCGACACGAGAGAATTATTACCACATACTTACGTGCATACATACATGTATAAATGTATTCATGTATGTGCTTATGTTTGTGAATCTGTGCTGCTGAAACCACAGTGTTTTCTCAACTTGCACCTCAATGCTCTCCCTTGATGATGGTGGAACCTTCTTGAGTTGAGCTCCTTTCCTCATCTTTCAAAGGGGATTTGCCTTCTGTAATTCCTAGTGTGCCCACGGCACATTGACTCATTTCTCTGAGTCTCTGAAACATAGCAGAGGTTATGCTTGGTTATGAAGCATCGGACTACAAATGGCTGCCGTTGTAGTCCAAGGGGTAGGGTCCTGCCATCCTGAGGGTAGCAGCGTAGACTTGACAGACCCGAGTCATGTCCGTTGTTGGATACATGGTGGAGACCCAGCCCCACAGTTCCTGTTGCCCATGGAACACGAGTGTGCCAGGCACCTGGCCTTGGCAGTGCCCACATCACAATGCTCATTATCTGACAAGGAGGCTTCAGTGAGGCTCTCTCAGGTGTCTCCACGATTGTCTGCTGGGCACTCAGTGCCCAAGTACATCTGTTTAATGACTCCTGTCACCCTGGGGTCTTCACAGACACAGCGTGGGAATCTCTGCCCATGGACCTGATGGAATCAACAGTGCGACACATGCGCTGACTCAAATAATGCCTTGTGACACTGTGCAGAAAGTCAGAATGAAGTTTCTACATATGAGAGTGTGTGCCAATGGGTCGTGCCCTTGTGCCATTGCTAATTGAATGGTCACTGCGATATTCTTCCCGTCTACACCAGCAAAGTCACTACTGAAGTGTCTGCACAGAGAAACTGTAGGTTGTAGGATTGGAGTCAATATTTCCCACCGTCTTCATTTCTTCCTGAGATTTACTGACACTAACCCTATGATCATGAGGTTTTCCAGAGATGACAAAATTGAGAAGGTTACATGTTCATTTCCATACTTCATTGACCTTGAATACTGCCCAGTGGAGACTTTGTCCACCAAGATTGCATCTTTTGGAATCCTGGTGCTAGACCTTGTGGAAATCAAAGGACATCCAGTAGCAGCATCATGCAGTAGTAGCCAGCGTCATATGTGTGCAGGCATTAGGCAGTGACAGTGCTGAGAAGTAGATGTGTGCGGGGGCTTGCTGCTTCGCAACAGGCTTGGTACAGTTTGGTGGTTAGTGCCCAGTGGGCGAGTGCACACTGAACACCCTTAGGCACGCCTTTAAGTCATCGTCTTTCTATTTTAACATTTTCTTTTCATTCTTCTAATATTTTAATGTGGCATGCATGTATAAATTAATGTTTTCAATTTTACTCCTTATTGCCAAGTCCCATCCCCTCCTTTTGTCCTCACAATCCTTCATGTCTCCTGCCAAATTTCCTCCAATTTTCAAACCTTTATTTAATGGGCCAAGTGTGTTTCATCTAGTACATCTTTGATGACACATGTACACACGATTCATGCTCCAGCAATGTCATAGATCAGTCATCATGGTATCACTGAGGAAAGCATCCTCCTTTTCTTCTCCATCCACATTGCTCTTCATCACTCTTAGAGAGGTGTGGAGCCTCTTGAGATCTTTCCAATTTTATGGTGTAATGTTGAGCCTGATCCCAGGATATTTTTGCATGAGTACAGCTATCTGACATGAAGTCTTGCATATCACTTCATTGTTATGTCCAGGAGGTAATATCTGGCCCACCGCTGTCTCACTTCAGGCTCTTACACTCTCACTGTCCCCTCCTTTGCAATGTTCCCTGAGCCTTGGAGTGAGGTGGGTAAGGTTCATATGTCCTGTTTAGGGACAAGCAGTCCACATTCTCTCATTTTCTGCATTTTGGTGAGTTGTCCTTTTCAACAGTTAAACTCCTGTTGCTGTAGAAGAAAGCTTCTAGGTTGACTGCTGAATGCTTTTCCAATCTATGTATATATTAACAGGTGTTTGCAAAGCATTTTGGTGTGCTGTCTTCTTAGCTAAAGACTAATAATCTCCTCTTGTCTTGGGACTTATGTCTTTTCCTGTCATAGGTTCTTGTTCTACTTTATAGTAACAGGGATTTGTCAATTCTGACAAGTGGGCCTTAAATCTAATCAGAAAACTGTTGTCTGTCTCCTTGATTTTCATGTCTTTGTAAACTGGTGGTCACCTGATGCCATGGTGATTGTTATTGCAACTTGCATATTTCACAGATGGATGTGAAATATGATTGTTTTTCTCCCCGGTAGTTTCCATAGTATTCTCTGGTACTGTGTAATCTATCTAATAAAGAGGAAACTTCCAGATTAGTCCTAGCTGGTGTTTTTTTCCACGTCCTGTGATCCATGTGTGTTGTATTTTCAGTAACAGGGTCTTACTATCAGTTTCTGGGGAGGGAAACCAAGAGGAATTGCAAATGCTTATATTGTTTGGAGAGCCTTTTAGACCTCTCTCACCAACAACCTATCAAGAGGTAGCACATAGCGGTTACTTCCAAGCCGGGCTCTCCACCTCTGCAAGGGAAGGAAACCTCTCTCACACTCTCGCATTGTTTAATTGTCTCTGGGTTCTAGGGCAAGCAGCCCAGGGCATTTATTTTGCTTTGTCCTATCTTCCTCTCTCTCTCTCTCTCTCTCTCTCTCTCTCTCTCTCTCTCTCTCTCTCTCTCTCTCTCTCCATGGACTGTACATTCTTTTTCTTTTTTAAAAATCTAAAATGTTTTTGACATTTTAATATCCTCAAGGGTTCCTATGTGGGTGCATCTCACCATCTTAGGATTTGTCTGTTGGTCCCCTAGCCCCCCCCCCCACTCCATCCCCTCATCTCACTCACTGTTTTCTCCATTGTTTTCTTGCTCACCTGCCACTCGTGGTATTCTATATTTCCTTCTCCAAATTCTTCACTATCATCTTCCTTTCCCCATATCCTGCTCAATAGTCTAGTCCCTTTCAAATATTCTCACTCTTACAAGAATTCCAAGAATATAAGTGATAACACCCACATATATTGTCCAGTGTCATCCATTTATGAGCAAATTCCATAGCCTCATCTTTCCTAATGCTGAATACTTTTTTATTGTGTATATGAAGCACATTTAAGCCACAGTCTTTCTCATGCTAAAATTTTGCTTCTGATTTTGTGTTTTTCTTCCAAAAATTCACAAACCTTCTGATTATGCAAATGTGTTGAACTATGATGGATGAGGGGGAAGAAATCAGTTTCATCCTTCACAACATCTGCTCGGAGTAGCCCCATGTTAGGACTTTTTCAAGGTCCATCAAGTTTTTCTTCCAGCATGTCTACAAAGGATTTCTCATGGTGCTGGACCTGTACACCGATGTTGACCTAAGGTAGGTAATTTCAGATAGGTCCTCAGCTGCCCTTTGGGTAGACAGGTGGGCCCAGGTAGCATGATCCCGCGGTCTTCACTCAGCTCCCCTCAACTGATTGTCAGGACTGGAGATGTGCTGCATGGTTCAGTCACAGCAGTGGGTCTCCCAGGGTCACACAGGTCAGCAGAGCCTTGAGCCATCCCCAAAATTTTTTTTCTAATTTTATAAACATAATGAGTGATTATTCTTTCTTCTTCCCCACTCCTTCCCTCCCCTCATCTTTCCCCTTCCTTCATCAATGCATCCCACTCCCTTCCACTCTCATTTCTGTCTGTTTCTGTGAGTCCCAGAGTTCTTTTTGGATTGCCTGCTCTAGTGGGGACTCAGGCTTCTGTGACAGATTAAGTGGCCCTTCCTTGTGCAGACCACTGATGTAGCACTTGCCTTCACTTGTCTAGCCCTGAGCCCTCATTTTCGTCTGCATGTAATTATGTCTTCTGAAATCCTCACAAGTCTATGGGGGCAAGTTGATAAGTCTGTCATAGTGCGGGTCTGGTGAGGACAAGTCTCATTGCAGTGAGTGTCTGGAATCAGCAGCCCGGCCTTGAGGGGAATGACTTGGCCATCGGTGGACTTCCCAATGTTTAGACGCTTACAATCTTACCTCTCTCTCTTCCAGGAGATCCCTTGAGCCTTAGAATGGGAAGAGATTTAGTTGGCTTGATTCAAGCTGAGGATTGCACAGTTGCCTGTACTCTGGTTGACGTGATCTGTTTCACTGCTCTTCAATTGCACTATAGGCTGGGAATCTTACTGCAGAGGCTATGTCAGCTCTAGGAGCATCTTGGAAGAGCTTGTCTCTGAACACAGAGAGATATGTTCAAGTGTGGGAAGGAAAGCATGGTTTATGTGAACACAGACTAAAAAGATACCAAAAATATATACAACTGGGGCAGGTGGTCTGGATAGTGACCCAAATAAGTAGCCAGTCTTTTGTTCGTTGTAGCTATTGGAATGGCACCGTACTGCATGTGTGTGCATTTGAAAAGATCATCTGGGAAAATTAATACAATACAGATTGAAACAGAACGAAACATCAAAATAAAATATCTCCTCCAAAGCTACGATAGTACTTTGTAAGTCCCTCTCCCCCTCTTTTCACAATGGAGTCTAGGGGAATGTAGCCTCACATTTGACCAATCAAATACACACAATGGTTACTTTTTTTTCCCCTGAACCTAGACACTGAGACCAATCCCTATGGAGCGAATATCTGGAAGCAGACTTTCCTAACGGGGAGGTCTATCCAGGCTTCAGTTTATTCCTGAGTCTTCTCAGGTGGGATTTTTCCTTGACATTTGGTAGGGTATGACGGACAACAGCATGAAGTGGAGACGCATTCACTCCAACACATATATACACAAAGCCTTCGGGAAAGTTTCCAATCATGAGTGTGCTGGGAACACATGTAATCTGTATGAATCTGAGCGGTAGCATTGCAAGTGCCCCGGATGCCCTCAAGCTCGATGAGAGTGGTTATTATTTCAGGAAGCTGACTGTATATCTCGCTACAGATCTTTGAGTAACAGTAAGAAACATCTGCCGTCCCTGTCATCTGTGCCAGTAGCCGCAAGCCCTCAAGATCACTTCGGGGCACCGCCGCTCACACTGGGGTAAATGTCAGCACAGGCACTCTGAACATGCAGACTCATGGGACTCAGTGGGAAGAGACACCTCAACTTCAGGTTTTGTGCCTTGCATGTTGTCACGGCCTGCAACTGCGGGTCCCAGGCCAGGATGAATATCATGGAACAGGCTGAGTGACTTCCGCTGCCCTTTGGCTTCTGGGCAGGTGGGAATTTGTGGGTATGAGAAGGCCAGGAGCTTCAGTCCTCTTTCTTTGCCAAATTCCTAGGGCAGTGCATTGAGATTCGTGTTCAGATACAGTTGTCTTACTAATACCATGTGAATCAGGGGTTCACCCACAGAAGGGAAACCCTGGAGCACTATAGTCTAATCCAGTGCCAGTAAAGGTCCCTGGTGCACAATATATGACCCACACTCAACAAATATGCCTGTGGCTGACATCAGACAGCTGAGCTCAGGGGGCTAACACGCCTGCAGACATATACCCACGCAGCAGCTGCTTGTTTGTAGTGCCTGCGTGGGCCATGGATGCGACCTCCTGCTTCCTAAAGGTCTCCCTACGTGATTGTCTCTGACAGCCCCTTGTTATCCATCTCGTTCCACTTTACATTGTACAGACATTTGTCTCCCCAAAGGAAGCCTTTTTCTGCCTCTCTGTGCACTTCATGCTTGGGCCTCTGTGCCAATCTGCCTACCTGTGCCAATCTGCTTACCTCCTCTATCTGGGGACAGTCCCCAAGCTCAACTCAATTCACCGCACACGTCTCAGGTGCCACGGGGAATCTGCAGCATAGAGTTTTGGCCAAATTTATGACTTACACAATCAGGGGTTTACTGTGTTTGCACAGGCGCCAAAAGAACGACATGTATAGTACAGAAAACCTGGTCCCCTCTCCAGACATACTACCTGTGTGTCACAAGACTGATTCCAGGCTACTTGTCGATTGCCCAGGCGAGATGACCTGTGGTCAGCCTTCCTACTCACTGATATGCCACAGCCAGCCTGCTAGGGATTCTGGGGGATTCCTCTGCATGCGGACAGAGCCTGGCTGTCATTGCCATGGCGTGTGTACTGGTACTGGATGACCCAAGCCCCTGCCTTGGAACCTGTGTTAACATTGTAGCCTTCTGCCTGGCCTCTGTGTGTCTTCCTCCCTTGCCTGCATTCACTCTGTTCTCCACAGGCTGAGTTCCGAGGGGTCCTCTCTGAAGACACAAACCCCATGTCTCCTCTCTCCATCCACACTGCCTCCATCCTGCCCCCTCACATTTCCCTGCAAACCAGAGGTAGTCCCATCCCTCCATACAGCCTCTCATCTCAATCCCTTAGTCTCTCAGACTTTGGTCTTGTTCTGTTTCTTTTGCCTAGTCACATACCACACAACCTGGGCTGTCTGCCCTTCCCCAAATGTGATAGACACTCCACGGCCTTAAATTTTCAGTGCTGGGGGGCCTTCATGCCTGAACAATAGCTCCTTCCGAATCAGCAAGGGAGTGTCCTCACTTTCTGCATATCCTTCTTCCGAGGCCACTCCCCTGAGGAATCTGCCTCGCCTACCTGTGCCAGCATTTGTGGCTGGCTGCTCCACTCTATCCAACTCCCCAATCTCTATCCACCATCAACACCCACCACTACCACCTGTAGCCAAAGTGATTACCAGCTTCCTCCGTACTTTGTCACTGATAAAGTTCACGTTCTCTTTTCTGTTTCCTTGCTATCATATGTACCTCCATTTTAGGGTAAACAAACAGGTAGACTAGAACCATACAGAGCATACTGGAATTGAATCAACATAAATGGAACATGTGAAAGTGTGAATGTTTTGAGACTTGTTCCATGTGTAATAGCATAAGCTGCTCATTTTTGAGGGCTCAGAGACACAGAAAGAAACCAGGGCCTACTCTCTTCCATTTCTTCTGCCCTACACATTTTGAGATAACATGAGCAAGATTCCAGTACTCTTACGAACCGTGGTTCAGTTTGATAACTCGTGTGTACTTTTTCCTGTTTGGATGGCGAGTCTTGAGTCTATTTATCCTCCGAAATCCTGTTATCTGGCAACCTTGTGGCTGTAGAGTTCCTATTCTTTGTGTTCTTGGCTGAACCCAGATACTTTTTTTGTCCAGTTCTTCTCACAAAGATTCAAAAGCTAATTGCATTAGGACCTGCAGCTCCCTGTGTGCCTTCCTTGGTAACACCCCGTATTAACTGTGCTTCTGTATTTGCGTGCCAACCTCACTGCTGTTTCCCTAACTAAGTGGAGATCCTGCCTATTGGTAAAGGAGAATCTGATAGGACACAGTTCCTATCTATCCTTCAATGACTCCTATTTTCCCAATTAGACTCTGTGGTATTCTGTAGTCATAGCCACGGTCTTCACAACAAACATAAGTCAGAATGTCATATATAAGTGGGATTGTTTAATCTCATCTTTCCTCTCATATGTAGTCCAGTTATTTATTGGTGAATCCATTCAAACTCATACATCGGAATCATTTTTAATCACATGGGTTTTATTGAATATTGTAAAATGGGAACATATTCTCATTTTCATAGAAGTTGAAATACTTATGTCAAATATCTATCCCCATACAGATCCATATTTAAAAACTCATTGAAACTTAAGACTGCGACCCTTTACTACATTCTAATTGAGAAATACAAAAGTGAACCTAAAATAGATCCAAGTCTCCCTCAATGTTAAGTCAAGTGATGCTCTTGGATTGCCAAGTGGTTGGATTGGATTAAGACTTGAAATTGAATTCCGTCATCAACTGTTTGCTTTCTGTGGAGTAGTGGGACTTCAAGAAAACTGGGTCACCGAGGAGATGTCAATCATTGTAAAGGAATCAGTCTTCACATGCTAGTACCCCAACTTGTGCCCATGAAGGTGTTGTGATGGACTGAGACACCAGGTTGGCTGATATATCCAAGCAAAATAATCAATCGGCCTTGAAGGTCCTGAAATCCCCTGAGTTTGTGAAGCCATCCAATCCTGGGCAGTGCTTGAAGCTCTTCACTTCTCTTCTAACCCTTGTGCATTTTGATGGTGCTGAATACATTTGGTTTGTGTCCATTTTGGGGTTGGGCATGGGGGAATAGGGATTCAGGCAATAAAGTTAGAGATGGATATACGTATCGAATACTGGCTGGAAGACCTGCATTATAAAACAACAGTAGAGTCTTGTCCTTTCATCTCTCTACTTCATCTTTGTTAGGATCCTTGTATTCTCTACCCTACTCTATTCCCTGTACGCTTCCTACCTGTGACCCCACTTCTGTGGTCACCACTACTGCTGCCATCTTCATCCTGGTGGTGGCCACTAGGTGGTAAGGTGGAAGGGAGCAACTTCTTAGCTAACCTTGCCTGCCAGGGAATAATCCTCCTGTCGTGTCCAGTCAGAGAGCTCTCCTGGGAAGGACTCCTCCTGCCTGCCTACTGCAAGTCATCCTGGCTTCCAAGAGGAAGAGGGAGAGGGCCCTGCTTTACACCTTCAAGAGGATGGAGAGAATGGTAGGCAGTGGGCCAGGAAGAGGAGCCAAGGGAAATGATTGGCAGGACCGATTAAAGGGGAAAGGAGAATAAAAAAATTTTGCATCTTATAATTATCACTGCTTGGGCTTCAGGAAGAGATGGTTGTTCCCATTTCCACAGAAAGCCTTATTAAAGGAACCACGTAGGGTTAAGGCAGGGTGTGTTCTTGAACCACGTCAGCAGACCCCAGCCCTCCTTTACTGTCTCGACCTGCACAGTGCATTTATTCCCTCAGTCTGGTTTTCAGGAGGCATTGATGTGTGTGCGATTGAATTGGCGGTCCTTTCCAGGCCTGAAAGTGGCAGGTGATGAGAGCAGGTGCCCACGCAGAGCCAGCGAGCAGCATGCAGAAGGTGCAGAGCCAGCCTTTAACCGCGACAGGCATCGTGGGCTCAGCCAGCAGGGCAGTGACAAGATTGGACTTCCATGTGGGCCTCCCTTGTGCCCTTCTCGCAGAGGGGCAGACCACACTATTCCCCCCAGGCCAGAGGAAGCGATTGGAGTAAGAGGCGAGAGGGATGAAAGTGAACGTTAAGGCTGTTGCCATGGGGATGGAGACACAATCGAGAGGCCATCACTGAAAGGCTTCAGCTACTGGAGAGAAATGCGGGGGTGGGTGGGGGTGGGGAGCTGTGCAAAGAACAGGCTTTAGAGTGTAGGGTGGCTGCAGGGTCTCTAGCCAGTGGGCAGGCGGACCTGGCTGCACTTGCCGCCTTCAGCACACACCGAATTCTCTTCCCTGCCTGCTTTTGCTTCACTGCTTCCTCTGCCTGAGGTGCCTTCCCATCTGAATCCCATCTGCTGGCTCACAGGCATCTTCCTGCCAGCAGGTTATCTTGGCTGCCCCAAAGTATAATAGTCAGTCAGTGCTCACCACTTTATCCAGCGCTAAATATGTGAACTTGCTCATATCACTCCACCTCTCTGAGCCTGACTCTCCCCTTCAAAGCAGAGATAGGGAAGTATTGGCTTCCTAGGGTCCTGTGAATTAGATGAGAGGGGAAATAAAAAGCTCCTATCACATAGTAAACCCTGATTTTGCCTCTCAATGTCTTTCAGGCACCATGTGAGATTGGCACTTAATAAATGTATGTTGGAGGAATACATGATGGGAAAGATTTGCATGTGTTCTTGCTTTCATTTTTATTCTTTTAGCGAATATGTTGAAACACCCTAATTCCCAATCAGATCACTGCTCCTCTTTCCATTACAATCCTTCTTTTCCTTACCATTGACTGAATTCCTTTTTTAAATTTACTTTATTTATTATTCATTTTGTGTGTGTGTGTGTGTGTGTGTGTGTGTGTGTGTGTGTGTGTGTGTGTCAGAGGACACCGTATGTCCCTGTGGGGGACCAAGCTTGATTTTAGGAATCATCCTAGACTGCTTCTAACTCCTTTTTGCTTTCCCCTGGAATTTCCCAGGCTCTGCCTAACTGTGCGGGAAGTGCAGGCTGTAGTTGTTTCTGCCTAGTGTTTTTATGTAGGACCTTGGATTCAAGCTCAGGGCCTTCTGCTTGTGAGGCAGAGTCTTAACCCCTGAGCCATCTTTCCAGCCCTGACTGAATTCTGAGAAGGCTGGTGAATACTTTTTACCTGCTTTGCTGAAAGAGATTAAATGCTGTTTGACAGAGCCCCAGCTTGCAGTCCCCCTGGAGAAGGGTCCACAATCTTCATTATCTCCCAATTTTTAATTTAGGGTAGAGTTAATGAATGAATGAGTTCTACTACAAAGTGATGTGTGTCACTGAGAAAACAGCATGGCCTTGATGCCTGTCTCAGTCTGAGACCCTTACCACAGTACCTGTGCAAGAAGGAGACGTTTTGTGTCAAGAATGATGCTTGAAATTAGACCCGAGAACATGGATTTTGGACCTTATTATTTCATGAATAAGCCATTTGACTTGAATGAGTTTATCGAATATTCTAGTCCTTTCACTTGTTCTGTACAAGCAGATAAAGCCCATCTCATCAGCCCTGACTGCATGGTTTGTTGTTACCCTGTGTTTGAAGAATCTATATGAAGTGTCTTCTGAATATTATCTGTATGTGGTATGAATTCCAAATGAGAAAAAGGTAAGATGTTATAATGTTATATAAGTTACCAAATGACCAATCACAAGAGGCATATTTGCATATTTACTGCAGCCTAGCATGGCCTGTAGCTCAGACTAGCCTCCACTTTACTGCAATCCTCCTGCCTCAGTCTCCCAAGGGCTGGGATTGCATTAGTGATGCACCATGCCTGGTAGAGCACTTCCTATAGTGCAGTGAATTGATGCACTACTAATGGAATGAATCTTTTGGCCCAAACAGACAGATTAAAGAAATGTCCCTCAGCTGAGGATAGTGACTAACCGTATTGGTGCTAGAGATGAAGAGTAGGCAACACTGCAAATGGACAGAAGTACATATCAAATTGTAGAAACCTTCTTCAGACTAGCTGACATTTTTTTATTGCAACTTAAAGATCTCATGAGTGGATGGGGCCTGTGATTATTTCTCTCCCCCCCCCATAGATTCTACAGTATTCCTTGGTACTGTGTAAGCTATCTAGCAAGGAGAAAGTTCTCAGACCAGTTCTAGTTGATGTATTTTGCCCATGTTCTCTGATCTGTACATGCTGCTTATTCAGCAATAAGAAGACCTGACATTTTACATGACCGTGTATCCTTCATGTTTCTAGAAGTAGCCTTGACTCCATTGCTGCTTGGAATGTCTGTTGTGTAAAGAATGTGGGCTTATCATCTAAGGGGTGATTGTTAGCTCCCATTTACCTTTCATCAGCCAAAGCCCAAAGTGAGGTTCCCATAGGACCTAAGGTGCTAATGACTCATGTAAATTGAGGAGAATGGTTTAAGTATAAACCTTAGACTTCAGTTTTTAATTGTAACAGAGTGAACAACCTTTCAGTGTATAGTTCTTTAGGCGTGCAGTTTCTTAAGGGAAAGACCCACTGGATGATGTGGAAATTCTCTTTCTTCATTAAGTGGTAAAGGTGATTCAAGGCATGTTGTATTTTGAGCTCTATCTGGAAAGAAATTTGACAACAGTTATTATAGTTTTTAAGAAAACGTCCAGCAAAGAGGAAACCTAAAACCCTGCTCTAACGCCAGGAGCCATGGCCGGGCACTCACACAGGCATGTTCTCAGCAAGCGATTGCGGAACAGCGCATACTGACAGCACTCAGTGCCAGACACCGGTATGCAAGAGGATCCTTTGCCTCGAACTGAAGTGAGTCTTTCAGTTTGGTTTACATCCGAATGCATGTGAGCAAGAAGCCTTCAGAGATTCAAAAGCACACATCAGTCATTCTGGATTAGAGCATATTGTTTGGAGCCCCACCACCGCCCCACCTGCTTCTTTGGCAATTTGAATGCGAGTGTCAGAGCACTATAAAATTAATCTTAATTATTTCAGGTCACATCTCCATTCTGATGGAGTTTCATGGGCATTCAATAAGATACATTCATTCTCTCCCTAACATCACTTTCTAATTTTTTGGTTTTGTTTTGTCATGAATTTATTAGCATCCATGCAAGTGAACTGCAACCGAGGTCTAAAAACCAACTGAACTGCTGTTCACAGAAAAAAAAATTGTTGAGGTTAGACGGGGTAGGGGGTTACAGGAATAGGAATTCTTGGGCATGAATCTTTAAGGGACCCATTAGAATTTAACTCCTGGGGATAACGTGGAGGGAGGGATGTTATTCTGCAGAGTAAGCGTGAGGAAATGCAAATAAGTTAATCAGATTCAAATAGACCTGGGCTCATGCTGGGTTCACGTGAAGCACTGAGCTTCCATGACGCTTGGTGCTGTCATCTGTTCACTGAAAATTAAAATAAAGGTTCTTGTCTGTAATGGACACTAAATCACAGTGTAGATGTTTCCTGACTTAATGAGCTGAGTCACATTTTTTAACTTTACAGAGGTTCAAATGCCATACTTATTCACCATGAACCTTTGGCTGAGTTAGAGATTGCAAGTACAATATTCGAGATGATGAGTCACGGTGAGCTCTAGGTTGCAGCCAGGCTGCATTTGAGCAGCCGATACGTCACAGTGTGGCTAAGGTATGGTGGTCAGTAGTTAGATGTATGTCTTTCTCATGTGCTATTTTCAATCTATGAGCCGATGGACTCATGAGCATCGTTATGCATGAACGGTCTTGGGGGCTGAGGAAATGCCTCCGCAACTAAAGCACTTGCCACACGGGCGAGGAGACTGGAGTTCAGATCCTCAGAACCCACGCAAATGGCAGGTGAGCACAGCACACCACCATTTGGTAAGTGGAAACAAGTAAAACCTTGGACTAGCTGGCTAGCAAGACTAACCACATCAGTGAGCTCTGGGTCTGATTGATAGTTCAGTGACCAAGGAGGAAGAGTGACTGAGGAAGATTCTGGATATCAAACTCAGGGTTCCATGCTGACACACACATATGCCCACACACATCTGAACATGCATATACACATGCACAGCACATATGCACTGAAGAAAAGGAAAACCAAGTCTTTGTAGCACTCATTAACCTTCACAGCTCCATTCTTGTTCCCCAGCTTACAATCAGAAGATAGCAAGAGGAAAAGTGACCAACTTCTACTTTCAGAATTCTCTCAAAACTATTGCACAGTTCAATCAATATCCGTCCTCAGCAGTTCATGTGAAGGAACGTGAGTCAAGGAATACTAGACTCCCATGCTAGGTCGTGCTATGAGAAGCACAGAGAACAACACTTTGTGTCCCCCAACATCAAGAGAAGTTCCCTTCCATTTGACAGCATTTTGCAAAACTCTACCCCCAAGGAAAGTGGTCAGATTCAGGACTTTTGGCCTTTCCTGTCTATGGTCAAAAATATTATTATCAGTGAAAATGTTGAATGTAACATAAATCTCTCTGGGAACATCACCAGTCTATACTGAAAGCTCATGATGAGGATCCCACTCTCCCTGATCACAGGTAGCAACTAACAGACACCTCCATACAATCAATATCAGTTACTTTTGAGTTTTGAATAAATTCATTTATTTTATTTTGAGTGAGCAGAGAAAAACATGTTCTAGGAAAGAGAAACACCGTAATTCTTCAGTTTTCCTACAGCGACTATGGGATGAGGAGTTGAAATAAGACTCAGTCTTTTTCTGAGTAAATTCGTTAGTAGGAATATATCTCTGCCAGTCAGGAGATCATTGTTCTCAGCCCTTCCCATCATCATTAACTCTGTGAGCATGCCGTGCATCATCTGTGAGGTTCAGGGAGTCCTAACGAGAGGAGAACTAGTTTGACAAGTCTGGTGGTCGCATTTCCCTTACAGCAATAAATCCAAGAAATCAATGTACAGGATGCATTAGCTGAGCCTCAGTTTTACTTGTGTCATTCTAAGTTCATTTGTCTAGACTGTTTCAGGTCTGCGGCAAGGACCCACAGACCCCAAATGATAGGAGGCTATGGTGGAACAAATCTTACTTCACAGGAAAAGGCCCAAATGGGGAGAAAAAAGACTGTGCGAGGTTTCAGGAGACCAACTTGAAAGTTCCGGAGGCGCCGTTTTGATGCTTCCGTTCTGTCCTTATCATATGCTTGAGGCAGCAGACAAAGGAAGATTATAGGCAATGCTTATCCCTGACGAAAGGTTACAGGGACAATGTCTTCTACACTAGTATGTGAACATAAGCCAGTCACATTCCCGTTCTGGTCTTTCTTCCCTTCTCATTTATATGGGGGACTCCTGAGGTCCAAAAGGATAAATGGGTGGGGAATAACAGGAGCTGAAAAAAGTTATAGAATGCAAGAGAATAATGTTTGCGCTTTGAAATGTTGTGTAATGGGGGGCTGCTTGTTCAGAGGAAAATGCCATACACCACCACCAAAGGAAAGAGCCATCAGAATGAAAAGGCAAATCACATAGTGGAGGAAAGTGTTTACAGCTGTAGCACTGTTAAGGGATTAATATCCAAATTATGTATAAAGGGAATCCTCAAAAATTCATAGTAAAAATACAAAAATATCATTAAAATGGGCATCTTTTTAATCAATAGACATTTCTCAAAATAAGACATTTAAAATGATCAGCCTCTTATAAATGCAAATCAAAGTCACAATGAGGCACTACTTCATCCCAATAATGATTGCTATAAAAAAAGATCAGGAGAAATAATTTTAAGCAGTAGGCTTTTAGAGGCTAGGATTAAAATGATGAAGGGGAGTACCAATATCAATGGCGGGCCAAAGCAAGAACCACTTTGTCTACCACAGGCACCTAAACCCCCACTAAAGCAGATGATCCAGAGGGAAACCTAGGACCCATAAGAACTGAGGGACAGGAAGGTGGGAGGAAATGGGTTGAATCCAGAAGGGAAGACAGGAAGGGGGAGAGAGAGAGAAGGGAAGAGGGAAGGAAGGGAGGGATGTCTGTCTACTCACTGTGCTTGCTTATTTTGTTTAATAATAAAATAGAACAAAATTTTGAAAAAGAAACAAATAAAAAAATTTCCTGTCTTTATCAAGCCTTAAGTGTATTGTGGCATTGGGGTGATGGGGGCTGACCAACAAGGTTATAGTTGTTTTGGAGACAAATTACTATGTCGGAGCACCTAAATGGACGAAGACATAAGTATTTCCTTGAGGATTAGTGGTGCTGGACATCATTTAAGCATGGGTGCTGTCCATTTGCACAGGTTTTTTGGTCTATTTTTGGTCAGATAACTCCTTGTTTCTGTTCAAAAGCAAATCTTTGTATCTTTTGGATATTTACTCTTTACCAGGTGTATTTCTTCAGTCTTTCTATAGCTTATGTTTTCACTCTACATTATAACCTTTATTACAGAATGAGTTTTAAGTTTGGTGAAGTCTCGTTTATCTTAATTGTGTTTTTATTTATTGTGTCTTCAGTCTTATATACAAGAAATTATAGTTCAATCCAATGTCATAAAGCTTTCTCCCTATGATTTTCTCTAGGATTTTTAGGGATCCAGGTCTTATATTTAAATTAGTTCATTTTGAGTCATGATGTAAAGTCAGGGTCCAATTTCATCTAATTTCCAAGTGGAAATCTAGTTTTACTACCAACTGTATTTGTGTGATAAGGGAGGGAGGGAGAGAAAGAGAGACAGAGAAAGAGGCGCAGGAGAGGCAGAGAGGGAGAGAACAAATACAAACATGTCGTGCTGCTTTGGGCGAGATGAGAGGACAAATCTCAGAAGTCAGTTCCATCCTGCTTTGAGCATCTGAATATCAAACTCAAGCCATCAAGATATGCACGCAGGTGCCTTATCTGCCGGACTCCCCTGCAGGCTCTTCCTGCAGCTTTTCATGTGTTTCAAAACCACAACCTGAGATGTCTCTGGTTTAGCCTTTCTTTATTAAAGTCTTTTGGGATATTTGGTGTCTTTTGAGACTCTTAAGAATTTTTTGTATTTCTTTAAACATTTATGCAAAAATTATGCCATTGAAATTTTTATAATGATTCATGAATTTTCCAGTTTTCCTTTTTGACATGTTTCTAGACTTTCCCATTGGGTTTGAAACTAATCTCGATTTCAAATAACTTTGCTTTATTTCAAGATTATTAAATTACTTGATTCCTGTTTTGTAGAGTAACATATGATCCACCTGAAATCCACATAATGCAAAGAAGAAGACTGGCTTCCTAGGACGTGAATCCTAGGAAGGGTACAATTTTTCTCTCTCTCTCTCCCTCTCTCTCTCTCTGTCTCTCTCTGTCTTTCTCTCTCTCTCAAATTATTTTTGAAAGCTTCCAGAGGTCACACTCATGTCACCAGCTTGCAAGGAGGCACCTGCTGCTGAGCTATGCATTGGCTCCGAACCACCTTGTAATGTAGAGTTAATTTTGATTTGCTAGTATTTTACTAACAATTTTATCTATAGTGATTAACTACATTGATATACAATATTCTTTTCTATTATGTCTTTAGTAGATCTTGCCATTAGCTTGATGCTTATTAATACTTAATTCTTAATAATAAGAATCATAATTCTTA
This sequence comes from Typhlomys cinereus, assembly GCA_023101885.1. NCBI lineage: Eukaryota > Metazoa > Chordata > Mammalia > Rodentia > Platacanthomyidae > Typhlomys > Typhlomys cinereus. The sequence continues at coordinate 1,117,133 of JALPQD010000379.1, read as the reverse complement.
TGATGAGTTCAGAAGTGTTACTTTCCTTGACATTTTATGAAATAATTTGAGGAGCACTGGTATTACTCTTTAAAAGTCTGGTAAATTTCAAAGGTGATTCTTCTGCTGTGTTATAAGTAAGAAAACTCTCACCTGATATAGTCCTTTAATTCTGAACTTTCTAGCATTCAGAAACGTGAGTCCAATCAATTTCTGTTCATTATAAATCATCCTTCAAGTGTTATTCTGATATAATAGCATAAAAGAGATTAAGAGACAGGATTTTTTTGAAAACTAATATTTTTTAAGGAGTAATCCCTAAACTCTGCATTGTGTAATTCTAACAGAGAGAAAATTCACATTGGTTTCAAAGAATTATGTAAACATAATTTATGAATATCTCCCAATATTGTGGGAACATATGAACATATATTTAATATCAATATATTTTTAAAATTTTAATAGTTTGTCTGCTTCATGGATTTTCTTCAGGGGGAAAATTTTTTGATTATTTCTTCAATCAATTGCTTGATATTGATCTATTTAGGTTTTATTATTCTAGGTAGATCATGTATCTAGAGAATTGCCCGTTTCTCCTAACTTTCCAATTTATTGGTGTGCAATTTTCAAAATAATTTCTAATTATCTTCTATATTTCAGTGGCAGCTATTGTAATGCCATCACCTGTCTCTAATTTTATTGATTTGGGTCTTCCCTGACTTTCTTTTGGTTAGTTTGATTAAACAATCGTCACTTTTTCTTATGATTTCAAAGAATGAATTACTTCACTGGTTCTTACTGTTTTTGCTTTAATCTCTATATTGCTTATTTTTACTTTTGTCTTTATTATTCCATTTACTGATTCTACCTTTGGCTTGACTTTGTTTTTCTTTTTTTTATATTATTTATTCAATTGTGCGTGTGCACATGTGTGTATGTGTGTGTGTGTGTGTGTGTGTGTGTGTGTGTGTGTGTGTGTATGAATGTGTATGTGTGTGTGTGTAGAACCACGGGCGAATTCGGGAACCACCATGGACGCCTCCACCTCCTCCATGTTTACTCTGACCCGGGATTCACAGGCTCCGCCCTACCAGGACCAGAAAAACAGGCCGATCCCGCTTCCGCCTGGCGTGTATACGTGGGATCTGGGATCCGAACTCAGGACCTTCCGCCTGCAAGGCAGAGGCTTATCCCCTGAGCCACCTCTCCAGCCCCTTGACTCTGTTTTTCTAAAGGATCTTTGGTTATTTCTTTTGAGTACAGAAACAACTGGTCTTCACAATAAATGATGGGACTCTGGTCACTATGTTCCCTCCTTGCCACAACCCGTGATCCTCACTGCACAAAGGCGCTAGAATTGTAATTTAAAATTTATGTATTTAAAATTAGGTCATAGCTTCATTCTCAGAAAAATGCAACCTTGATAAAAAGATAAGAGTGTGGAAAGATAACTTTTTGCTGTTTACTGTGATCAAATTATTCTGACACAAAATATTTGAAGACATCAGAAATATGAATTGCAAATCTGTTCATCCATTTGGGTAGACAAGTGTATCAACGAAGTTATCCAAGAAATATCCATACAAGAAACTCTTGTGCGATTGAGTAAAACTTTAACCTACATGGGATATTTATAAGATTATTAAGGATATTATTGAATTCCCAAAGTCACGAAACAACTCAGAAGCTTATAGATGCTACTGTTCAAGAGAGGGGAAGCCGATTCTTAGAATAGCATTGTCTTAGAAAACAAATACAGGCAGATTAAAGGACTGCCTTTAAACTGAACGGAGTTTATCTGTTACTTCGGTTAAGTTTTGAACTTGCTTGGTGCAGTTGTTTCCGTACTTCCATTTTTCTCTTTCAGAATAGAAATGTTTGCACTTGTTTTCTTACGTCTATCTCATGATTACATTTTGAGAATAGGTGATTTGCTTGCTAGATTCACATGCCCCGAGATAGCAAGAAAAATTTCTTCAGGATGAATAATATCAAGAGTTGTATTCCTGTATGATTCAGACCGTGGGACTTGGGGTTAATGACAGCCAAGAGAGATGTTGGACTTGGTAATGTAACCGACCAAAACTATGGTGTATTTGTATGAGAATAGGTATGAATCATTGGGGGCTGGAGAGTGGATTGTGATTACAATTATCCCCAAAGATAACCTGGTACTAATATGTGGAGCTTATAAATGTCATATCATGTGGCAAAAGGAACTGTACAGATGTGATCAAATGGAGGATATTGTTATGTAGATTTTTTATTTGGATATAAAATGTCGCAATTGGTTTAAAAGCCTCAAATCAATTGTATTTGGCCCTGCTTCCTGTCTTGACTGTGATTCCTGTGTACTGAGATGCAAAGAGGTGAGGAGACCCAGCCACATGCTCCAGATGTTACAGAACCACCCACTGCCATGGGGGCCCTGAAAAGGTGACACAAAATAGACACTCTCTCCCTTGTTGTTCTTCTTTTCAGGTCACAGAAAGGAAGAACATAATTAGTACAAAGCTTTTTTTTTAACTACCTTACTTGTTCAAATCCCAGTATACAGAAAACAAAAGGACTTGAATGTAGAAGGAAGACTAAAGTGAGTGTGGGGGAGGGAGGGAAATCGGGCACGATTGAAGAGAGAGTAAATGTAAACGTGTCAGTGAGAAAAATTCAATTAAAGTGAAAAAAAGAAACAACAGATCCAAAACTCTAAAAGAATTAAGACATATATAAAACTATAAAACATGAATCCCTAAAGTTTTCAATACTTACTAGAGCAAAGCAATTAATATGAGCTTACTTAACCTAATAGTAGTTTCAAAAGATACACTTTAAATCTTAATGTATTATTACACTAATATGTTCAGAAGGCAACAACAGATAATCATTCAAAAATCATTACATTTTTACAAATGGAGCTTTAGCATGTTACCAAATTTTACTACTAATTTTCTCAAAACATGAAAACAATATAAGCCTTATCATCTCTCAACAAAAAGATAAGTTTCATGAAAATGCTAAGTATATGTTTCTTTTTTGCTTTTTCCTATTCAAAACATTGGTATATGAGTAATTTTATCCAACAAATTGAGCTAATCCTGTATGTTTCTAATAATTTTCAAATACTTGCCCAAAGTGAATGCTACCTATTAAAATGCAGCATTTTTGTTTCTTGAAAAGAAATTACCTCATTAGACACTGAAGCATTTTACAAAAGTCCATATAAACAGAAAGTGACTAGAATAGAAAGGGGCATTGAAAACTACTGGATAACGATGCCATAGCCAAAGTATGCAGGGAATGCAATTATAAAAGCTCAAAAAAAAAAAAAAAAA
>JALPQD010000379.1:843822-1111322 GCA_023101885.1 Typhlomys cinereus | reverse complement strand
ACCAGGTTGAGAGGATTTTCTTTCTTATTTTGAAGAAATATTTGAAGAAACAAATATATTTGTTTGCTTAAGTGCAAACACCTCACATATGCTAGACAAACAGCTTATTATTGAGTTACAACTCCAAATTATGAATCTGATCATACATATTCCACATAGAAATTACTAAAATAACTGAGTCTAAGGATTTGCTTCTCTCACAATTTCTGAAATATTCTTAGCCACTGTGTACTGCCTCTCTCTTACTCTTTCTGTTTCCTATAATGAACATGTCAATTAGATGGATGCTCAAACTACTTAATATATTTCCCATAAATTTACACTTCCTACCTCCAATATTTTAATTTGCCTGAACTTCATTCTTAGAAATGTATTCAAAAGCATCTTCCTATTTATTCCATCTCAATGAAGATATGGTAATACCAAGAAGCAGAGAACCACAACTGGCTAAAGTTCAGAGAATAAGTGACTGTGGACTGTTCAGTCCAAAATAGGACATCAAAGTCACTTCTCCATTCCAAAGCTTAGGAAACCTTGTGGAGGAGGTTGCAATAGAATGTAAGAGCCCGAGTGTGGGGAATGATGCTGCCAGAAGGATCGTGACAGGACTGCTGCCCCGGAGAACTCCCTTCAACGATGTTCATGTAAGACCTGCACAATAGTTTGGTCATCAACATTTCGCCATAAGGTTCTCAAGAGGCGCTACACCTACAAGAAAGACTATTGCAGGCTACTGCTAGACAAGGAAGAGGATCTACTTTCCTCGACGATTTACCCACTACTAAGTCATTTGTATCCCAGAAAGTACTCAGGCACTTGCCAATGCAGGCATCCAAGATGAAATCCAGTGGATCATACATGCAAAAAGACTGGTTGGAAAGGACAAAGAATGAAGTTTGACAAGAAGAGGGTGAAATAGGGTAGCAAAGGTAAAAACACATGAATTCATTGTATTCATGTAAGAAAATGAAAAAGAATAATAAATCAATTTAAAGACTTAAAAGATATGGTTATAATTATATTATAGCCTAAATGTATTGGGTAACAAAAAATGAAATCAACACAATTGTAACATTTGCTGTTTTAAATCCTTTTCAAATATTCAATGCCAACGTTCACAAATAAGTAACTTTTTAGTATATATATATATATATATATATATATATATATATATATAGTATATATATATACACACACACACACATCCTGTGACAATTAGGGCATAATTATAGGAATGCAGTCTCTATTTATTTGAAATTTAATTTAACAGAGTTTCCTGTTTTCTTAGGTAACCCTAAAAGAATGCCAATTTCCCTCATTGCAAGTGAATTGTCAAAGATACCTTTGTGATGAAGTAAATAGCTTTCCTCTGTAATGGTAGCTCTAGTAACCATATAGTAGAAATCTAATTTAGGATTTGGGGCCTGCCAATGGTTTTATGCAGTTTCTGAAGTTGAGAAACAAAAAAGAGAACACAAAGATTCCAAGAGATTTTTTTCTAGGGTATACAAAAAAAAAAAGGAAAGAACAGAGGATATCGGATGTTCCCTAATACCCAGGCTGTAAATGTTCCACCCTAGACTATAAAGTACTTTTAATTAGTAAACTGTCACATGAAACAGCTTCTTCTTGAAACAAGGGGCATTGTATCTTTAAGAATCTTCTTTGGAGTTAAAAAAAAAGTTGCTTTTCCTTCACTGTGTGTGTGTGTGTGTGTGTGAAAAGCACTTAACATGAGATTTACCCCTCGACTAATGTTGTTCTTTTTCATTCTCCCTGGCTCCGTATTAAGTGCACAATATTAAAATTATAAAACATGACGTTGCAAATTAATTCACCTTTTGAGCAATCAACTGGTAAACAGCAGCCTTTCTTTTTAATGGTACCTTATTGTCTCCAATGGAGTTTCCAAATTAATTGTAACTGATATGGAAATACAATTGTGGGGGGGGGGTTGCTGTAGTAAATGATCACAGATTTGGTGGCTTAAGACAACAGAAATTTTACTACTGTATACTTAAAGTATTTGGAAGTCTAAAGTGAGTTTCGATTTATTAGTATCAGGTTGTTACCAGAGAAAAATTCTTTTTGAATGAAAGACTGTTTTTTCTGATATGTTTTACTTTCTGTTATTCACTTACTTTCTTTGTAACCCTATTTCTCTACCTTCAAGTCTAGAAAAATTATACTGAGACTTTTCTGATACGTTATCTTTCAGGTGATCTGTTTTTACTTCCTGTTCAGCTTTTATATACTCTTATAACTACATTCCACCTGCTCACTTAATCCTAAATGATTCTTTATAGTAAGGTTAGCATATTAATAAAATTGACTGCATGGAAAACCTTTATTAATTCTATGATATAATTTTAGGTAATCAAAGATTTTGAGTATTATTAGGACATGATCATATTTTGCACACAAGATCTTAATAAATAGCCCGGTTGGCTTCAATCTCGCTGTAGTTCAGGTGGCGGGTCCTGGAACTCAGAATCCTCTTGCACAAGTCTCACGTGCTTGATGGGCATAGGCATCTTTCACGGTAGGTATTTTCTTTGTCTCATACTGAGAATGGAGAAAATGTGATTCCAGGACTTATCTCATTGTTTTATTTAAAATGAATTTCTTTAAAAATTGGAAACGTACAAAGAATGAAAAAGTATTTGAGATTTATATGCAGAGAAAAATACCACAGCTGGTAGAAAAAAAGACATTAAAATGAAACGACAAAAAATTTAGTCAGCTTTTCTAAACATGCAATACTCCACACAAGTTGGGCCACAGTAGCCATAATTGGACTTTGCTTGACCTGCGAAGTGACTGACATGTCAACGATCCCCCAAAGTCTAGCATGGATCAAGGCACTAGGATTCTTAGAGGCAAGGGATTAACAGTCATAAGAGTGTCCCCATACCAAAGTGGAGCCCAAGAAAGGACTCTGGGCAATGCCAGTGAGTCCTTACACCTCACTAGAATGGAGGACTCAGAGGGAAATTTGGCATTCACACAAAAGGATGCTCCAGAGAATGGGAGAGGGGGAAAGGGGGAGACACTGGGAAAAAGGGGAGCATGTGGGGTGAAAGGAAGGGGAAAAGGGGGGAGGGTGGAAAGGGGATTGGGGAAGGGTGGAGGGAGGGAAGGGAATGGGTGCCTATTGAGCTTGTATGATTGGGGAAAAATAAATATAATAAAAATGAATAATAATTAATGAATCCTTATCTCCAAAGTTAAAGGAGTATGACTACTATGTCTTTCCAAAGAAAGAGAATATAAAGAGCTATGAGTTATTTTGAAATGAACTGACATTATAAAGATGAAAATTGCTACTGAAACAGAAACATTTACAAAGGTGACAGATTTGAGTAGCAGGAGTAATAGCAACGACAGCAAAAGAGTAAGCAGCAAAGTATGTTAATTGATATTATACAGTATGGAAAACATAGGGAAAGAACTATAAATAAAAATAAGAGGAGCTACATGCTTATCAGACAACATACGAATAGCATATGAATAATAGCAATCCAAAAAAGGAAAAATAGCAGGCGGAATAAAACAAAATTTTGGAATGTGACCAAGAAAATAAAATATGAATGTGGACATCCCAGAAGCTCAACTAATGTCGTTAGAATAAATGCATAGATCCACATATAAGAACATTATAATTAAACTGTCAAAAGACTGAGAAAAGTATGTGGGTGAAAGTATACAAAGGGAGTTTGTATTTGAATAAAGTGCATGTTGTCTGCACATGTAGAGATATCACACTGACCCCAATAATATGTACAATTAATACATATAAGTAGAAATAAAAATTTAAAATGAAAGAAAAGTAAATACTTGAAAAAAATAACCAGAGAAGTGATTCATCATATAGAAGATATAACTGAACTAGCAGAAAGAATAGAGATTAGGTTATATGTAAATAAGATATCCAAAACAGTGAAAATGGCCGTCAATGAAGAACACATGTCTGGAAAATATTTTAAAATGAAGCAAAGTTAGGACACTGCCTGACAAATATAAACTGAAGTAATACGTCACTAGCAGATCTTCTCAAAAAAAGACACAGAAGGGCCAGGGCATGGTACTATGCACATGGAGTTTTAACTCAAAATGACAATGCAAAAATACTGTGGCTTTATGAGAAATTGTTTAATATAATGAATAAATTAATATGAAACAGAGTCCTTTATGTTGAAATCAAACAGACATTTACTGAATTCACATGACTAAAGATTAAAAAATGAAATGAAAGCATGGAGATAAATATGAAACAGCACAAATTTAGTTTGTTTTTAAAGATATAATTTGCATAATTACCATGTTAAAAGGAAGAAATAATTATTATTATTACTATTGTTATTATATTGTTGAAACTAAGTTGACATTAGTTAAAAATAGACTGTTTTAAGATGTCTATTGCAATCATAAGGGAATTACTAAAAAAAATTCCAAAAATATCCAATACAGAAACAGTAAAAGAATTGCAATGACATAATTTCATATATTTCCTAGTAAAAAAAGAAAACAAAAATGAAGGATAAGGATACCTATTGAGCGTGTATGATAGGGAAAAAAATTAAATGTGGGGAAAAAAAGAACATTAGCAATACAGAACAAAATACTGGAATACTATACACACAGACCAACAGTAATTACAAAATATAGATTGAACAGTTTTAACCAAAGAGTGGAAATAGATTAGGCTTTAAAATAACCAAATTTCATCTTATCTACAAGAAACACCATGAGATTCAACGACACAAAATATGTTCAGAGAAAAAAGACTGAAAAAGATATATTTGGCAAAAAAAAATTGTTAGAGGCAAAGAAGAAACTTTTAGAATAGCAAAAGTTTTAATGTGCCAGAAAGATGTAACAATTATATATATATATATATGTTTTACAACTATACTACAAAACATAGGAAATAATCACTGATGCAATTGTAGGAGAAAATATGCATTTTTACATAATAATTGGAGACTTAAGTACTCCAGTTTCAACAAAAAAATTATAAAAACTACGGCAGAAGGTCAACATGAAGCCAATACTAGAAACAAGCTGCATGGTTCATCTACATCCATTAGCATCTATTTACCAATACACAAATAATCATGGTATGCACATTATTTCAAATAACTATGGGGCATTTCCTGGAATCCAGCATATTTAGGTCCTAAAGAAGTCTCAATCCGAAGCAATTATAATAGGTCTCTGCATGATCTGCGCAATGACCAACATATCATTGACCCCTCAAAATCTAGCATGGACTAAAGGCACTAGGATCCTTAGAAGCAAGGGATTAAAAGTCACAATAGTGTTCCTATACTTAAGGGGAACACAAGAAAGAGTTCTAGGAATCGCCACTGAGTCCTTACACCTCATCAGAGAGGAGGACCCAGAGGAAAGTTTGATATACTCATTAAAGGATGCTTCAGAGATGGGGGGAGGGGGCACTGGGAGAAAGGGAGGGAGGGGGGAAAGGAAGGGGAAAAGGGGGAAGGGAACAGGGAGGTCCAGGGAGGGGTGGAGGGAGGGAGGGGACAGGGGTTCCTATTACGTTTGTATGAGCAGAAAAATAAATAAATAAAAAAGATTTACAATAAAAAAAGAAGTCTCAATAAATTTATAAGATTCAAATAATGGAAAATATCTTCTCTAAGCCAAAGTTTAAATGAATTAGAAATCGACAACAAGGAAAACTGACAGATTCACCAGCATATGTAAATTATACAACAAAGTCTTAAATAAGATACAGAACAAATATAAACAGAGAAACTAGAAATTTTTGATATAAATTAAAGGAAAATACTCTGTACGAAAACTTATAGACTCTGCCAACATAGTGCTAAAAGGGAAATTTAAACTGAAAATGGCAATATTTAAAGAAAATTAGCATCTATTTACCAATACACAAATAATCATGGTATGCACATTATTTCAAATGTTAATGCTGAAAAGCATTAACTTCACTTTGCTTGTCAGGAAGCTAGGAAGGAAAAGCAAATTAGATCCGAAGAAAGTGGTGAATGGAAATATTGTTAGTGTGGAAATAAGTGAAATACAGAACAGAAAAGCCATAAGAAAAATCAATGACCATAAAAAGATGTTTGCTACATACCTTTACATATATTAAGCTGATTTATATTTTTTTCTTTTTAACTTTCTCACAAGCTAAAACTTCACAAGAACTTAGACAACACATAAAAATAATCATCTGAACTTCTTAATAAATTGTTGTTCAGATAGGTCTCGAAGGCCCCCCAAAAATTGTGTAGGCTTTTGCCTTTGTTCTTGGCTGTCCTCCAATAACTGACTATAAGACCCTATTGCTGAAGACATTACACGTGTTGACTACAGGACAGAGGAAAAAACCAGCTGGAACTGGTTTGTAAGCTTTCTCCTTGCTGGACTGCTTTCATAGTACCAGAGAGAACTGTGTAAGCTGCCAGGGAAGAAAAACGATGAATACTCTCCTCCAGCTGTGAAAGCTGCAAGCTACAATAACAACCACCCTGACAGGAGTTTAGCATCAGTGTAATAGGAGCATGAACGCTGTTGTTTGTTTCCTGGATCTTAGCCTTCTGATCTGGATAAGATGGAATCTCAAAGTAGTTTCAATTTGGATTTCCTTGAGGGTTAAGAATGTGAAACACATCTTCATGTATTTATTGATCATAGTTACTTCTTCATTTCAGAAGTACTTTCACTTCACTTGCTGGTTTGTTGATTGCATTAACTTCTTCCATTGGTATTTTATTTTGTGAATTCTTTATCATATGCCCAATTCTTGCTGCAAATATGCTACATATAGGGAGATGCTATTGGGAAAATCTAATACAAAACTTTAATGCTATAGAAATAGTTAAATTTATCATATCTATACTTTTTCTCATCCTTTAGAAATTTCAATCTATGTTTTTATTAAGAAAGGAGAAAAAATGTCATAGATTTGGAGTTTTCATCAGAGACCCTTAAAGCTCAATGTCAGATCTGACATATACGAGATATGGACATCTCAAGTGACATGCTGAATCCCCTCTTAAATCCACTTTTATACACAGATGTTGAGATTCACAGCCTAAATTCCATGGCTTTAACACATTATTGAATTCTTTGACAAAGTTTTCATAATTATGCCACTCACTAAGTATATGAAATCCCAAAGCGCCGCCAAACATAATACTGAATTTGTATCATTTTTTATTGTATGCTAAGTCATTTGTACTGTTTATATAGTTGTGAAATATCTGAAAGATTCCTGCCAATTCTGAGACTTTTAAAAGTGTTGTAATGGTAAGAAAGAGCAGAATGTTGAAAATTATGTATATACCACTCAAGAACATTCTCCCACCAACTAAAAACATTGGAAGATAAAGATTTAGAATAAAGCAAAAATTTTGAATCTAAGCAATATGACTAGGGTTAGTTATTCATTTATTTCTGTGTTAGAACAGGTGCAACTAAGAATTTCCTGTTTAACATAGGACATAACTCCAATTGTGTTTCAGAAGGTTTTTTTTAGTGGTATATTTCCTTATAATCTGAAACTAGAGTTCTTAGTGCCCACAAATTGCATGAAATTGCCTGAGCATTCTTTCCAAAAGCAATGAAGAAATTAAGCTTTTAATTTTATTTTTGACAGCCCAAGTATTAGTTGTTGAAAGGCTCTGCTAATGAACTCTTAAAGATCTTCTGTGCTGGTTCTTGTCATATTCAAATAAGGGATTCTGTTAATGAGAAATGCTTTTAAAAGATTTTATGGAGGATTTTGACTTCTAAGGGAATAGTGTACTTAACTATATTGAAGTATACAGATAATAGATAATAATCTAATATGCCATAGAAGCCTGGCATCCTATAAATTCTTTTTCTCTGTGTGTATTTGAGGACAGGTCTTTTTATGTAGTCTAAACTGATCTGGAGCACGATCTTCCAGCCTCAGCTAGCTCCTGATGGAGTGTTCTGTGATCTGGTACACAAAATAGCTTCAGCATTGATTTAAGTGCTCTGTAACGAACCAAGGAAACCTTAGATACTACATTTAGTTTATTGCATAAATCAGTCAGAAGCTTTCCTGTGTTTCTATAAGACACTGCGTCACAGGAGATAGTCAGTTTAATAAAATGCAAAACCATAAAAATAAAAAAGAAGATATGAAATAAAACTCACAGCGTTAGAAAATTAGCCAAGAATCATAATCATTGCAATTATAGATATGACTAGCTTCTCAGACCTAAGACTTCTTGCTTTTTGCAAATCCCAAAACCACAGCGAGGAAAAACTGATCAAAGGTATCATAGTACTATGCATCTATATTTAATCTGTGTCTAGTTATCATAATTATCTTTAAAAGAATTGTATGCATTTAGATCTCAGGGGAGAAGGCTCCGGGCAGTAGGATCCTTACAGGAAAGGGATTAAACAGTCATAATAGAGTTTCCATACTAAAGGAGAGCTCAAGAAGGGGCTCCAGACTATGCCACTAGGGTGGAGGACTCAGAGGGAGGTTTTGTAGTCACATAAAAGGATGCACCAGGGGATGAAAGGAGGAAGGGGGAGGCACAAAGAAGGGGAAGGGAGGGAGGAGGTGAAAGGAAGGGGGAAAGAGGAACGAGGGGGTGATGAAGGTACCTATTGAGCTTGTATGACTAGGGGAAAAAAACAAAATGTGGGAGGAAAAAAAGAATTGGATGCATCTACCAATATTTTTCTACTTGCCATAACAACTCTTAGGTAGAAATAATTCTAATATTATCACCTGATTACATAGTCTATGTGATTCTAAGCTCTGCAGTGCATATCAAATTAGAGCAAGATATAATGTGTTCTTGTCTTCTCATTTGTTGAAGAGGCTGGAAAAGAGACGAAAAGACCTTCAGTAAACATGTATTTTCAATTATCTTTTACCCTCTAAAGTATTCTTTGCAATTCTTTATTAATATTATGAAAATCTACCCTACACACAACTCTGGAAAGAAGAAAGTAAAACAAATGGGTTATCTGACCCTGAGGAACACGTGAAAATAAATGGTTCCTATCTTTCTTGTTGTGAAAAATCCTGGTTAGTGTGTAGAGATGGTGGGTGGATACACATTAGTAGAAGATACTGATTTAAGCAAAGATTTGTGTTATTGCCAGATTATGAGTTTAATTTGTGATCAAATGCTCAAAATGCAAGGATCCGGGATGAGGTAGATATAGTAACTAAGAAAGCCCAGGGTGATTACACAGGCATCAATTCAGACAGAAAAGACGTCCATCCTCTTGGTTAATTCTCAGAAAAACACAAGATTGAAGGGAATATATTAAAATTACTTGGAACAGAAGAAGCCTTTTCTTAGAAACAGACATCTGTAAAAGTGTAAGATCTGCTATTGACTAGCAATATGCCTTTAAACAAATTGTTTCAATTCCCTAAAGCTTTAACATTCCTTCCTTTGATACAAAATTGATAAAATCTGTTCATTATTATAGTCAGAAACAGCTTAAAATATAAAAAGCTCTAAATTCCAAGCGATGAGTTAGTTATAGCACAAATCCATTCATTACGCAGAATGAATAACTGCTGGATAAAGCAGGTAGAGAATTTGTCAAGAAAAACTAAAGATGCATTAGAACATATTTTCCATCCGTAATGATGACATTTCAATTCTAAGGGTCAGTAAGCAATTATTTGCTTGAAATTCACTGATTGCTTGGACTTTTAATGTCACGTGTAGTAGTGACAACTGCAGTGGTGATGCTTTCTGTTTTTGAAGCCTGATTTATCTAACCAGATGTCCCTGATAGCTGTGTCTGTGCTCTTGAGTGTTAAGTAAGTGCATGTCTGGAACCGCAGTGTTCCATCACCATGGTTTCACTGCATTTAATAAACTGTTGCTTAGCAAACCCACCCGTCACTCAGCAATTTTCTCTGCACTATCTTCACATTACGTCCCCAGTAAAATGTAGCTGAGCCCCTTGGTAATGGAAAATACTAGTCTCCAAACAAAATTTAATCATCCCATTTTGGGTTGTTTTCTTTCCTTATATTTTGTCTTTAAAAAAAAAAAAAAACAGAATCCCAGATACCAGAGAGCTTTTTAGTCTAGTAGCAAAAATAGAATCTGCGAAGCCAAGCTGACTTGTATTCACATCCTGGGCTTGCCAACTTATTAGCTGCTTAACCTTTAGTCAATCACTTAATCCCTGTGTGTCTCATATTCCTCGTACATATCTCAGTGGAATATTGTAAGGATTAAATGAGTTAATATAACTAAAATGCACCTGGCACTTCATAAGGGTCCGATAATTGTTAGTGACATCAAGAAAGGTGGCAGAAAGTGAATTTTCCCAGCACACACTTCTTTCTGTGTTAAGCTTATTTAATGAGCTGATGGGAATTTTAACTGTTTTTTGAACTATAGCATTGAATTGTCTACTTGTGATAGCTGGTATAACACAAAAAACTATATTTGCAATCACTGAACCATGTATTAATATATCTCATTGATCAGATAAACAGCTCTTTTGTGGTTTTATATTATATATACATCTATAGAAAAAATATGGTTGCTTCAAATTCGACTGCCAGGTCTGGAGAGACACTCAGGGATTAAAATCTTTGCCTCACAAGCAAAATGACCTGAGCTCAGATCCCCAGATCCCAAATAAAAATGTCCAGTGCCTGGCAGAAATGGTGGCTGTCTGTAATTCCAGTCTTGTAAGGTGTAGCTTTTTGAGGCACCAGAGCAAAGCAATAAGGAGGTAGAACAATTCAGGATGATTCCTGATGGTCAAGTGCCCTCTGGTGCAAACACACACGCAAGGATGCACACACACACACACACATACGCACACACATGCACACACGCACGAACACATGCACACATGCACACACACACACACATGCACACGCACACACACACATAAATAAATAAATAAAAATAAAACTACTTCCTTTTTTAAATTTACATTTTTATTGCCGAGTGTTTGAAATAGCAATTAATACTATTTCCTGCAAGAAGCAATTTTCTTTAAAAGAAGATTTCAATTTTTTCAGTCTACATTTGTCTCTTTTATCTCTGCCTTTCTAAAAGCAACATATGCTTCTTCCTATATTATCATCTTCTTATTCTTCATGTATAGACCTTAAAGCTAGCACTTTCTCGTAAGAAGTAAAATATTTGCGCTCCAGTTTAGAAAAGGAATCCAGAGGATAGCATGACACAGACTTCTTGCATAGTTTATTGTTTTTCTGAATGTGGAAATCTGGGATTAGGCATCATCTTTGGTCTGTAAAAATTGAAGTTTCTTATGAGCCTGATTGAATCTGTCTGTACAGGAAATATGTTTGCTTTGAAACGGAATGGACTGGCTGTTCCTAAAGCAAAGAAGACTAAGGTCTGGGTTATTGTTCAATGGCAAATTCAGTGGAAGAGTTGCTATGCAGACAGGATATTCTAGATTCAAACCCCAGTACTGCAAGAAGGGAAAAAGGAAAAGAAAGATGATGCATGTGAGCGAACTAAAAGTCTAGAGTAATTCGATGTTGGGTTTTGCTTACAAAAACATGGGCTGTTGGGAAATTTTGAAATCCTCTGGTTCCTTGCCAAACCTGTTTCCAGGAGTCCCACCTATTGCTTTCCAAGGTGGCTAGTCAGACCACCCACACATCTCAGGCGTGGACTTTACAGAGCACACCACTTGAAGGCTCACAAACCCTTCATGAAAATGGTCATGAAAACAGGTTAGGTGTAATCTTCCCATGTAGCTTGTGAAAGGAGCATTTTAGTTGGAGAGATCTAGCTTCTTCTGGACTGGGGATTAAACAAAGATCTAAATGCCCTATACTAAGCTCCAAACCCCCATCTTCTGATGCAAGATTTAAATGAATGAGAAAAGCTACAGTAAATCAATAACATGTGTAGATATAACAGCACAGAGAGAATCTTGAAAACACTCCTGTCCGCAAGGCTCCAAGGAAACTTTATTGCTGTTTAAGGAGCATGGACCTTCTTGATTTTTGCTAAGTGTTCTTTAGCATTAGAGCATGCTATGAACTTTGACATAATTTGTTAATGACTGAGGGGTCATATTTAGCCTCATTGGGAGGTGTGTATACTTTGTTACTTTGTGATAGGGGAGGCTAATATTCAAAAAAAATTACAACCTGTCTGGGAGAAGAATAGAGAAATAGATAAAGGGTATTGTTTGATTAGAGACTCAAAGAAATCATGGGAGAGGAGATGTGACAAATAGCTTTCCAGTGAAGCACTGAGGAATAAAGTTGATGTTTCAGATTTGAAACTGGAACACAAACAAAAATCTGCATGTCTAGATAGCAAACATAGAGGTTATATTCACTCTGTACAAACTCTCCATGTGTAAATGAAGGAACGTGCTTGTCTGAAAAAGACCTAGTTGTGACTGCTCATAGACACACAGAAATGGAAGCATCTACTGTACTCTGGACACTCACAGATTGAATAAGCACATAGGAGGCCAGCAGCCTTCCCCAGTCCTTCCTGACTGAAGCATTTCTAGCGAAAGGCCCTGGTTTCTGTGGCTTCTCCAATAATTATCCCCTAGAGGAATGTATAGGTTTCCTGAGTCACACTACGAAACTGAATTGAAGGGATTTGTGTCACTCAGACTTCCGCAGAGGTAAATCTTAAGAACTCTGTTGAAGACAATGAAAGACTTCACAGTCAGAAAAATCCAGTCAGGAAGCTGCTTCCCATATCAAAAAAGCAAGTTCCTGTATTAAATATTGTGACCAGAAATAATTTATATTCACCTGTTTTACCTTTTAAAGTTATTTTTCAATATTATTTTCAGCATTAATGCATGGCTTTGTTAGATTTTATCCCAATCCACAAGTTTATTCTGGTCACTGCTTTTTGCCTTTTGATGGCTTGCTTTTATTGTAATAATGGACTAGATTGGGTTTTCATCCTTACGAAACTGTCAAAGAACTCCAGCATGAGTCAAAGTATTCCATGAAATGGAAATGGACAGAATGCTACTAAATTTTTATAAGGCCAGAATTGCACTGAAATCAAAGCAGATAAAGACATAACAAAAAGAAAAGAAATTATAGACCAATCTCCATGATAAATAATAAAAAATTCACAGTAAAATACAAACTGAATTCATATTCACTCCAAAAAGAGCATTTATCATAATTCATTGCAAAGACAGGATGGTTCAACATACACAAATCAATAATATAATTCATCACTCAAATGAACTTAAGGACAGAAATCACGATTATTTCAATAGATGCAGAAAAGACCTTTGGCAAAATCCAACATCCTTTCATGAAAAACTAGGGACGGAGGAAGCATACCTGAACATAATAAAGGTTATATACAATAAACTTGCAACAAGTATTATGCTAAATGGAGGAAAACTAAAAGCATTCCTACTAAGACCAGAAACAAGGCAATGGTGTCTATTATTGCCATTCTTATTCAATGTAGTACCTAAAGGCTTAGCTAGAGCAATTAGAAAACATAAGGAGAGGAGACTCATGGAAATAGAAAAAGATGAGGTTGTAGCATCCCTTTATTAGATACCATGATTCTTTCTAAACACGAGACTCTAAAAAATTCACCAAAATATTCTTAGAATTAATAAACACTTTCAGCAAAGCTGATAAAATTAACCCACAAATAAGAAGCCTTCCTATTTACCAATGATAAGCGTATTGAAAAAGAAATCATGGAAACAATACCAGTCACAATAGCCCCCCCCTCAATAAAATAAAAATGGGAATAAACCTAATCAGGTAAACAAAAAAGCACTACCATGAACACTTTAAGAAAATGAAAAAATAAATTGAGGAAAACACTAGAAGATGGAATGACCTCCCATGTTTACAGATCAGAAGAATTAATAGTGTGAAAACAGGCATCTTGCGAAAAATCAATGTACAAAATTCAATGTGATCTAAATAAAAAATTCAGATTCATGTTTGATAGAAAGAAAAAATATTAAAATTTATATGTAAAAACAAAAAAACTAGGGATAACCAAAGTTATCCCACATGGAAAGAACACTGCTAGAGACATCACCATACTTTATTTCAAACTATACTACAAAGCCATAGTAATAGACACATCATGAAACTGGCACAAAGACAGACATGTAGCTCAATGGAATAGAACAGAGGACCCAGATTGGAAAAAAGACATCATCTCCAACAAATGGTTTTCACAAAACTCAATATCAACCTATAGAATAATGAAGCTAGATTCTAATCTCTCACCCTGCAGAAAACTCAACCTCTAGATGGATCAAAGACCTCAATGAAAGATTTGATAAACTGTTAGAAGAAAAAGTAGAGACTATACTTTAACATGTAGTTATAGAAGAGGATTTTCCAAACAGGACTATAACTACTAGAAAAAAGGCCAACAATCAAAAAATGGGACTTCCTGAAACTTGTGTCATATGGCAAAAGAAATAGTTCTTGCAATTATTCTTTCTGCTGTTGAGAAAACACTCAGATAGACAGCTTAATAGAGAAAGAGGAGATTTATTTGATTTGTGGTTCCAAGGGGGATTCAGTCCATTACGGTCGGTAAAACTTCACTGGTAGCAGAAACTGGAGGCAGCTTGGATCACATCTGTCCATCCTGGAGGCAGAGAGAGCACTCAGCAAAGCTGCAAGAGCAATCTGCTGGTAGAATTGGGCTGCGCTACCTCCCAAGGACCACCTCCAATGACATGTCTTGCTCTACTGAGGCTCCACTTCCTCAAGATGAAACAAGCTTCCCAAACATTAAGAGCTAAAAGAAATCCACAGAATCTTTTAGCCAGTAGTCTAATGAACATTCATTTATAAGCTGCTAAATTTACAGATCAATTAGTTATACAACAGGATATTACATAAAAAAGAAAACAATATGAATTGACATTTAAAGCCATCCAATTAGTATGAATATGTAAAACTGAAAATGCATTGAAAAATTATTAGAAAAGCAAAACAGCAATAACTCACTTTTAAAAAGATATATACAATCTTCAGCAAACAAAAAGCACCAAGATCCTTGGAGGCAAGGGATTGACAGCCAAAATAGTGTTCCTATGCTTAAGGGGAACAAAGGAAAGGTTCAGGGAAATGCCGCTGGGTCCTTGGAGAGGAGGACCCAGAGGAGAGTTTGGCATGCACATTAAAGTATTCTCCGGGGATTGGGGGAGGGGAGGCACTGGGGGGTGGAGAGGGAGGAGTGAGGGGAGGGTGAGCAGAGGGGTGGGGGGAGGAGGAGGGAGGGAGGGAACCGGTGTACCTATTAAGCTTGTATGAGCGGAGATAATAAAAAATGTTTTTTAAAAAAAAATCTTCAGCAAACAGAACAGGACTAATATCTCTGTCCTTTACAGCAGGAGATAGTTTCAATCAAGACTAGACTCTTAATTCATTAATCAACTCCCATTTTGACTATAGCTCTCAAAAATTTGGTAATTGAAATTATAAAGAGGAAAAGAGAGATTCCTCAGCTGATAATATACATTGCATATTAAATATCTCTAACATACAAGTATTTGGAAATTTAATGTATATTCTATAGAAATAACAAAATTAATGACAGATTTAAAGACAATCATTTTAAATTTTTGAATGAAGAGTTCATTAAAATTTGACAAGTGAAAAATAATACTACTGAAATTTATTGAATCTTAAGCAATAAACAAATGTTGAAAATTATAAATGTAAAAATTATGGGTAGGCTTAAATATATCAATAACAAATTTTAATTGGCCTGTAGTGCTTTAAAATATCAACAAGCATAAATTGAAAAATTAGTGACTTGAGTAATATTTTTAAAGTGTTGATTTAATTTCCTGTATGGTTTCATGTTCCTTTTATAGATTTCTACACCTGAGACTGAGCAATGAAAGTTATTACTTTAAGAAGGGTTTAGTAAAACAATAGGCTTGAAAGCAGCTTTGACAAACTAAATTATACAATTTCTCCAGTTACATAGGAAAATATGCCTGTCTGCCACTAAAGCTTAGCCAAGACATTGAAAAGACAGAGGGAAAGACATTAACAAAGAAAGGCCCCTAATGTGAACCAAGGAATTAAAGGAAGGAGACAGAGACAGACACCCAAAACAGGAAAATTTGCTAAACCTATGTAACCTGAATCTTGGAGGGACTGAATAGTCATAGAGAATCCAAAGGAAAGGCAACCTTTTACTTAATTGCATTTAGTACTCTGGGCCAGGTGGAACAAAGCTGGACTCTTAAAATTACGTGGTAGATTTCAGTTCAACTTTACCAGTAATTAAATAAGAAGGAAAGTGCCAATTAAAAGTCAAAAATCATGAAAGAGGATTTAAAAATATAACTTAAAACACAGCAGAGTTCAAAGTGAAAATATAAAGCCATCAAAACTAGCAAAATAAAGTTGGTATTTCTACAGAGATATTTAGCAGAATTGACTATAATAGTATATATGTGATATGAATGTGAAAGATGGATATAGGAGCAGGTATAGAAAGAATTAGGTAGAGATGGGGAGGAGGGAGACCAGGCAGTAGGATGGGTAGGGAAGGATCAATTAAAATCTAAGTATGTATGAAAATGCCATAAGAAAAACTGTTATTTTTGTAAGCTAAGAAAAAAAGGAAAAAGAAAAAAGTAAAGTAGAATAGGTATGAACGTTTTACAAAAGTTTAAAGAACAAAATAAAGTTACCAAAGGAGGTGAAGGGATTACATACTTAAAACTATGAAAGTTGGTGAAAGAAATTAAATATGACACAAATAAATGGTAAGATAGTCTATGTTTGTGGATTGGAAGACTTAATACTATTTAAATGTTCAGATTAACCAGAAAAATCCACGGATTCAATGTAGTCTCCGATGGAAAATTTAGCTTGGAACACCAAATATGTGTACCACCAGCAACAATCAAAGACAAAGACTTAAAATGTAAGTGTAAAATGCTATATAGCTAATAAACCTAATCCACTCAGACTTGAACATCAATTTCCTGTTACATCATAGTTATCCATCATAGCAATTACACTTAATGTAAATATTATCACTTCTACTTTTGAAAAGTGGGGAAAGAACCAAACACGTAAGGAAATTTCTCACAATGAAGCAGACCTTGTGGCAGAAGCAGGGTGGAAAGCCGTGGCTGTTGTGTGCCACATTACAACGAAGAGGTATGATAACCCGTGATTTGTCTGTGCTCGTATCTGACTCCTTTACCTTTTCTTCAAGTTCCACATGATATTCTGCCAATATCATGTCTAGGGACATCTTACTTATTTCTTGGGAAGTGGAATACACTACATTCAGTCCCATCTTCATTTGAAACTGTGTTTTTATCACATGATGATCAGGAAAATATTTTTAAACTTACATAAGCAATAATTCTTTCTCATTGTCTCCTGTCATTCCCTAAGTAGGATAGGTTATGAATAAGGTCTTTTGTAGGGAGAAGGACGAGTAGAAGCTTGGTGGAATTTATGATGTTAATGGAGGCTTAGAAATGTGCACATGTAATTCACACACTAAAAGATGAATGAGGGAAAAACGAATGTCATTTCAATGATGGCCTATAAACGCTTGATGACTTTCATACACAGCCAAGCAAATAGCCTCAAGCAAACTAGGAATACAATGGAACTTTTCTAAAGCAAACTAGTAATAAAGATGAATTTTTCTACCATGACCAAGTGTACCCACATAAAAAGCATAGTATAATGTTGGCAATAGATTTGTTATATATGTAGCCTTTATTATGTTGGGATATATTTCTTCTATTCATAATTCACTAGTTGCCTTTGCCATTAAGGGTTGCTAAACTTTCTACATCGATTGAGATATCACATGACTTCTGTTCTTGAGTCTACTTATATTTTGTATTGCATTTGTTGGTTTATGTTTACTGAGCCTTTATTACATACCCAGAATAAATGAAAGCAGCTCTATCATGGCGTATGATTTTTAATTTATTCCTTTTTCTTTGACAGTTTTATGCATGAATGCGATGAATTTATTTAATTTTACCTCTTATTCCTGACCCTTTTCCCTTACCTTTTTCAAATATAAACCTCATTCCCATGATATATGACTTTATCATGAATTCTTGAATGTTGTTTGCATTTTATTGAAATTTTTCCCCTGCATATTCATCAGAAAAATTGGTGTGTGTGTGTGTGTGTGTGTGTGTGTGTGTGTGTGTGTGTGTGTGTCCTTATCCAGTTTTACCATTGGGGTAATACAACTTTATAATAAGAGTTTGAAAGATTCCTTTGCTTTATATTTTCTGGAATAATTTGTACAAAATTGATGTTAGTGCCTTTAAGTTCTGAGAGAATTCACCAGTAAATACATATGTTGCTGCATATTATTATTTTTAAAGAGTAGAGGGAGATGCTTTATTTCTGCTTCAAAATCATTGCCCATTACAGGATTTTTTTTTTATTTCCACTCATACTAACTTAACAGGTATACCGGTCCCCTCCCTCCCCGTCTCCCAGTGCCTCCCCCTCCCATCCCCAGAGCATCCTTTAATGTGCATGCCAGACTCTCCTCTGGGTACTCCTCTCCAATGAGGTGCAAGGACCCAGTGGCATTTCCCAGAACCCTTTCCTGTGTTCCTGTTAAGCATAGGAACACTACTGTGGCTGTCACCTCCTTGCCTCCCAGGATCCTAGTGCCTTTAGTCCATGCTAGACTTTGTGGGGTCAATAGTGTGTTGGACATTGCGCAGGGCATGCAAAGTCCAATTATGATTGCTTCGGCCCTAACTTGTGTGGAGTATCTTGCATATCATTGCTCCTCCCATCCTTGTGCTCTTACAATCTTACCACCCCCTCTTCTGCAAATTTCTCTGAGCTTCAGGATGGGGAGATATTAGGCTGGCCTAGTTCCAGGTGGTTGATATAGAGTCTCTGAAGTTCCCATTACAGGATTTTTTTAAGTCGTGTATATCCTCTTAGTTTAATTATAGCATATAATATATATGTAGAAATTCATTGATTTCTTTTGCTTTCTGTTATTTATTAGAAAATACATTTTAATGTTTTATTTGTTTACTTGTGTGTGTGTGTGTGTGTGTGTGTGTGTGTGTGTGTGCGTGAGTGTGTGAGTGTTTCAGAGGGCACTGTATGTCCCCATGGAGGCCCAGGGGTGACTTCAGAAATCATCCTAGATTATTCTGAGTTCTTTTGCTTTGCTCTGGGATTTCCCAGGCTCCACTCACCAGAGTCTGAAATGCAGGCCGCCTTTCCCTCCTGGTGTTGTTTTGTTTTGTTTTGTTTTGTTTTGTTTTTGGGGGTGTTTTGCTTTGTTTTGTTTTTGCTGGATTTGAGATTCAAACTCAGGACCCTCTGCTTTCGAAGCAGAGTCTTAACCCCTGAGCCATCTCTCCAGCTCAGAAAATAAATTTTTAAAGGATTCCTTAAGTATCTTCCACATTTCACTGGTATCTGTTTTAATGATCCTCCTTTATCTCTAATTTTATTCATTTGGATATATTCTCTTTTCCCTAAAGAATTATCAATCTTGTTCTTTCTTTTCAAAGAACCAAATCTTTGGTTCACTGCCTTATACTATGCTTTGCTATTTCTAACTTGATCTTTACTGCTTCTGTCTATTAATGTTGATTTCCTAAGACCTTCAAACAAATAATTAAATGATGTGTCTGAGACCTCTCTGATTATCTAATGCAGTTATTTACAGCGTGGAATTTCTCTCTTGGAAGTACTGTTCTTTTCCTTTGGTCGAGACAGGGTCTCACATAGCACAAGCTGGCCTCGAACACAATATGTAGCCCAGAGTGCCTTTGAATTCCTGACCACCCTGTCTCCACTTCCATGTACTGGGACTCTAGTTACGCCTCTCCATGCCTGTCTTAGAACCCATTTCATTGTACCTAGAGGGTTTGCTATGTTGTGATTTCAGTTTCATTTTTCCTGAGAAAAAATATTCTGCCGCTTTGTTCAGTGCTTTGATAAATATTCAATAGTGTATTGTTCACCATCTATAAGATTGTGTTTTCGTGCAGTTTTCTTTGCTTTTTATTTCTAGTTTTAGTCCATTGAGATCAGATAGAATGACAGAAGTTCTTTCAGTTTCCTTGTATTTGCTAAAAGTTGCTTGATATTCTGAAACATAGTCTATTTCAGAGGAATTTTTATGAGCTTCTGTGAAGAATACATATATATATATATATATTCTGCTATTTAGTGAGAGACTCTGTAGATGTCTATAAAATAATTTGACTTACAGTGTCATTTAATACTTATGCTTATTAAATTTTCATCAGGATGATGTATCTGTTGATGGGAGGAGGAATTTAAATCACCTACTACTGTCAAAGTCAATCTTTGCCTTTATGTCCAAGTGTGCTAGTGATCTAAAACTGGATGCAGTCAAATTCAGTGTGTGTGTGTGCACGTATGTGTGTGTTTAGAATTTTATATAATCACAAAATATTTTTGTTTATAAATATAGTTGACTATCTTTTCTGATTAATTGTGGCTGGGAATATAATTATTCAAGTGCAGGAAATAGTGCATTGGCTTGTTTGTAGATTGTACACCCTTATTTCCTTGAAACATTGATGTCCATCCTTTAACTCCTTTGAATTTTAAATGTGCTGTTTAAGGGGAAAAGATGCTAAGAAATTGTTTTTGGTAAGATTCCAAGTACATATTGTGAACATAAATACATGGACAAATTAGAGATATTTAATCATTTAACTTATAGTATAAACAATGTGTCTTTCTGATTGTGGCAGTTATTTTCGGATATCAGCTTGACAATTGGAAAGTGAGCATTCTGTCACACATATGAGGTATTATTTAGTTAAGCATCATTTAGTTCATCCATGAGCAAGCCTCCAGTAGATCATGTAATTGCTATGGGAAGACATAGGCCATAGTAGATAGGGCATTCCCTGGATAGATGGATCAGATGGAGAGAGTTACGATAGCACACTAGCAAGAAAATACGTCTGTCTAGGTTCTTCCTTTGGATATGATGTGTCCAGTTTCTTGGCCCCTGCTGGTAACCCTCCTCCCATGATGATCAGCTATGGCCTAGAATCCTGTAAGCATGAATAAACTCCTTGTTCCTCTAAATTGTTTGGGTCAATTATCCATCATGATAACTAAACATTGACTAAGTTGCTGATATTTTTTTTTTAGCTCAATCAATTGTATGAGCCACGTGCTAGCACTGGGGAGGGAGACATGACAGGAAACTTGAACGTCTGGTCTACAGGGATGAAGACTGGGAATCTAAGACCTAAATGGACACCATTATCACATTTTCCTTTTATTCCATACATCTAAGACCTGCACTGAATTGTATTTGATAAAGAAGCTAAAACAACGAGCTGGGAGAAAATGAACTCTTGTACAGTCGCCGTCCCGCAGGTGGTGGGTGTAGTGCAGTATCGCCCTCCAGTGGACATCATAGGGACTGAAACAGTCCTGGAAACTGTCCTGAAAAATGATCTAAGATCAAGAGAGGAAAGGGGGTAAAGTCCCTGAAACCTGCACCCTCTCACTCCAAACCTCACACCATTCCTCCACAATGAAATTAAACACTAAGAAAACAATAACCATCCAATCAAAAATGGGCTATGGAACTAAAGAGACTGATCTCAAAAGAAGAAATTAAAACGACTAGAGAACACTTCAAAAAGTGATCAACATCCTTAGTGTGTAGACAGCTCCTCCTGCAACTTGACAATGGAAGGCTGGAGCTCTAGGCGCATTGGAAAGAATTGGTAGTTGAATCAGACCACAAGCAAGTCTATAAGGGACTGTCTAATCAATGAGGAGACCCTGAGCTGCTGGGTTGGACCATTCCCTGGACAGGTAGATGAAGTGAGAGAGGTGGTTCCGGGAGCTGATGCTCTTCAGCATACTCAGACAGACCTGCTATAGGGCAAATGGATTTGCCCTCTCTCAGCAGTCTTGCTTGGTCATGAATTTATCAACAACATGCAAAGTATCTTCAACACTTAGCTATCAGGGAAATTCAGATGACCACTAATTTAAATTTCCATCTCACCCGGTCAGAATGACCATCACCAAGAATACAAACGACAGATAGCAAATGCTAGTATGGATATGGGACTGTAAGCTAGAGGAGGCATTTTGGAAATCTGTCTGTAGTTTGCTCAAAAACAGTGCTGAAAATTGAGCCATCATATGGTCCAGCCATACTGTCCCTGGGCATATTCCCAAGGACTCTACTTCTTACTACACAGACATTTGCACATCCATGTTCATTACAGCTCTATTCTCAATAACTATAAATTGAATCAGCCTAGCTGTCCAACAATGGATGAATGGACACTGAAAATGTAATACATATATACAATGTAAGACTATTCAACTGACAATGAAAATAAAATTTGCAGATAAATGGATAGAAGTAGAAAAAATATATTGAGTGAGGTCGCAAAGGGCCATATTCACTCTCATATGTGGATTTTAAGCTCATGTCTTTAGCTTTATATGTAAAGCATGAAGTACCTCCATTAGCCAGGAAGCCAGAAAGAGGACAGTAGAGGGCATCTAAGATGTCATGACAGTAGTACACAAGTTAAATGAAGGTAGAGATAAGGATGAGGGTTCACCAAAATACAGAGGGTAGTACAAGCCACATGGAAAACTACTGTCTTGTAACCTAATTAAAAATAAAACACCTTCCCTCCACTCTGCCGCCCGGGACGTGCACGCGCTGTCCAGCCGGGCCTCACGGCTGTCCCCGCCCACCCCCAGAGCCCCAGACCGCCCAAGGGACCCAGCTCCTCCCATCATCCAGCCGGAGCCACCATGCAGAGGCCTGGGAGGAGGAGAGGGCATCCCCTCTGCGCCCGGGCCCCACACCCAGGTCCCCCAGGTTAAATAGCACCCCACCGACACCCCATCCTCCCTTCCCATACTCCACTGCCCAGGACGCGCGGGATCCAGCCTGGACTTACCTCAACCTAGGTAACCTCCGTCTCCGCCCATCCCCAAAACCCCAGGCCAAATAATTCAGTTTAGAGAAAAACGCACAGAAATTGAAAGAAGATCTTAAGAGCTAAAACGACAATGCCAAAGTCAAAGTGCAAATCCATGAGAAACAACACTCAAGTAAACAAATCTCCCACGGAAGGAATTAATCCCATAATGTTAGACTCCAACCAGAATAAACCCACGGAAAATGGCCAAGAAAGCCTGACCCAGGATAACGACCTTCAAAATATGATCATTACCATGTTCAATACTAGGAAAGAGGAAATCCGGGAGGAAATAAATAATCGAATCAATCGCTTTGAAGAGGAACACAACAGACACTTGGAGGAGTTGAGAAAAACAGTGCAAGAAACAAAAACTGGCATAGAGTAGTTAAAACAAACTCAAGCAGAGTTTAAAACTGAGATAAAAGACAAGTTATCTTCAACCCAGAACGCCACAAAGAGTCTGGTCAGCAGAAGTAACAAAGCAGAAAACAGAATTTCAGACCTTGAAGATAAAGTGGGAGTATTAACCAGCTCAATGGAAGAGGTTGTTAAAGCCAAAAAGATACTTGACAGAAATATTCAGGAGATATGGGACACCCTGAAGAAGCTTAACATGCGTATTCATGGAATACCAGAGCAAGAATCTCAAAATACCACCCCTGAAGAAATTTTTCAAACGATCATCAAGGAAAACGTTCCTCATCTAAAAAAAGAGAGGCCCATTCATATACAAGAGGCATTCCGCATCCCAAACAGATATGACCAAAACAAAAGCTCGCCACGGCAAATAATAGTCAAAACACTCCACATTCAAGATAAAGAACTGGTGCTGAGAGCTTCAAGGGAGAAAAAACAAGTCACTTTTAAAGGTAAACCTATTAAAATAACAAATGACTTCACAGTCGAAACAGTAAAAGCAAGAAGAGCTTAGAGAGACATAATTCAAGTATTGAATGAGCAAAAATGTCAACCCAAGCTGATTTTCCCTGCAAAACTATCAGTCATGATCGAGGGAGAAAGAAAAATCTTCCAGCATAAAGACAACTTGAAGGGATACATGTCCACAAAACCAGGCCTTCAAAAAATGCTAGAAATTATACTCAAGCTTGAAGAAAAAAACAGGCATATCCAGGAGAACAGAAGGCAAGTATAACACCATTAAAACCGAAGGAATATACTTATAAAAACTACTAAACATAATAAATGTCTGGAATTAAAAATAGTTTCTCCATTATAACACTAAATGTTAATGGCATTAACTCACCGATCAAGAGACACAGATTACAAATTTGTATTAAAAATCACAATCCATCAATCTGCTGCCTGCAGGAAACCCATCTCACCACAAAAGACAGGTATGCCCTAAAAATAAAAGGCTGGTCAACAATTCTACAAGCTAATGGAAGCAGAAAACAGGCAGGGGTAGCCATTATGATAAAAGACAAAGTGGACTTCAAACCAAAGAAAATCATAAGAGACACGGATGGATACTACATTTAGTCACAGGTACAATTCACCAGGAAGACTTCACAATACTGAACATATATGCACCCAATACGGGCCCCTCCACATTCATTAAGAAAACCCTACAGCGTCTAAAGCAAGAAATCAACCCCCAAACGATAATTCTTGGGGACTTCAACACTGCCCTCTCAACATGGGATAGATCAACAGGTCAAAAGCTTAACAGAGACACTTTGGACCTTAATCAAACCCTTAAAGAAATGGACCTTACAGATTTCTATCGAACTTTTCACCCACGCATCAAAGAATACACGTTTTTCTCAGCAGCACATAGAACTTTCTCCAAAATAGATCACATACTGGGCCACAAAACGAATCTAAACATATACAAAAAAGTTGAAATTCTAACCTGTTCCCTGTCAGACCACCATGGCCTAAAGCTGGACATCCACAACACAACAAACAAGAGAAAATACACTAACTCCTGGAAACTTAACAATATGATGCTGAATGAGAACTGGATTCAGGAAGAAATTAAAAAGGAAATTCAAGATTTCCTGAAAGTGAATGATAATGAAAATACAACTTACCAAAATCTCTGGGACACAATGAAAGCTGTTCTAAGAGGTAAGTCCATCGCTCTTAATGCCTACATCAAAAAAATGGAAACATCAGAAATAAACAACTTAACAATGCAGCTTAAAGCTTTAGAGAAACTAGAGCAATCTGATCCCAAAAGTAGTAGAAGAGAGGAGATTAGCAAAATAAGGGGAGAAATATTTGAAATCGAGATTAAGAAAATGATAGAAAAAATCAACCAGTCAAAAAGCTGGTTCTTTGAAAAAATCAATAAGATTGATACACCCCTAGCTAAATTAACCAAAAGCAAGAGGGAGAAAACCCAAATTAACAAAATTAGAAATGAACATGGAGTTATCACTACTGATACCCAAGAAATCCAGAGAATTATAACATCATATTTCAAAAACTTATACTCTGTGAAGTTTGACAACACAAAAGAGATGGATGAATTTCTAAGTAAACACAACTTACCTAAATTGAATCAGGAAGTTGTGAATTATTTAAATAGTCCTATAAGATATAAGGAAATTGAAGAAGTAATCTCAAATCTGCCCACCAAAACATATCTTGGATCAGATGGATTCAGCACAGAGTTCTACCAGACATTTAAGGAGTTAATAACACCAATACTCCTTAAACTGTTCCATCAAATAGCAAAGGAAGGAACACTACCAAATTCCTTCTATGAAGCTAATATCGTTTTAATCCCAAAACCTAATAAAGATTCACTTAAAAAAGAAAACTATAGGCCAATCTCTCTGATGAACACAGACGCAAAGATTCTCAACAAAGTATTAGCAAATCGGATTCAAAAACATATTAAAAAGATCATTCATGGGGACCAAGTAGGCTTCATCCCCGGCACACAAGGTTGGTTCAACATACGCAAATAAATAAATGTAATTCATCATGTAAACCAGTCCAAAGTCCAAGACCACATGATACTCTCGATAGATGTAGAAAAAGCTTTTGACAAGATCCAACAGCCTTTTATGATCAAAACCCTAGAGACAGTAGGAATGGAAGGAACCTTTATCAATATAATAAAAGCTGTATACAACAAGCCCACAGCAAGGATTATACTCAATGGGGAACAATTGGAAGCATTCCCACTTCGATCAGGAACTAGACAAGGCTGTCTACTCTCACCACTTCTATTCAATATTGTACTTGAAGTCTTAGCTGAAGCCATAAGACAAGAAAGGGACATAAGAGGGATTCAAATCGGCAAGGAAGAAGTCAAGCTATCCCTATTTGCAGATGACATGATCTTATACCTGAGGGATCCCAAAAACTCCACCAGGAAGCTCCTGGAACTAATTGAGAAGTTCAGCAGGGTGGCAGGATACAAAATGAATGTGCAAAAATCAGAGGCCTTCCTATATGCCCAGAATGAAAGAAGTGAAAAAGCCTTGAGAGAAACAATCCCATTTACTATAGCCCCTAAAAAAATGAAATACCTTGGTATAAACCTAACCAAGGAGGTAAAAGACCTTTACAATGAAAACTTTAAAACCCTAAAGAAAGAAATAGCAGAAGACACCAGAAGGTGGAAAGACCTCCCATGTTCCTGGATTGGCAGAATCAACATGGTAAAAATGACCATCCTACCAAAGGCAATATACAAATTCAATGCTATACCAATTAAAATCCCAAAGCAATTCTTCAAAGAAGTTGACCAAACAATCTCAAAGTTCATATGGAGGCACAAAAGACCCAGGATAGCAAAGACAATCCTCAGTAACAAAAACACTGCTGGAGGTATTACCATACAAAACCTAAGTCTATATTACATATCCATCGTTATAAAGACAGCCTGGTACTGGCTCCAAAATAGACACACGGATCAATGGATAAGGAATGAAGACTCAGATATAAGCCCACAAAATTACAGCCATTTGGTCTTTGACAAAGGGGCCAAAAAAATCCAATGGAAAAAGAACAGCATCTTCAACAAATGGTGCTGGCAAAACTGGATCTCCACATGCAGAAGATTAAAGCTGGACCCATACTTTTCACCATGTACAACAATTAATTCCAAATGGATCAAGGACCTTGATATAAGGCCAGAGACTATAAAAACCATCGTTGAAAGGATAGGGAACTCCCTCGAGATGATTGGGCTAGGCCAACATTTCCTAAACAGACATCCAATGGCACAGTCACTGCTACCAACTCTCAACAGTTGGGATCTTGTGAAATTAAAGAGCTTCTGTTCAGATAAAGAGATTATAACACGAGCTCAAAGGCAACCCACAGAATGGGAGAAAATCTTCACTAACCACATATCTGATAGAGCTCTGCTGTCCAGAGTGCACAAAGAATTTAGAAAATTAAACACCAATGAAACCAATGGCCCAATTAAAAAATGGGCCCTGGAACTTAAAAGAAACTTTACCAGGGATGAAATTAAAATGTCTAACAAATATCTTAAAAAATGCTCCACTTCCTTAGCCATCAGGGAAATGCAAATCAAAACTTCCCTGAGATATCATCTCACCCTGGTCAGGATGGCAAAAATCCACAATACAAACAACAACAAATGCTGGAGAGGATGTGGAGAGAGGGGAACTCTCCTACATTGCTGGTGGGAATGCAGGCTCATACAGCCACTCTGGCGAGCCGTCTGGAAATTCTTGAAAAATTAAAGATTGAAATGCCATATGACCCTGCTATTCCACTTTTGGGAATAACCCCCCATACAGCAGAGGTTCACCTTGATAGCACAAGCACGACCATGTTCATAGCAGCACTGTTTACAATAGCAAAGTCATGGAATCAACCCAAATGTCCAACAATTGTCGAGTGGATAAGGAAACTGTGGTACATCTATACAATGGAGTACTACTCAGCCATCAAAAATGATGAATTACTGGAATTTGCCAGGAAATGGATGTCATTAGAAACAATTATATTAAGTGAAGTATCCCAGACCCAGAAAATTAAGCGCCATATGTATTCCCTAATAGGTGGCTCCTAGTACCAAAGCCACCCAGTCCACCTAGAGATACTCAAAGAAAAGTCTCTGTAACACCTACAGTAATTCCAAGGATTATGAACAGGAGGGATGGGGTAGGAGGGCCACACCAGAAACAAGGAGAGAGGGGACCATGTTACAGCAGAGAAAATAGGCCACCATCAAGGACTCAAATAAGTAATGAGACATCTGATTAAGTTCACAGACTTTCTTTCCTGATCATTTACTACTGAGGGGGTATGATCTCACCAGAAGAGGAGGGCATATAGTCTGGCAGATAAAAAGTAACCATTTTGCAAATGGGTGATAGACCCCTCCCTCACTGTGGTTTCCCACTTTTATTACATCTACCTTTGAATGTGTTCTTATAACAAGACTCTGGTTTAACAGCTTTTTGTCTCTTACCAGGGGGTGACATACAATACCCATCAGGATGGAGTGAAAGGCATTGCAGGAACAGCAAAACTGCAAAAGAAAATCAACAAATCACAATCCAGAACTTCAGAGACTCTATATCAACCACCTAGAACTAGGCCAGACTAATCTCTCCCCATCCTGAAGCTCAGGGACATTTGCGGAAGAAGGGTCAGTAAGAGTGTAAGAGCAAAAGGATGGGAGGAGCAATGATTTGCAAGATACTCCACACAAGTTAGGGCCGAAGCAATCATAATTGGACTTTGCATGCCCTGCGCAATGTCCAACACACTATTGACCTCATAAAGTCTAGCATCTGCTAAAGGCACCAAAATCCTTGGAGGCAAGGGATTGGCAGCCACAATAGTGTTCCTATTCTTAAGGGGAACACGGGAAAGAGTTCAGGGAAAGGCCACTGGGTCCTTGTACGTCATCGGAGAGGAGGGCCCAGAGGAGAATCAGGCATGCACAAGAAAGGACTCTCTGGGAATTGGGGCAGGAGGCACTGGGGGATGAGGAGGGAGGGGGAAGGGGAGGGGGAGCAAGGGGTTCAGGGGGAGGAGGAGGGAGGGAGGGAACTGGTGTACCTATTAAGTTTGTATGAGCTGAAATAATAATAAAAATATATTTAAAAAATTAAAAAATAAAGCAATGTTTGAATGCAAATACCCTGTATGTCTAGGTAATGCTGATCCTAGAATTAACAGATCACTGAACAAAACTCCAGTGCCAAGTGTAGGATATCTTCTTAGAAGATGTTGGACAGGGAAGCTTCAAAAGCCCACAAGTAATACAGAATCTTGACTTTCCTCTTGTTTGCCTACCAGAAATAGTTAAAAAAAACCCTATGGCTAAAGACAGCACAGAACCTGGATACCGAAAAATCATGCAGGAAGAAAATGGACATTTCCACCACCCTACCAGAGAGATTTTTTGTTTAAGCCAAATGCTTACAGGCTGTACAGGCTGATGCTGGGGGAAGAGATTGTCAATTGTCTTATCCAGTGTAAACTCTATGAACAATAAAATCATCTTGGAAGTGAAGACAGGCTTATCAGTGCGACGCTCTTAATCAAAGAAGCCTGGCTTTGCAGTGAACAGAGATGAACCCAGAGATCTGAGAGATGAACACCAGAAGAGGACATGAATGAGTGGAGGAAGAAGTCTCCACCTTAGACATGGCATCCAGCCCTCTGCTCTAAAGCTTGGGGATTATTACAGAAGAGGGGAAGAAAAGAACATAAGAGCCAAAATCAGGAAAAGGGATTAAAAAATGTAATAAGCTTGAATTCACAACCTGGTCAGGGGCACTCAGGCACAGCCATCATGTTGTGTGATAACAAGCAAATCTGCTAACATGGACAGCCAATGCTGTACTATGACGAGCCCAATCACAAGTACGGTAACAACCGAGTAGAAGAAGGTCAAATGAGTTGTCTGGGTTCACTTTTCCGAATGGATAAGGATGTCTTTGAAAAACCTCCATTTGCATTTTTTTTCTGGCAATAACTCTTAAAATGCTTTGGGATCCTTAAATATGGTATCTGCTTCCTTACCATGTAAAGGGGCTTTACTAATAGCAGCTTGAAGAGACATCCATTTATGGTTGTATTTCCCATTTTACCACTTTGCTGACAATCTTATTATATTTGTGAGCCTGACCTAAAGACAGGACACCACCAGCTAATGATACAAAAGTCTGGAGGTAAGCAGGTATATAGTCTTGCTGTCAAGGTGGATTGTGAGTTGCTTACAATAAGAAAAGCAAGCATACCATGTATTAAAATGCAAATGATAAGATTTCTGCTTTACATACTATTGTATACTATCACCCCAAAACAGTGCTATTGCTACTTCGGTGATGCAGTTCACGTACCGTGATTCTATGCAATCTCATAAGCTATGTTTGCGTCACTATGGCAAGCCCCTGACGGAACAAGTGAAAAGGAAGAAACATTTATATTCCATCATGACTTCGGAGACTCAGTTCACTTTTTGTGTTCTCTATGATTGAGCAGGGCAGCGTGGTGATGGAAGTTTGTGTCTGAAACCGGATGTAGCAAGCAGAGAACGAAGCTGAAACCAGAAACCAGCTAGAACTTCCAATGGCTCTTCTCTGGTGATCGACTTCTGCCAGAGTTTCCACAGTTTCTCCAAATAGTGCTACAAGCTGGGAAACAAGCGTGCAAAACATGAGACTGTGGAGGACAGGTTACATCCAATCCTAACAGCAGCACAGATCCTACGGGTTCCACTCTGCTTTGTAAAGCATTGCACACAGACAGAAACTGAATCAAAACTACGTTGAATTCTACAATAGGAAGTCATTCTCTTATTTCTTACTTTTAAGTTCTTGAACCAATTGTTAGTAATATAGTTGCTTTCATAAACATTTTCTTTTGACAAACATATAACACATTTGTTCAACAGCTTAACAATAACCCACAATCTTCCGATCAAGTCACATAACACATTTGTAAGAAACAATTAGCATGAAATAGGCTAGCCACTGAACTTGGTAGTAAGATGAGCTCTGATATAAGTTTTGTGATTTTGGGAGAATTCTGTAACTTCTAAACATTTAGATTTTTTTACAAAAATTGTAAACATATATTAGATGTATTGAAATCAATTTAATTGTCATTTCTGAATTATCTGGGCTCTTCAAGAGGTGATATACGCTACATACAATGCAAAGATGGTCTGCTGTGCATCATTTGCTTATCAGAAGGTATATAATCTTGAGTCACATCATAATATAACATTTGAAGCTTCATTTGCTACAGAGGAAATGAACAAACCTCTGCTCGATATTTGTTTTTGTTTTTTTTTCTAGATGGAAGCCTAACTATTCAAAGTCCAAGCCAATAAGTGTAGTATTTCCTGAGTAATCACCTTCAGCTATGTGTATCTCCCAAGTTGCTGACCACAGGCTGTGAAAGCTTATGAGTGTAAAGGAAGTTTTGATGTTGAAGAAAGAAATGACTACTCGTTAAACTTCTCAATGCTTTCTTAGTCTCATTTCTTTGCTACTTTACAATCAAATTACTTGTGACGTAACGTGAATTTTCTGAACTCCATTTGGGGAAATTCTCTTCAAAGGAACAATATGGGTCTTTAACAAAAACACTCCTGCACACAAATTAGAGCTGATGCTATATTAGCACATATTAATTATGCTTGATAATGTGATTCCTTATGACAATTTCACATATGCATGTAATATAATTTGATCCATATTCATCTCCCATTGCTGTCATTTGTCCACGTACCACTTGCCTGATCCCGTCCCCTTCCAAACTATTGCCCTTGTACTTTCATCTCTTTTCTTGTTGTTTTGCTGATATACACTGAATCTAATTACAGTTGCTTTCAGAATCATGAGTGAGGGGTGGTTTACAGGAGCATGGGCAACATACCAGTGACTATGCCAATGAAGAAAATATTTCTTGGCTGAGTAACCATTGACTGACAATAACTTCACAGGGTGGAACTTCACAAGGCCCCTCCCAGCTAGCAACCATTAACTATAAATCCTCAATACACATTTTTGAAACCTTGATATATTTTACAGTGCAATAGAAACACATATCTCACAGACTAAAACCACTTGGAGCAGTTGATGAGGTAAACGAGGGTTCAAACCATATGGCAAACACTACAATATCCCCTACAGATACAATTGTCCCAGACTAACAGCTACATGGAGGTTGCCAGGGAGTTTCCACGAGTGCGTTTCCTATACAAAGTCCACCACTGGCTTGAATCTCCCTCAGAAGTCCCTACAGCTGTTTGATTCTCTCTTCAGGTTGTATTATCAAGTGATCATTGTATTCTTGCACCATAAAATCCCTTCCATGACTATTGGCACTTCTTGGAATCCACCCTGTTTATTGAAGGGTAAAGATTAAAACGGTATGCTTCTTCATCTTACACAAGTTTAACATCATTTACTGACACCAAGGACAGGAAACCCATGGCTGAAATAAATAAGTCACAGTCCGTGTGTCTCTCAAAATTAATCTCTTCCAGTCTCTCACTTGAATAGCTTCTCAGGCCCTGGGTCCAAGAGACAAAGACTTTCCTAGCACAAAGTCCCAAAGTTCTCCATATTTCTCCCACCAAATGCTTCCAAGGCAGACAAGTCACATCACAGCAATGGACTTCTCTATTTCTCAGTACCAACTTCTCTCGGCTGCATATTTCCCTTTCTAATACTGGGTTCACAGTCTTACAGAAATACACCCCTTCTTTGGTATCAATTTCTGTACGTGTTATTCTTCTCTGTTACTGTGATACAATACTCAATCTCAAGCAACTTAAGGGAGAAAGGGGAGAATACAGCCCATTATAGCAGGGAAGACATGCTGGCTGGCAGAAGCTGGAGACAGCCTAAGTCACATCAATCATGGCGACTGTGAACTCGAGACTACAAGCTTGTAGAGCTGATTAACCAAATCAAACAGGGCAACGCTACTCTCTTCCTCCAACAACATTCCACTTTCTGGTGGCCTTCGGAAACAACTAAAGATTCAAATATACAGCCTGTGGGGAGCAACTCATTTCAAGCCATGACAAGTCTCCACTGGGTTCCCACTCAGGTACACACAGGAGTCACCCTCAAAGGGCCCCAGGTATACGTCTTCTGGGGAGAACAACTTACCAACCATCATTAATATAATGATTCTTGAAGTAATGACATTACTGTCCTAATTTATGTCAATTATTCTATATCAGACATTGCTTGATGACTCCCCACAAGGCATGTTTTTCTGACACCAACCCCGAAGTGTACAGTCTAGTTTTACCATCAGCTAACAGATGAACAGTCTAAGGTTCAGGGACCTTCTATGTTCTCATCAGCTTCAGAAAAGTCCTTCACTGGGCTTTCCCAATAATCACTTCCGCTGTCTCCTTGTCACTAGATCCAGCATGGGACTCTCACAAAGGTTCCTGTTTCCTCTGTTCTCAGCCCGCAGCCAGTTGCCACCTGTCCGCATCCTATAATCCTTCCACTTCCTATTCTCGATAACTGTGGTTAAGGGTGCAGTCAGGTCAACACCTGACCTTCATAAGAAAAAGTGACAGATACAGTTACTCTGCATGTCACTGATGAATTGGAAACCAAAGATCTTAGGGAAACAAGGAAATTGTTATTTCTTATGACTGTCCAGCTACAGTTATTTGTCTAGATTGTCAGGAGAGCTTGTACCAGCACCAAGAGCTAAAGAAACTGGCAATATCACATCCACACAACTGCTGAGAGAGGGGCAAGCCTCACCTAACGGACAACGAGTCTGCACAAAGTGTGTTGAAGAATGCCAACTTACTGAATCAACTTTCCCCATCTTATGTACCCAATGAGGGAATGGTCCCACCCACTGTGGGCTGGGTGCTTCCATATCAGTCTCCTGCAGGTTTGCTCAGGGCTTGCCTCAATGGCTAATTCACAGATGTACTCAAAGCTCAGCCGACAGTGGCCACGTTAAAACCTGTATCTAACTCTCACAGTGATCTTTTCTTTCATTCAGGAAAGCCAGTGACCCGGTGGTGACTGTGTCCCTAGAGTGAAGTTTTGGTGCTACCAGGTATGTCTCCACTATGGATTGTCCATGCCACACTGATACCTTCCACCGTCGGCAGGGGGCCATATGATCTGCAAGGAAGGCCTCAAAGGGGTTAAATTTAAATAATCATTAATGGCAGTTTCACAGGTCTTGGTGGGAAAAGAAAAGTGTGATGATATTCCTCAGAGCTTCCTGTATGTGATCATTTGGAACAATCCAGGGTTGGCTCTACTCTTTCTTAAGTGGTCCAGTGCTTAGTCAGTTCTGGTAAAGGTAGCTGGCAGGTGGCACATCCCTCCTTGTGCTTTGCTTTGCTTTCCTAATAGGAGCACATTTCCATGGTGAAGGAGTTCTCATATATTTCACCTTGTTTTTCTCATTTAAACATTGACTTAAAGCTTGTTTTCCACATGCTGACTTTGTGGATTGGATGATGGGCGGTGAAAGAACAGTTTCACAAATCCTGGGGGCCCAGGTCTGGATATGACAGTACTGAGGACACTCGCTATAGAGCCTCAGGTCTGCAAAAGGTCATCAAACCCCAGTCACACCCTTTCCGGCATCCAGCTCCTCCCACCAAGAGCCTGAATTCCTGGATCTGAGGCAATTTCATGTGTGGGAGAATGGATGCCCCAGGCTTCATGGGCTAGGCATCACCAGTGACGTGAGCACTTCAGAGGACGAATCTCCAAAATGTTTCCGTGTGGTTTCAGGGAAGCATGCGGTGAAGGGCGGCCCACCTACCAGCTGCCCAATGAATTCACAGGCAGCTACAGGCCCAGTTCCTGCCAGCTACAGTGGTCATAATTATGCTACTTCCTGCACAGGATGCACATGGGTGCAGGGGCAATGAAACCATTAGAAAGGTTTGTTCCAAGATCATGCAGGTGTCAGAGTCGGTGGAGAGTTCCTGATGTCGGCTACCTGAGGCACAGCATGCTCATCTTCCAGGAAGATGAGGAAGCTGTAAGTCACCGATGACAGCCATGGGTCTAGAACCTGGTAAGCTCATCTCTGTAGTACTCCGGGCTGATCAGCTGCCAGGGTCATAGGCCTCATCCAAGTGGTCCCTCTGCTTTTGACCCCAAGCTAAGGTCAGTGTGCTCACTGTCCCATGTATTGGAGGAACAAAATGGCAATGAGCCTTCAGAGCAACGTTAATGTATCCAGCAGCGGCTCACACCATCCCAGATCACATAGTATTACTTATCATCACCATCATTTGCTTGGTCACTCTCCTTTAGGGTAGTTAGATATTGATTTACTTTCAAACCATCTTAAAAGGTATAAAAATATGTATGAGGAGGAGAACTCTTGAACATTCAATAGTATTCATTTAGTCCCTATTTTTTTTTGAGGATTAAGGTAGAGTTTATTAGAGGACAGAAAGAACAGAACTCACGGACTCCAGACGTAAAGTGCCATGAGGGGCAGGCGACCTGGAGGGGCAGACTCCAGGAATACTTACAGTATAAATGAACCATACCAGTTAACGAAGCATGTTATATGAATATGCATAATTCAAAGGCAAACAAACTCTTCCTGAGACACACACGCACCTAGGTTAGGGCAGTGTTGCAGACACTGGGAGTCTCTGTGTGCTTGGAAATTTTTGATTTTTACTTTGAAGTGAAGACCCCATTCTATATAAAGAATGGAGGGCAGGAACATGGAAGGAAATGTGATAAAATTCAGGACACTACACAGCAGACATCTAAACTGTAGGGCAATTTCTCAAATAAGCGCGAAAGGTCTGATCTCTTTTAGCCTGTTCACTGTGACTGGAAGAGAAAGGACGGGAGGTTTTTTTAATTCACTCTAAAATTGTTTTAAATTTCAGAATTCTGTCTTGACCAGCTTATAAATGTGACATGACTTTCTTTCTAATTTTATAACAATGATTTTTCTGTGGAAATGCATTTCTCTCTCTCTTGTACACACCTATTATAGACAAAAGGTCTATCAGAGACTGGAAGAAAACCGAGGAAATCTGTGGTTTGAACATTTTATTGGTTTACTAAGATAATAGTTTGTATTGAAATGATTTAATGATTACACTTCAATGAATCTGGATAAATGAGTGTGCCTAAGTTTATTATAATAAATGATTTGCAAATATATCAGTCATTTACAAAAGCTTCCTTTGCTTTTTGCCTTTCTTAGATTAGGGCAAGAGATAAGAACACTTACTAAGAAATCTACTCTCTGAATGAATTTTTCAGTGTAAACCTCTATTATAAACAGTGGGAATATGCTTTAAAACAGATATTTACAATTTATTCCC
The DNA here is from genome assembly GCA_023101885.1 of Typhlomys cinereus. NCBI lineage: Eukaryota > Metazoa > Chordata > Mammalia > Rodentia > Platacanthomyidae > Typhlomys > Typhlomys cinereus. The sequence goes on along the minus strand of JALPQD010000379.1, from coordinate 1,075,051 downwards.
TTTACATATGTATAACTTTATATTCATTGCAAAGGGGTTCCCAAACACCCCACTGGTTGGTAGCCACTATTCCACTCTACTTCTAAAGCTTGACTATTGCAGATTCTTCAGCTATATGGAATCATATCGTATTTTTTGTATGCAACTTATTTCACTTAACAATTTTTCTTCCAAAATTTACTAGTGGGGCAACAAATGGTAGGGCTTCTTTCATTTATCCATTTGTCAATCTGCAGATGTTTTGGTGGTCCACATTAAAGCACTGCAGTGAATATTGCAGAAATGACAGTGAAAGTGAAGAGATTTGCTCAAGACAATGTTTTCAGTTAGTTTGAACACATATTCAAGTGTGGAATGACCAAATTTTGTGATACCGTTAAGTTCTGAGGAACTTTGGTATTGTTTATACAGAGGTTACATCAATTAATTTGTATTAACAATATACACAAATTTTAGATTCTCAACATCCTCACCAAAACTTGAAACCTTTGTTCATTTGATAGTCATCATCCTACTAGGTGACAGTGTAGTTCTTCGTAGTTTTAATCTGCATTTTAATCCATAATGAGAATAAGCACATTCTCATATATGTTTTGACAACTGGTGATCATTTAGAGAAATTTCTAACCTTAGTCCATTTTGAGTTACTTCTGTGGTTTTAAAATCGGCATGTAGGTGTTGTTGAAATAGTTTGAAAAGCAGTCACTTTTTGCATACATGGATTGAAACTATTTTCTTCTACTAGATGGATTACTACTAAAGTATAGATTTTGCTACTTTTGCTTGACTAAAACTTTAAGTGGAATGTGGTTCCAAGTGTTCAATTTTTGCTTTTGTGGCCTGCAATTTTAGTATCTCATCTACATAACTGTCGAAAAAATCGATGCCGTAAAGATTTCCCCTATAGTTTCATGTGAGATTTAAATATTTTCTGATTTGAAGTTTAGGACTTTCATCAAATTTGAACTGACATGAGTGTGTGGAATAAAATATGGATTAAGTATTTGTTTTTGGTATGTGGAGTCCAGATTTCCCAATATCATATGCTAAATGAACGATCTTTCAATATTCTGTATTCTGTATTCTTAGTGTACTTTTTGAAATCAGTTGACTGAACGTGCCTGAATACTTCGGAACCCCTGTTCTGTTCCATTACGCTATGTATCTGATCACATCAGCACCATTCTGAATCACGATGAAACCAAAATGATAAAGAGTTAGGAGATTTACAAGTATAACTAATTATCTAGCAACATAGAAAGTATCTGGATCACATAATTCCACTAGAGAATACTACCAGACATTTATATGAAAGATTTTCAAAAATTGATGGCAAGGAGCAAATATGTCCAAATGCATATTTTCTCAGACCTGAATTGTCCCAGTAGCAAAGCCCAGACAGACAATACATGAAACACAAAGCAAAGGGCAATGTTCAGCGGAACATCAGGTTATATTGGACAAAAAAGATAATATATCATGAGCAAAGAGCTGTTTGTCTCTGGAACAGATTGTTTCAAGTGATATACAACTTGAAAGAGTGGAAGATAATGATCGTATGAACATTTCAGAAAGGTAAATTCTCAGCAGGTAATGGTATATATGATAAGAAAATGGTTATGTATATTCCATAGTAACTATGATGGTTGATCTTGGTTGGTAAACTTACAGGATATACAATGATTAAGAAAACAAACCTCTGGGAATATCTCTGAAGGAGTGTGTAAAGAGTTGAAGAAGAAAGAGCTACATTACGTGCGAGTGGCACCAAAGCATCAGTTGGGATTCTTGACTGAAAAAAAGGGCAGAGAACACAGATTCGCCTCTTTCTGTTTCTTGACTGTGGTTGCGATGTGCTGACCAGCCACTATGCCTTCTCCACGGTCTTTCATTCCTGAAGATGTTCTTGCCCAGTGTTTTGTGACAGCAACAAAATTGTAACTAGGACAGCGAGTACAAGAAATCTTTCACATCAGGAATAAGACAAGAATCTTAAAAGTTATTTGGAGCATAACAAGGAAAGTATTATCCAGAGGATTGGACAAGACAGTATAACACATGATATAACAAGATAAAGAAAAAACTGGAATAATCTCCAACTTGAGGAAGACAAAAACGGTTCCAGCAACCTGGAAAGCCCTTCAGTTACCCTGTTTTGCTCAGGCTTGAAATGGGGGAAGCAGCAGAGAAAGCTGACTGCAGTCCATAACATTCAGTGCCTGTTTCAAGTATGACTGTGTCACTACGAGGAGAAAAGATGCACAGACCTCATAAAAATGGTCAAAGATGACCAGGAGTTGCATTACCATTTTACATTCTAGAGACAGAGAGGAAGGAATATAAGAGGGAAAGGACAAGGAAACTAATAACTACATTTAATTTCTTACGGAGTTTTCCACAAAGGACAAAGAAGCAATTTAGCTATTCAATTGAATGCTATAAGAGTTGTAATATACCATTAGCATGAGTTTTGACAAGGTAGTTTGATAATATCATCAGTGGCCATGGGATTTTTAAAAAGCACATTAGGAGCCATTGAGAAATGTCTGCACTTTTATCACTGTCATACATAGTTGAAAATATTCCAAGAACCAAAACGACAAGACCTCATGTCAGAGATCAAATGCCACTCTGCCTTGCTCCTATGTCAAGTCATGATTAATACATATATTCCCTGTGAAAAAAGGAAGACTAAAGAAGGAAGATTTCAAATGGCAGGAAAGGCAGCTGGATTTACAGCCTCACCTTTGTGGAATCTGTGGAATTTCTTATACGAAGCAAAACAGTCCTTTTCATTATTTTTATTTATTTATTTTTATTATTCATTCAATTTGTGCGTGTGTGCATGTGTGCGTGTGTGCATGTGTGTGTGTGCGTTTGTGTAGAACCACGGACGAATTCGGGAACCACCATGGACGCCTCCACCTCCTCCTTGTTTAATCTGCCCCGGGATTCACAGGCTCCGCCCTACCAGGACTGGAAACGCAGGCCGCCCCCGCTTCCGCCTGGTGTCTATACGTGGGGTCTAGGATCCAAACTCAGGACCTTCCACCTGCAAGACAGGCACTTAACCCCTGAGCCACCACTCCAACCCCCAAAACAGTCCTTTTTAGAGAACATGGTATAAACCACTTACTCTACAAGATCAAGTGAAAAAACACAGGAAGAGAAACTATATAACTACCGCAATATTGACAAGGAAAAAATAATTATACTATGTGTTACATTCTAACCCAGGGAAAAGATTTCAAATGACTACAAAAAGCAATGGGAAGAAAAATAATATGAATCATAATTCTCATCTAGGAGATACTTAATACATGAACAAGGGGGAATTTTCACATTTCCTCACTATACTAGCAATGTGATAAAAATATGCTCAATTTCCACAGATGTTTTGAAAGAAATCGTGTTTTTATCAAATGATTCACCAAAAAGAGAAATTGGAAGGGAAGGAAAACACCCACGGGAGGAAAGGGGAAGGAGATAAGTTATTCCCATCAGCTGGCAAGGAACCTTTAACCCCTCCGAGAGAGAAGTCATAAGCCGGTGAAGAAAGGTCTGCCAGGCTTCCTACTATTGAGCGCATGTGTGAAGACCAGGGGCTGGACTGACACACCCAGACACTTAGATCTTCAGGCCTGATCGCTGAGGTTTATGGTTCCAGGTCTCAGAAGCCAGAGACACGGCTCTAGGAATTGAAGTTGGAGGTGGGTTGCTCTGGGACTTAACCACCTGTATTCCTGGCATGTGACAGCCATTATAGACCTCGGCTTGGGGCTAAAGCAAGCAGCACCAGTACCTAGTGTTTGCTAGCTATTTTCTAGCAGGTTGCCGGCCCCTCAGCAACTTCAGGCTACTGCTGAAGCTCTAAGGCCCAGGGCATTAGGACCCTGGAACTCTAACGGGACCCACAATCACTGCTCTGAAGACCTACAGTATCAGGCCCCCTGACCCTTAAGGTGTCCTGCCCTCAGCATACGTGACCAGTAGGTCTGTTTGCCATATGGCAGGGCTGGAGTTGTGCAGCTTCCAGTGGTTCTTCAGCCTTGGCACTCAGCCTTCTCGGTGTTTCTGCTGCCCCTCGCAGCCTGCTCTGGCCCTGCTCCCCACGACTTCTGCCCCAGCCCCTCTCTGGAACCCCACAGCTGCTCCTTCCTTTTTATTTTTTTTTTTAACAGAATTGAGCTTTACTGCAAGGGAATCCCACATAGATATGTAAAATATCTGATCAGCACTTCCATAATGCCTGCCTGTCAAAATGATAATGTGTTCATCATCCTGGGTTAAATCAACAATGTTAATAAAATTCAGTTTAACCTTTCAAATGTATGCCTTTCCCCTAGTTCATTAGCTAGCTTTCTCTCATACTTGAGAATGTCTTTTTTTTTAACATATTGTCTCTATTTCTATTACTATTCTTGCTGTGTAGCCAAGCTGGCCTTGAAGTGACTCTTCCTACCTCTGCCTCCTGACTTCTTGGATTGTAGACACACTTTCCTGCAGTCAGTGTGTATGTGTGTGTGTGTGTGTGTGTGTGTGTGTGTATACATTCATATGCACATGCTCAGACACTTGTATACCTGTATACATGGTATACCTGGTATCTTCCTAATCAATCTGTGTCTTTTAAAATATATTTTATTTATTTATTTATTTGTTTATTTTATATCCACGAGCACGTGCGCGGGCGCATGTGTGTGTGTGTGTGTGTGTGCACATCAGAGGGCACTCTGTGTCCCTGTCAAGGGCCAAGGGTAACTTCAGAAATCATCCTGGATTGTTCCTACCTCCTTGCTTGGCCAGAAGTGAAGGGAGCACAGCTGCTCCTTCCATCCCTGTCCTTGCTAGTGCAGCTGCTGTCTGGAGTGCCAGGGGAGCGCATGCCGCTTCTACTGCGCTGCCGCCTCAGCTGCCATCATCCCTTCTGGCCACCAGCTCAGTCACTGGATCATAAAACAAGAAGTCAGAAAAGTCATGACAGAGAAAACTCCTAATGGAACGAATGTTCAAGAACAGAGGGTAGTGTGACCCCAGAAGGGAATCAAGCCAAGAATGGGGTGTGCCCAAGATGTGTGCTGCAGGAACTGCACAGCCCTTCCTGCAAGTGAAGGCTCCCACGGGAACCAATCCCACTCGCTGTCACAGGCCACCAGGGCAAGACATGACACTGTCTAGGCAACATTGCACAACAGGCACCACCACCCTCAGACACACTCCCGCACTGGCACCCTCATGCCCAGCCCAGGAACCTCGGGAAGGGACGCGAAGGAACAACGACAGCAACATCGGCCGCCCTGGGGAGCGGGTTCGCCCTGCCCATGTGTTTGCTCCCGGCCTGCTCAGGCACCTGGGTAGTGTTCAGTGCCCCTGGCCACCAGGAGGGCCGTCTTCCCACAGGAGCTGCTTGCCTGTCACTGCCCTGGCCCAGGCTGACAGGCATGCACAAAAGCAGGGTCTGTGGAAAGGACCAGTCTGCACATTTTCAATTCCACACAGGAAACTTGCAAAGGATGTTTACGAAAAAGAGTTAGGGAAGATCCCAAACTGCATTAACAGCACATCTGGCATTTAGCAGAAATGGGAAATACTTAGCAGTGATTAACGGTCCTTAATATTCCAGGGCCCTGGGAGAGGTGGGTCGACCTGACATGTTGCACAAGAACAAGTACTACCTGATGTTTTCAAGATAATTCGCGCAGAGCAATCAACATGGAATGGTAGCAGCGAGGGACAGACGTTTCAATGGGAGATAATCACTGAGACAATTATGTCTAAAAAGGACGTGGGATGCAAGAGAATAAGAGCACGGGGGACCCAGCGACAGAAGCGCCCCCCTGCTGCTCTCCTTTCCCCAGTGGGATCACGGGTTGACACGCAACAATGCCCCAGAGGAGGTAGTCTAGCAACCAGGGGCTCTGAGGCGAACAAGGGCATTGTGAGGAAGACGGATGGGCAGAAGGACAGACGGCAACGACGGATGGGCAGGCCAACTGAAAGGACAAGGGAAACTGCTTAGAATGGAGGCTTTCGGGCTGGCGAGAGAGCTCAGCAAGTAAAGGTGCCCGTGAGCAAGGCCTGCGCCCCGAGCTCTGTCCCTGGACGTCACTGCTCTCTCTCTGTCCCCCCCCGCCCCCCGTCTCCCCGTCTCTCTATTTCTCTCTCTCCCCCTCTTGTCTCGCGCACTGAAACACTTCAAAACGAACTGCTCCAGGCTGAGTCTTTCCGGATCTAAGCTCCACAGGGTAGCTTGGGTCTGTCGCCCCTGTTCCTAGAACTGGGCAGAAGGTCTGGCAAGAACGCACGAAAGTGGCCTGTGCGCAGTGGCGAGGCGGCTGACAGCGTTGGTTTGTCCTTGCTCTGTTTTCTTTCTTGCAGAAGGAAAGCCTCTGAGAGCCATGCGCATCCACCAGCCTGCCGTGAGCCCATTCGTGTCTGGATCCCATTGCGCTGAGGTCGGAATGATCCGGTACTGCGCGTGCGCACTGCTCTTCCTTCTCTGGGTCTCAGCTGTGCCAGGCCTGGCGATGTCTGGGTAGCGGGCCTTTCTCCAGGCCTTTCCACGTGAGTGTGGAGGCGTGCGCGGGCCCGGGGGGTCTGGCGGTGTGGAACAGATCTCGTGCTGCTCCCTCTGGGCGGTTCGTGTGAGCAATTCCAGAGAAGGTTGTCTTCTCTCTATGTAGAATGTCATTTCTCATCAGTTTCTTAGCAAACAGAAATCCACGGATAATGACTGTCAAGTATTTTCCATTTTCATATTGGTTCATGTCTCAGGCTTTTTAAAAAACATATAACCTTCTAATTCCTGTACCCGAGTCTTTCAGGAAGTTCTGACCTTTGCAGGTTTCGTACATTTCCAAACACTCCCAGCAGTAATTTGGCTGTAGGTGAATACTGTCTGTGTGGGAAAGGCTGCATTCCACGTTGGTGCAGAAGCACAACTTTCTGGAGCGTGGCAGGTCACAGCTAATGTGCCGCAGAAGCGCCTTCCTTGAACCCACTAGACATGTCCCCTGCGTGGCTCTCATGTTTCCACATGAAGGCCTGTGAAGGAATATAGACCTGCTCTGTTTGTATTCTAGGTGAAGGAAAACCACGAGTGTGAGTGAAGACAAGCGGCAGTCACATCTCTGCTCTTCTCCCGTGAAGCTGGACGACCACTTTAGCACAATAAAGTCTTAGTGTTGGCTGCAAAGAATTCTGCCCTGTGGTCCTCTCTTTGGTTCAGTCCTCGTATTTAATGCTTTTGGTATAATCATCTTGGCAATTTTGCAGTATCCTCCAGGGTGGGAAGGACACTGCCGGACAGTAGCCTCTGGTCACGACAGAGCTACTACACCCACGAAATCACTGTGGAGAGGATACTTCAAGCCCCGCGCGATATTGACCCACCTACATGTGTCCGTGGCACAGGAGCATTTCACGAGGCAGCACACCTGCCTGAGGGACTGTTGAGACTTGAGGCCTGACAGGGAGAGATGGCTAGCTGCTTCGTCAGGGATTGCCCACTGACAGGTGGTTGGAGTCTCAACAGGTCCTCACACACTGGCCGGTACACACATCCCCCATGAAACCAGTGGACCACGGGTGTCGTTAGATGTGAAAGCAGGAGGGGAACTGTCCGGTATGTAGTGTGGCAAACAGGGTGATGGAATTGTGCAAAAGGGGTGAATTCTGCATCAACCTATTGTATCCAGGTGTGAAAGCATCAAAGGATGAAGCAAATAATTAAAGGAATTCCCTCAGTCCTGTGAGTTAACTCAGCTGGTGGAGGTGCTTGTAAACCTGGAGATCTGAGCTTGATCCTCAGAGACCACATAGTGTCAAACAGATCCACTTGCAAAAAGTTGTCCTCTGACCTCCGGGTGTGCTCCAAGGACCCGCACTGCCCCCTCCCCTCCCCTGCCATCAAGCTGTGTCGTGGTCATCACGGCTGTTGTAAAGATCAGGCGCTCTTAGCACCCAGGCTCTCTGCAGGTAGGTCGTGAGCAGGGATGGACCCCCCCCCCTGCTCTGCTGCCACCTCCCAGTGCAGGGCATCCCACGGACTCTACAGCTTACGAGTCCCACATCCCCTTTCCCTCTCTGCACCTGGGAGTGTGCTGGTCGTGTCACAGGGGCGCCTTCCATTTACAACATGCACACCGTTGCTATTCGCTGCATGGTGCACGCACCATGGTTTTGCTTGAGCCTTTCCGACCAACTTACGAACTTGGTGCTGAAATCACCACTTTCACCCACATGTACCCACAGGAGTGGGTACGTGAAAAGGTATACGGGGGCACCTCCCCCAATGACAGAGTTCCCTGCGTGTTGTATAACACATCCCAGCTTCCAATGTCTTATTTTCAGACCTTCATGCAGGGAGCTCCAGAATTTGCTTCCCGCCTGCTCCTAGAGGCGATGCCTGTGTTGCAGGCGTGTGGCATGTGCATGCCATCGTGGCAGAGATTGGAGAGAACATTTCTGCCTTCGACCTTGTGACCTCTGAGCATGTGCATGACTGGGACATTTCGTCGAACACGCCGCACTGCCTTCCACACGCCTCGGTTTCAAGCCTGTGAGCTCCCAGCGTGAGTCGCCTCCCGTGGCCTGGGTTCCTGTGCTCAGGATGTGTCACGTCTCCCTGGGCCCGCGCTCCTGTGCTGGTCTTGTGCGCAGTCTCCGTTGGAGTAGGCTCAGTGTGCTCGCGCCGTGCGCCCATTCAGTCTCCTAGGCGATGGGCAGAACTGCTCTTCTTCATCTGTATTGTGTTGTTGGGTGACCGCCAGGAGTGAAACTCCAGACGCAAATTCTGCACTGATAAGCTGAACTTAATTACTCTGATCAGAGGTCTTTCTGGCTAATGGGTCACGACTAGTAATTAAGCAAAAAGCTTAATTAAAAACCCGAAAGATGGGTCACACATGTTCCGTGTACATCTGTTTTCAACAAAACGAAGAAGGGGAGCCCTTTCTGACAGTGACCTTCCTAAGCGACAGGACAGTCTTCCGGGAAGTATGTGTCAAGGAAGGGCGGCAGGAACTGAGTTCTGAGGCATCAGATGGCATAAGACTGATGTTTGCCGAATGGACTTTCACCCTTTGTGAGCTTCCTCACAGCAACTCTGATCTCCGTCCGTGTGGAGGGGCAGGGCCCTGAGACAGGCTGCATAGAATACAGACTTTTAGTACTATTTCATCCTAGTATGAGCGGAGGTTCTTGCCCATGTGGAACGCGAATTTCAATCTACTTATTAATTCTATTTTCTCTTACTCCTCATATACCATTTCATTTAAAAAATAACGCAATTTCATCTCCCACCAGTGTGGGAAAGGTGGACATTCAGGTGGGAAATGGACATGGTAGAGGAATGTCGGGGCGCACCAGGAGACAAAGTGGGGCAGCTGTCATCAATATACACTGTATACGTGAATGAGATCATAACAGATTTTGAATATCATTGAAAAGGTACGGTTACATAATCCTGACAAGTGAAAGTTGAGGATCCCAAAAACCAAAACTTAGCTTGGACTCATGAGATAAGTGAACGTGGATCTAATCTGTTCCTAAAAGTACAGTGCGAAGATGCTACAGCAATTTGCAGCTTCAAGGAGCACAGATGTTCACTAGAGCCAGTAGTAAGCTGAGCAAAGTCCAGTGGGAAACTCGGATTTGCTGACAGCTCAGCATGAGCAAGGTTCAAAACTCCAGGGTGAATGAATCATAGCTCCGAAATGCCACATTCCTCTGAATTTTACCTCTGGCTTCCCTACCAAGTTCTCATGGTGAACACGCTAAGTGAATGCAAGCCATCTGCAGAGGAATGGGAAAGTTCTTGTGAGATTTTTCCAGAATGCTATGTTCTTAAAAACTCCCCTTCCCTTTCTCAAGAAGAATTTTTACTAAGGCCATTTATGCAGCATTCCTGTCAGAGGCCAGTGTCCCCGGAACAAGGGACATTTTCAATGGCCTCTGCTGACTAAATGTATGAAGCAAGCTCATGGGGAAGGTGTGTCAGCAGGGGCCTAAACTGTATCTGGAATGGAAATGTTGGTGCAATGCACTATCGCTTTGGTAGCCATTCATTAAAATAAAAACTTCCTTCCCACTGAGCTACTGAGAACTGATTCAGGCACATTGCTCTGGGTAACATAGCTGTTGCTCCAGCAATTGTCCAAGCACATGCTAATATCTGCCACCCAAGTCAAACTCTGTGGTTGTAGAGAGAGACAGAGAAACAGGAAGCGAGACAGAGAGAAATGGGATTGACGGTTGTAGTTTTCAGCAGCAGACAGAGAAAAACGTGCCCTTCTCTCTAGTTTTCTAAGAGCCTTCACCATTAGTTAAGCAAACAGTTTTCCAACAAGGAGCCTTACTCACAATCTGACTGTCTTTCCTCTCAGCAAAGGCCTCAGTTATCCAAACTTCCCTATCAAAATACTGCATCACTCAAACTACAACTCTAGTAACCAAGCTCTTCCTTCACTTGATCCCCAATTAAAGTAAGACACAATTCAACACCCTCACTCATGTGGCTCAGTATCATTATTGAAAATGTTATCACTTCTGAGTCATTTTATCATTTTTTTATGTTTTTTATGTTTCCCAGCTAGTTTGCAAACTTGTGTTCTTCAGTGTTTTCATTAAAATGCCAAGAATGTGGCTATGCCCAGTCTAGACATTGATAACAGATATATAACTGTGTGGTTGATTCAGGTGGTGAAGCTGATTTTACTGTCCTGGAGTATCCAAGAAAACTTTCATGTTAGGGTGAAGCAAGATCTAAGCACGAAGAGAAGAGAACAGCTACTCCTGGGCGGAAGGCATAAGGGGAGTCACTCTTACAGTCTGGACAAAGGGGAGTATTGTAGTTACTCTTCTTTTTTGCTGTGAGATAAGATTCATTGTAGCAGTTACTCTGCATAGTTGCTAATAAATTCATGATCAAATGACTTAAGGGAACAAGGGGGTTTGCGGGCTTACTATGGATTGTCCAGTTACGATTCTTTGTCCAGCTTGAAAAAAGAACTCATACCAACACAAAGGGTCCAGGGATCTGGCCAGAGCAAAGGCATATGACTGTTGAGAAGGACATTCATCACTTACCAGGCCATCATGTCTAGACAAGTATATTGAAGGACGCCAACGTTCCTCACCAGCTCCTTCCCTGGCCCTCCCCATCACCAGACAATCTCCTGCAAGCTTGCTTGTGGCCTCACTTAACCATTGAGAAATGTTTTCAGAGCTTGAACTGTCAACTATCAAGTTAATACCTGTATCTAATTATGACACTCATACAACCGAGTAAGTGAGAAATAAGGGATTTATTTGGCTTATATTTATCGAAGGGATATGGTTCATTATGGTGAAAAAGCCATGGTGGGCAGCAGAAGCTGGAGGTCACTCAGGTCACAGTTATTACCATGAAGACAGACAGAGCAAGAAGCAAACTGCGACTAGGACTGAGCCACCAAAGCCTCAAGACCTACTCCTGTGCCATGCCTTTCCTCAGCAAGGCTCCATCTCTTCAAGGAGCCATGACCTTCCCAAACATCAGTAGAATTCAAACTAAGAATTCAAACACATGAGACTATGGGAGACAGCTCACATTCAAAGGGAGAGGAAAGAGAGAGTTCGAAAAGGCCAAAATTCTAGAATAGGGCAGCTTGGAGAAAGAAGAAGTCTTTCACTTAATGTATTGACCACTTTTTTCTTCCTTGATTTTCACGGCACTTTCTTGGGGACTTCAGGCCATGTAGTCATACTTCCAGTTCCAGGACAGTGTCTGGGCAAAGGGTGTGTGCAGAAGGAGCCAGGAGTACTTAGAACCACAGGACCTTGAATCATGAGAGATCAGCTGGCTAGTAAGGTGGAAGCAGATAAGGGCCTAATACAGGGCAATGAGGGATCAAGGAGGCAAGATGATCCCACCTAAGACCATCAGAGATGATGGGTAAGCTGAGTGGGTACTTGTGTATCTACAGGGGTTTCTTATCCATCATCATGTAAAATACATAAGCTCTGTCTCCTTTCTTTACATTGTTTTAGGACGTTCTTCCAAAATGATTTAAATCATAAAGGTTTCCCAACGAAAACTAAATCACCAATGAAGTTCAGTTAGAGGCCAGGAGTCAAGCAGCGGAAACATGCCCCTGAGGAGACTTCTAGAACCTTCCTCAATCCTAGCCTCTTATTGTTCGCACTGAGCCTTGCAAACTACCTGCTTGCTCCAGCAGCTGAGCAAGGACAGCAGACAAAGCAGGGATAATTCTTCTGCCTCTGGGTCTCAGGCCCAACTACACTGGCTGTTATCTGTTTCTTTCCAAGGCAAAAAGGGAGCCTGGAGCAGAAATGCCTTCTAGTGGATGCTATAGCATCAGCCACTGTGTCTCCATCTTCTCCCACGTTGTTACCCATCATCTGCTTCGTTTTGCTCATTTCATTGCCAAGACTATGGGATCAAAGCTATTTATGAGGCACCATGGCAATTTTTCCCCCATGATGGTCTATGGTCAGGTTAGGCTCAGAGGAAGTAGATAAGACCGAACACGTTTTGATGCTAAAACCTTGTTGTTCATTGAACCCTCGTTATAACGTACCTATCTCCAATAGCCTAGTTTTCCAATAGCCATACAGTAACATATGTTTGCTAGACCTATGATTTACACTATTCATCCATGGATCCTTTTATATTGTCACACAATGAGTCAATACTTGGTCAGGCTTTCACCTTTCACCTGGAAGTCAAACAAATTCTGAGTCCTGACCCAGGTTTTGTTCATGGCCGCCCTCTCTGAACTCAGTTCCTGTTTATTTATTAAACTCAAATTTTTGATCTCCTGACCCTTCATCTGCATTACCTGTTGTAGTGTTCTTTGTTTCCTAGGCAAAAATACTCTAAGCTTTTGTTTAAAACTTCATTTTAAAATGACATTTTTAGTCTCATTGTTCCATTTGCTGAGTTTCAAACTTTCTCATGAAAGAACCCCTAAATCTGTCTTCCATTGAGAAAAAAACGTAATTGCTTTCTCCATGGGTTATGATCTTATATTTGAGCCTACTGTCACATCAACCTCTAGTGTTGACTGCACTCTGTACTCTGATCACACAATGAGCCTGAGATGTAGTTAGGAGCTGGTGGCTGTCCTACAGATCATTGGTTCAGGGACATGCAGAGCTTGTATTGAGTGCACACTGATCCTGATGGAAATCATGTGCCAGGTGAAAGACCTGCACAATGAAAACTTAAAACACTAAAGAAAGAATTAAAGAAGACACAAGAAGAAAAGATAACCCAGGCTCGTGGATTGGCAGGATTAACATTGTGAAAACGCTCTTCCTACCCAAAACAATATGTAGATTCAGTGCAATGTCCATCAAAACCCCAATGCAATTCTTCACAGAATTTGGAAAAAATTCATTTCATATGGAAGCACAAGAAGCTATAGATAGTCGAAACAATCCTGAACAATAAAAACACTGCTGGAGGTATCACTGTACCAGATTTCAAGCCATATTATATAGCCACAGTAATAGAAAATGCATGTTACTGCACGAAACAGACTTGTCAGTGGATTAGAATTCAGAACCCAGGCATAGCTCATCAACCTATAGTGACCTGATTTTTTGCAAAGGTGCTAAACATACACATTGGAGAAAAGGCAGCATCTTCACCAAATGATGCTGGAACAATTGGAAGAATTAAAATTGACCCTTATCTCTTATCCTGAACAACAAATCTCTTTCAGATGAAACAAAAGCATCAATGTGAACAATGGAAACTCTGAAACTTTCAGAAGAAAGAACAGGGAACCTACTTGAAATGACCAGCCTAGGCAAAGCCTTTCTGCATAGGATCCCATCATATAAGGACAACACTCAACATGTGGGACTTCATGAACTGAACGGCTTCTGCTCTATAAAAGAAACTGTTAATTGAGCAAAAAGGCAACCCACAGAATGGGAGAAAATCTTTGCTAACTATATATCTGACAAGACTGCTGACTAAAGTATGCAGACATCTAAAAATAATTGAACATCAAGGGAGCAAACAACTCAATTAAAAACAGGTTTTATAATTAAGAAGAGACTTTTCAAAAGAAATTCCAATGTCTAAGAAACATCTCTTAAAAAGCATTCAACTCCCCTAGCAATCAGGAAAATATGAATTAAACTATTTCAAGATTCCTTCTTACCTCAGTGAAAATGGCTAAGTCAAGAACACAAATGAACAGCAAAGTTGGTGAAGATGTGAGGGAAAAGGAATGCTTGTTACTATTGGTGGGAGTGTAGACTTGTGCAGCAACTTTATAGATCAGTGTAGGGGCCTCATGCTGAACTCTTCCCCTGGTTCCCTGCTTCCACATGTCATTGAACCCACCCGACTCTGTCCAGCTCTGATCAGATACTGGTCTGGCCTAGAAGTAACTGAGTCCAAGGCCAGGAGGCACACAGTGGAAAAATCATCCTGAAGGATCTTGGTCACAGTCTTGGTCTCTGACTCTTGTTTGACAAAGTGCTGTGTGATAGTTAATCACAATTGTCAACATGACACAAATCTTGAAGAACCTGGGAGAAGGATTTTGGGAAAGCCTGTGAAGGATTGTTCTGAGTGACTTAAGTGAGTTGGGAAGAATCACCTTCATTTGGGGCACTCTCCACAGGGTTGGGGGTTGGAAAGAGCAAGCTGAGAAAGCATTAATTCCGTCTGTGTTTTCTGACCGTGATTGTGATATAACCAGCTGCTTCAAGTTCCTTCCACTGTTAGTCCCCCCAGAATGAGGGCCCTGGAATCATGAACCATTGTGTCCTGAAGTTTTCCACTTGTCAAATACTTCGTCAAAGCAGTGAAATAAGAAAACAGAACGTTAAGTTTTGGTCCTGGTATCATGTCTCACACTCTGAACTCTGACCTGAGCATACTGCTGCCTGGCTATTCTCAAGGCCCTGGCCTATGTCACATATTGATCCTACACCTTGCCATAAACTGATCTATGGAGTCCTGAAATCACAGCCTATGTGACCGACAAGTTAGTGAGGTACAAAGAGCAAATTATGGTAGATGGTGAGCGAGTAAAGATCATCTTTTAGAGGTTTGTAAAAGTTCAACAAAGGGGTTTATAAATAATCCATGGAAGCCACTTAATGGCTATACATTCTATGGTTGCATAGGGCCAGGACTTATGATCATCAAGAAATTATGAAATACGAAGCAGTGGTATGTTTGAACCCTGAGACAGAAATGAGGTACCCGGGAGAAAAGAGGGTAAGACTCAGGAGGAAGTTGAGGTACCTTATTCCCTCTAAGAGTAGTAAGAAATGGATTAGGACTTTCCTCTGAATAGCTCAGCATGTAATTGGTGAAACCTACACTGGACACTTGTCTCTGAACCCGTGGCCAGGCATAGAGACTGCCTAGCCCTCAGACCGGGCCTGGATTCCGGTAGATCATCTGGTTTTGATCAAGAGTCCAGGACCTTCTTCTACTTCTACTCTGATCCTCACTGAAAAAGAATTTTTTTTTTCAGTTTAGATAGCATCAGTTTATTATAAAAGGGAGGCATGTAAATTCTTTCATGATGAAATATTTCAGAATTTCAGTGGCGTGGGCAGCTTCCCGCCACGCCATCTTAACAGTGATGTCAATCTACACACTCTCCAAGAGTGTCAGCATCTCTAAACAGGAAATAATCCTCACCATCTAGAATTACCTTGGTGCCTCCATGTTCTGGGAGAAGAACTTTCTCTCCAACTTTCACACTAACTGGTTGGATCTTTCCACCCTTTCCTTTAGAGCCTGACCCCACAGCTACAACAGTGGCCTGCAATACTTTTCCTTGAGATTTTTCTGGAAGCATGAAGCCACCTTTGGTTACAGTCTCTGCTGCAAGTCTTTCAACCAGTATTGTATCAAACAATGGACGGCACTTTCTAAACGCCTGACCTGCCATGACTCACCCGGCCACAGCTCGGACTGTACCTCAGTGCAAAAGAATGTCATCCACTCTTTATAGACTCTGATCTAGCTCAGATGCCTCTCAAATCTCCTCCAATGTCTTTGGGCCACATAAGGGTGTTCCAGAAGTTCAGAAGGCTTAGTTCCTGTCATCCCTACTGTACACTTTGGATCTCCATGGCATCTACCTCATAGGGCTGTTTAAGGATTTCAGGAGATGATGAATGCCAATAATTCCATATGTTGCTGCCCTATGTATGTGCACTGCTTAAGTGTTGTGCAAGAGTCATCTATTGTAATGCATTAGACTCCATGACACTTACTGGGAGCTTGCTCTGTGCCAAACATGGGCATGAAGTATAGAGGACACTTGAGGGAAAGGCCCAGGACTGAAGTGTCAGGGTATCAAGAAAGCAGCGCTGTTGCTCTCAGTGTGACAGTGTGGACCACACCTCCATGTCTTTCCCGGGGAATCAGTTCCATTCAGGGTTGGTGGTACCTGTCAAATGAGGTGTAAGATTTATCTCATTTAATTTCCAGCAAACATTCACACCCCTTCTTCAGAAAAAGAGAGAGAAAGGAACATCCGAGACTCTGAGAAGTGGCGTTCCCTGGTCATTGCCACACAAAGCAGCAGAGTTGGGTAGGAGTTGGGCCTCAAACACTGTACTGTTCTTTCCCTTGACTGTATGGGCCTTGCATTTTTGCCCTTACTTGCACATTTCTAAGACTCTCATTCACAAGTTCTCCTTGTCTTTGTTGAGGTTCTGGCCCAGAGTTAGGGTGGTGAATGATTTCTATACAGAAGGAAGAAACAGTTCAGACTATGGTACTCAGACCTGCAGCACTGGTGTGGGTGGGGATAAGACATAAATCCATCACCCTGTGGAAAAAGATGCCTATGGAAAACAGTATCAGTTTATACCTGCTACATCCTTTCACTGTGTTCCCTTTCTTCAGTATGTGATAACACTTGTTCATTTAGAGAACAATGGATTTAATAAGAACTACTCCATGTGCCAGTTGCATCTGTGAGTCAGTCTGACAGTTTTCTAAACAACCCATCCTCCATCAAGCCATTGATCTCACATTTCCTATTCTGAAGATAACCAAGAAGGCAGGCTTTTCAGTGGGACAGTGAGCACTCAACTTCGAGTGCCATAAAACGGTTCTGAGACTCCTTCCTCCTGCACTCCTAGGGAATTGCACTAAGCAGGCCTGACAGCTGGGCCTTGACTGAGACTTGCTGGAGACTTACTTCCTGCAGTCAGCAGGCCTGTGATGGACTCAAGAGGACCTGGGGTCCACCTGCACTCCCTGTTCTACGCTGCTCCCGAAGTTCATTTACACACAGTCCCCTTAAGCTGGTCCGCTGATGAACTGCTGCTGCTTCACCATTCAAGATAGCTGTTTTTGGTGTGCTGGTATGGGAATCATCCTCCCTGGCACAGGGTCTTCCCAAGAGGTGGTGAAGGGCACTGAAAGACAGGACACTGCAGAACCAGATCTCTAGACCTTGCCTTGCCACAGGGTGTGCCTCCAAGGACACAACGCCGTACAGACAGGAGCTCTAGGCTGCAGCTTCTTCCCGGCTGACTTCACGCTTTCTGTGCTCATGAGGTGTGGGGGAGTGTGTTGTATGAAACACGTCCCAGGGAGTTGCTGCACAAATATTTGTTCCCCTCAGGTAAGAATTCAGCAAGAGACCAAAGTAAGTATTAGTCTAACTTGGCCCAAAGCCCAACTTGATCAATCAGTGAGTGTATCGGGATTATTTACAAGAGTAAGGAGGAAGGTTACTCAGAAGATTCGGGATGATTCGAAGGCAGTTACATCACCAGAAGTTCATCTCTTCCTACAGATAAGGGTAACTGCTCTCCTGGGGAGGATCCTGAACGCATCTCCATACTGATTTTCTCTCTGCCCCAACCAGCTCCATCCTTAGCATCTCCTGATTCCCTCGATGCATACTGATCTGCTCAGTAGCCCCAGATAGATTCCAGGCTGGTCATAGGCATACGGCTCCGTAAGTTTCAAGTCTGTCACCACATCTTGGTAATTCTCACAGAAGCGGCAGCCTTGGAGTGCTCTGTGAAACTTGCTCCTCAGAGGCTTCCAGACCACTGGCATAGCCAGTTGCCTCTTCCGGCATATCTGACTGTTTTCTTTGAGGAGAGCCTACCCCAAAACTTGATATATCATTTTGGAAACTTCTGGAGACTAATGAGCTATTTACTTTTTGAATCTTTTTCTTTTTTTTTTCTTCTTCACATTTATTGGAACTTTATTTATTTAAAACCTTAACATGTCAGTTTCAAAAGACTCTGTGGGTTGCTTCCCTGTCCTTTTCTTTCCTTTCTATTCTCCCTTAAATCCTCACTTCCCCACAAGGTAACATCACCATATACACAGGAATGTATAGTAATTTGTCTGGATTCACCCTATTGGGCCCTTCCACAAAGCTTATGCTGAAGATGTGATAGACATGCAACTCAGGGAGTAGAGGGGCTAGGACTAGCCTAGTGTGTTCCTTGTGCTATTGAGCAAGCCAATCAAAGGCATTGGGAGACTAAAGGAGGAGCTGTCTAGGGCAAGGAGAGAAATCACTGTGGAGAGATATGAGGGTCACCCAGAGGACAGCAATTTTCCACTCGTTTTCCACTATGAGGTGCTCAGCGTCTTGCTTTTGGATGGGTCTCCTCCACCAAAGGAGCTACTGTGCCAGAGCCGTGTGCCTCCTGCAGGCAACAGAACCAGAGCAGTTATTTCTCTTCTTCACAAAGCACTGGACACAATGGCTAGTGAGTGCCTTGCACTGAGACCTGGCAATGAACGCCTGGGAAGCTGGGACTGCCATATTGAGCAGCATAGGGAATATCGGGGAACAGAAAAGGAGGTCAAGTTTCCAATTGTATGGGCCAGGACTTTGCACCGAGGAGTAAAAAGAGGGAGTCCACACATAGTCTGCAGCTTTGGAATCTTTTCTTGAAAACTCTGGCATCATGCCACCATACATGATTGTATATGTGGTGCTGTCTTTTATGAGTCAATTCTATCCTTGAATCCTTCTACTCTTTGCTCTATCCTCAGGCTTCAGTAATGGAATTGGGCAGATCCTCCTGGCCCCAGTGAGCCAGAAAGGAACATTACTAGAGGCATGTAATTGGCAGTCCACAAACAGCCAAATGATGTGCTATATAAATAGGATAGCTGTGACAAAGAAAACCAAGGGGTCTCCATTTTACAGACAAGGAAGTTGATACTCAAAATGAGAAAATGGCTTGTCTCTGGCCACTCAACGAGTCCCAAATGGGCAAGATACATCCCTCAACAGACTCCAAGCTTCCACTCTGCTTGCCAGACTAGGGAGTAAAGCGAGGCAAAGGGCATGAGGCTGGCACAGTCTGACAAAGACTTCATGGATCTGGTCAGGGCTCTGCACACGGCTTGGCATGGAAAGCACAGTTTCCTCTGCATATATGTGGTGACTACGCAGAAGAACTCCTTCCCCGCGACGCTGCCACTGATACCCGCTCCCAATGCTGGTGTAGCCTGCTGATTAGATCAGTCCCCAAATACGGAAGAGAGGCCACCTGTTCAGACAGAGGCTGGCACTTGCCTTCCTGTCCCAGTCAGGGTGAACTGCCTTTCCTAGAAAGGACCCTAGTAAATGCAGTATAAGATCACTGAGCCTCACACACTTATAATGGAGCTGTAGAAGACAGGAGCTTCTAGGAGACGAAGACAGTGGGTGGATGCCTTCGCAGATAGTTTGGGACATGTATTTCAGGAGTGCTCTAAATAGAGGTACTAATCCTGAAGAATACTGCCAGCCTTTTGCTCAGAAGTAAAAATCTAATGTTCTCTTTCCATCTCAGGTGGGGTCACTGAGGCTGGACCTAACCACAGGCCAGGAATCCTGGGAAGAAAAGGTTGACCTTTGGGTCAGCAAGGAAAGCTAGAATGCCGCTCTTAGGGGGAAATTTTTAAAGTTTTCCCGTTATGATGTTAGTTGTATATATATATGTGTGTGTTACACTGAAGAAACATCTTCATTTCCTGTTTCATTCACTTTTTCTCATGAAAGGATATTGAACTTTGTCCAAAAAAATTATGGTCCAATTTATAGAAAAAAATAGAGACAAGCTGAGGGAAACAGGGAAACCCGCCACAATGTGAACAAGATGAAGAAAGGAGCTCAGTGTGTTGAACTCCAAAGGCACCTGAGAAGCAGGCTGGCCAGCGGTTCATCCGGCTGCCTGTCTGAGCCGAGAGTTAAGTTCCAAGCCCCAGGAAAGATTCTGAAAAAAAAATAATCACACCGTAGGCTGGTGGAGTAGCAGGCACATCTTTGCCCGGGCGTGAGCCTAGACCGTGAATTGGGTGAGATGAGAGAAATGCAGGCCTCATAGTTGGCTAGACATGCCGTCTAGGTGCCCCACAGCCTGAGATCATAAACCCCCAGCAAGGTGAGCACTGCCTGACTCAGAGTTTGTAACTTCAGACCGTCCTTACTTATAATAGCTACATATTGATCGCCAAACACACGTGTGCTCTGATCCTCACTCTACACAGACCCTACAAGGAAAACAGTAATGAACCAAACTAGGAAGACTAGGGCAGCCTCTGGATTCTTAGATTGTCATCAGACTGGTTAAGAGAAGCCTAGGAACAAGGATGTAAGAAAGGGCTTATTCAGGATCTCTGACAAATGATATCAAAATGATATGATTTCAGGGCTGATTCTTCCACAGCAGACTCTGAATTTTTCTCCTCCCTGAATTATGGCTGTGTAGTCAGGGGCAAGATTAGAAGCTGTTGATTCGCTCTTGTCAGCAATACAGGTACATTTATATCTTTTCAAAACGTCAGAATTTGTTAAATAACAAGCTGATAAGACATTCCCATTTTCATAGCTTCCATTTACCAACCCACAAGTTCTTTCATTCCAAACATATTTGTCGACATAATCTCTTAGATCATACATTAATCTTCATATATGTTTGAGTGTGCATGTATGCACATGTGTGTGTCAGTTACAAGAAGAATCTGAAAGTGGTAAAGAGGCCACAGACTTCAAATAGAAGCTTTGTGTAAGACAGAGAGTTGGGTTAGATAAGATGCTAAGGAATCCAGTTGGAGAGCTGCTGGAGGAAACCACAGCCCCTTCAGCCATGGGCCCATGCTGCAGAGCTTTAGGGACATCCAAGGAGGCACGAGACAGGCAAAAAATGAATGGATAGCAGTAGGGACTGAAAATCAGATGATACGATCAGGACTTATCTGCCTATATGTCCTTTGACTCAGTTATCAGGTGGAACCTTTGCCATCTTATATTCTTCTGTGTATTTTCTGGGTTGCAGATGAGGGAATAAGCATTCTTTAGTCTGGTGTATTCAGTAAGTGCTCAGATTTGGTTTCCTGATACTTCTTTAATGTGCCCATGTGCGGTTTGCTCCCAATGTTCTTCAGTACGTTTGTCAGTACTACCCTCTCCAATGCACGGATAAGTTATGAGTCAGTGCCTCATAACTTGTGCATGATGAAATGGAGTCAATATCACTCAGCATTTGAATTCAAAATTGACATCAAATACAGCTTATAAAATAGAATCTTCAGGGCAAAACTCAGCCTGAAAATCCATATTACCAACAAATTAAAGAAGGCACTGCCTTATTTCCACACTGAAGGTCATGGGAAATTCTCCAACCCCAACCTGTGATCAAGAGCTAAGAAGGTGCGTTCTCCTCAGATATCCTCGGGAAAATTATGTATCCTCAGGCTCCTTTCCCCTAGATGGTCCGGTTAAGAGTTCTCATGTTGAAACATATTCCCCTCTTCCATAACTGGTCGTATCAGGAAGAAATCCTGTTTCTTTCTTTTGGGAAAAACTTAAAGGAGGTAACTTTCCCATTCCTCTGTAGATGGCTGCAATTCACTCAGCGTGTTCACCAT
Organism: Typhlomys cinereus; assembly: GCA_023101885.1. Lineage (NCBI taxonomy): Eukaryota > Metazoa > Chordata > Mammalia > Rodentia > Platacanthomyidae > Typhlomys > Typhlomys cinereus. The sequence goes on along the minus strand of JALPQD010000379.1, from coordinate 1,053,159 downwards.
GAGAACTTGGTAGGGAAGCCAGAGGTAAAATTCAGAGGAACTTGGCATTTCAGAGCGATGATTCATTCACCCTGGAGTTTTGATCTCTGAACCTTGCTCATGCTGAGCTGTCAGCAAATCCGAGGTTCCCACTGGACTTTGCTCAGCTTACTACTGGCTCTAGTGAACATCTGTGCTCCTTGAAGCTGCAAATTGCTGTAGCATCTTCGCGCTGTACTTTTAGGAACAGATTAGATCCACGTTCACTTATCTCATGAGTCCGAGCTGAGTTTTGGTTTTTGGCATCCTCAACTTTCACTTGTCAGGATGATGTAACCGTACCCTTTCAATGATATTCAAAATCTGTTATGATCTCATTCACGTATACAGTGTATATTGATGACAGCTGCCCCACTTTGTCTCCTGGTGCGCCCCGACATTCCTCTACCATGTCCATTTCCCACCTGAATGTCCACCTTTCCCACATTGGTGGGAGATGAAATTGCGTTATTTTTTAAATGAAATGGTATATGAGGAGTAAGAGAAAATAGAATTAATAAGTAGATTGAAATTCGCGTTCCACATGGGCAAGAACCTCCGCTCATACTAGGATGAAATAGTACTAAAAGTCTGTATTCTATGCAGCCTGTCTCAGGGCCCTGCCCCTCCACCCGGACGGAGATCAGAGTTGCTGTGAGGAAGCTCACAAAGGGTGAAAGTCCATTCGGCAAACATCAGTCTTATGCCATCTGATGCCTCAGAACTCAGTTCCTGCCGCCCTTCCTTGACACATACTTCCCGGAAGACTGTCCTGTCGCTTAGGGAGGTCACTGTCAGAAAGGGCTCCCCTTCTTCGTTTTGTTGAAAACAGATGTACGAAGAACATGTGTGACCCATCTTTCGGGTTTTTAATTAAGCTTTTTGCTTAATTACTAGTCGTGACCCATTAGCCAGAAAGACCTCTGATCAGAGTAATTAAGTTCAGCTTATCAGTGCAGAATTTGCGTCTGGAGTTTCACTCCTGGCGGTCACCCAACAACACAATACAGATGAAGAAGAGCAGTTCTGCCCATCGCCTAGGAGACTGAATGGGCGCACGGCGCGAGCACACTGAGCCTACTCCAACGGAGACTGCGCACAAGACCAGCACAGGAGCGCGGGCCCAGGGAGACGTGACACATCCTGAGCACAGGAACCCAGGCCACGGGAGGCGACTCACGCTGGGAGCTCACAGGCTTGAAACCGAGGCGTGTGGAAGGCAGTGCGGCGTGTTCGACGAAATGTCCCAGTCATGCACATGCTCAGAGGTCACAAGGTCGAAGGCAGAAATGTTCTCTCCAATCTCTGCCACGATGGCATGCACATGCCACACGCCTGCAACACAGGCATCGCCTCTAGGAGCAGGCGGGAAGCAAATTCTGGAGCTCCCTGCATGAAGGTCTGAAAATAAGACATTGGAAGCTGGGATGTGTTATACAACACGCAGGGAACTCTGTCATTGGGGGAGGTGCCCCCGTATACCTTTTCACGTACCCACTCCTGTGGGTACATGTGGGTGAAAGTGGTGATTTCAGCACCAAGTTCGTAAGTTGGTCGGAAAGGCTCAAGCAAAACCATGGTGCGTGCACCATGCAGCGAATAGCAACGGTGTGGATGTTGTAAATGGAAGGCGCCCCTGTGACACGACCAGCACACTCCCAGGTGCAGAGAGGGAAAGGGGATGTGAGACTCGTAAGCTGTAGAGTCCGTGGGATGCCCTGCACTGGGAGGTGGCAGCAGAGCAGGGGGGGGGGGTCCATCCCTGCTCACGACCTACCTGCAGAGAACCTGGGTGCTAAGAGCGCCTGATCTTTACAACAGCCGTGATGACCACGACACAGCTTGATGGCAGGGGAGGGGAGGGGGCAGTGCGGGTCCTTGGAGCACACCCGGAGGTCAGAGGACAACTTTTTGCAAGTGGATCTGTTTGACACTATGTGGTCTCTGAGGATCAAGCTCAGATCTCTAGGTTACAAGCACCTCCACCAGCTGAGTTAACTCACAGGACTGAGAGAATTCCTTTAATTATTTGCTTCATCCTTTGATGCTTTCACACCTGGATACAATAGGTTGATGCAGAATTCACCCCTTTTGCACAATTCCATCACCCTGTTTGCCACACTACATACCGGACAGTTCCCCTCCTGCTTTCACATCTAACGACACCCGTGGTCCACTGGTTTCATGGGGGACGTGTGTACCGGCCAGAGTGTGAGGACCTATTGAGACTCCAACCACCTGTCATTAGGCAATCCCTGACGAAGCAGCTAGCCATCTCTCCCTGTCAGGCCTCAAGTCTCAACAGTCCCTCAGGCAGGTGTGCTGCCTCGTGAAATGCTCCTGTGCCACGGACACATGTAGGTGGGTCAATATCGCGCGGGGCTTGAAGTATCCTCTCCACAGTGATTTCGTGGGTGTAGTAGCTCTGTCGTGACCAGAGGCTACTGTCCGGCAGTGTCCTTCCCACCCTGGAGGATACTGCAAAATTGCCAAGATGATTATACCAAAAGCATTAAATACGAGGACTGAACCAAAGAGAGGACCACAGGGCAGAATTCTTTGCAGCCAACACTAAGACTTTATTGTGCTAAAGTGGTCGTCCAGCTTCACGGGAGAAGAGCAGAGATGTGACTGCCGCTTGTCTTCACTCACACTCGTGGTTTTCCTTCACCTAGAATACAAACAGAGCAGGTCTATATTCCTTCACAGGCCTTCATGTGGAAACATGAGAGCCACGCAGGGGACATGTCTAGTGGGTTCAAGGAAGGCGCTTCTGCGGCACATTAGCTGTGACCTGCCACGCTCCAGAAAGTTGTGCTTCTGCACCAACGTGGAATGCAGCCTTTCCCACACAGACAGTATTCACCTACAGCCAAATTACTGCTGGGAGTGTTTGGAAATGTACGAAACCTGCAAAGGTCAGAACTTCCTGAAAGACTCGGGTACAGGAATTAGAAGGTTATATGTTTTTTAAAAAGCCTGAGACATGAACCAATATGAAAATGGAAAATACTTGACAGTCATTATCCGTGGATTTCTGTTTGCTAAGAAACTGATGAGAAATGACATTCTACATAGAGAGAAGACAACCTTCTCTGGAATTGCTCACACGAACCGCCCAGAGGGAGCAGCACGAGATCTGTTCCACACCGCCAGACCCCCCGGGCCCGCGCACGCCTCCACACTCACGTGGAAAGGCCTGGAGAAAGGCCCGCTACCCAGACATCGCCAGGCCTGGCACAGCTGAGACCCAGAGAAGGAAGAGCAGTGCGCACGCGCAGTACCGGATCATTCCGACCTCAGCGCAATGGGATCCAGACACGAATGGGCTCACGGCAGGCTGGTGGATGCGCATGGCTCTCAGAGGCTTTCCTTCTGCAAGAAAGAAAACAGAGCAAGGACAAACCAACGCTGTCAGCCGCCTCGCCACTGCGCACAGGCCACTTTCGTGCGTTCTTGCCAGACCTTCTGCCCAGTTCTAGGAACAGGGGCGACAGACCCAAGCTACCCTGTGGAGCTTAGATCCGGAAAGACTCAGCCTGGAGCAGTTCGTTTTGAAGTGTTTCAGTGCGCGAGACAAGAGGGGGAGAGAGAGAAATAGAGAGACGGGGAGACGGGGGGCGGGGGGGGACAGAGAGAGAGCAGTGACGTCCAGGGACAGAGCTCGGGGCGCAGGCCTTGCTCACGGGCACCTTTACTTGCTGAGCTCTCTCGCCAGCCCGAAAGCCTCCATTCTAAGCAGTTTCCCTTGTCCTTTCAGTTGGCCTGCCCATCCGTCGTTGCCGTCTGTCCTTCTGCCCATCCGTCTTCCTCACAATGCCCTTGTTCGCCTCAGAGCCCCTGGTTGCTAGACTACCTCCTCTGGGGCATTGTTGCGTGTCAACCCGTGATCCCACTGGGGAAAGGAGAGCAGCAGGGGGGCGCTTCTGTCGCTGGGTCCCCCGTGCTCTTATTCTCTTGCATCCCACGTCCTTTTTAGACATAATTGTCTCAGTGATTATCTCCCATTGAAACGTCCGTCCCTCGCTGCTACCATTCCATGTTGATTGCTCTGCGCGAATTATCTTGAAAACATCAGGTAGTACTTGTTCTTGTGCAACATGTCAGGTCGACCCACCTCTCCCAGGGCCCTGGAATATTAAGGACCGTTAATCACTGCTAAGTATTTCCCATTTCTGCTAAATGCCAGATGTGCTGTTAATGCAGTTTGGGGTCTTCCCTAACTCTTTTTTGTAAACATCCTTTGCAAGTTTCCTGTGTGGAATTGAAAATGTGCAGACTGGTCCTTTCCACAGACCCTGCTTTTGTGCATGCCTGTCAGCCTGGGCCAGGGCAGTGACAGGCAAGCAGCTCCTGTGGGAAGACGGCCCTCCTGGTGGCCAGGGGCACTGAACACTACCCAGGTGCCTGAGCAGGCCGGGAGCAAACACATGGGCAGGGCGAACCCGCTCCCCAGGGCGGCCGATGTTGCTGTCGTTGTTCCTTCGCGTCCCTTCCCGAGGTTCCTGGGCTGGGCATGAGGGTGCCAGTGCGGGAGTGTGTCTGAGGGTGGTGGTGCCTGTTGTGCAATGTTGCCTAGACAGTGTCATGTCTTGCCCTGGTGGCCTGTGACAGCGAGTGGGATTGGTTCCCGTGGGAGCCTTCACTTGCAGGAAGGGCTGTGCAGTTCCTGCAGCACACATCTTGGGCACACCCCATTCTTGGCTTGATTCCCTTCTGGGGTCACACTACCCTCTGTTCTTGAACATTCGTTCCATTAGGAGATTTCTCTGTCGTGACTTTTCTGACTTCTTCTTGTTTTATGATCTAGTGACTGAGCTGGTGGCCAGAAGGGGAGATGGCAGCTGAGGCGGCAGCACAGTAGAAGCGGCATGCGCTCACCCTGCACACCCGACAGCCGTTGCACTAGCAAGGACAGGGATGGAAGGAGCAGCTGTGGCGTTCCAGAGAGGGGCTGGGGCAGAAGTCGTGGGGAGCAGGGCCAGAGCAGGCTGCGAGGGGCAGCAGAAACACCGAGAAGGCTGAGTGCCAAGGCTGAAGAACCACTGGCAGCTGCACAACTCCAGCCCTGCCATATGGCAGGCAGACTGTATTGGTCACGTATGCTGAGGGCAGGACACCTTAAGGGTCAGGGGGCCTGATACTGTAGGTCTTCAGAGCTGTGATTGTGGGTCCCGTTAGAGTTCCAGGGTCCTAATGCCCTGGGCCTTAGAGCTTCAGCAGTAGCCTGAAGTTGCTGAGGGGCCGGCAACCTGCTAGAAAATAGCTAGCAAACACTAGGTACTGGTGCTGCTTGCTTTTGCCCCAAGCCGAGGTCTATAATGGCTGTCACATGCCAGGAATACAGGTGGTTAAATCCCAGAGCAACCCACCTCCAACTTCAATTCCTGGAACCATAAACCTCAGCGATCAGGCCTGAAGATCTAAGTGTCTGGGTGTGTCATTCCAGCCCCTGGTCTTCTTCACACATGTGCCCATTAGTAGGAAGCCTGGGAGACCTTTCTTCACTGGCTTATGACTTCTGTCTCGGAGGGGCTAAAGGTTCCTTGCCAGCTGATGGGAATAACTTATCTCCTTCCCCTTTCTTCCCCCCTGGTTATTTTCAGGGGTCTATCAGAGTGATAAAAATGTAGTCAGTGGGGATATAGAAATGGTTCAGGGTTTAAGATTCTCACTGGAAACAGACGGTCCTGAGTTCAGATCCCTGGCCCCATGTAAGAAATGGTAGGCAGAGAGCATGGATGCTGTAACTGGCAGTCCTGGTGGGCAGAGCCTGGGAAATCCCATATTGATTCAAGAAAGATACACAAGCAATCCATGATACTTCTGTAAATCACCCTTGGTCTTCCCCAGGGACACACTGTGCCCTCTCGTACACACACACACACACACACACACACACACACACACACACACATATACACACGCGCGCACTCAAAAAAATGCAGCCACTTTCTACTGACTCCTTCCAATTTTTTTTACAGTCCCACGGTCAAGCAATGTATTCTCAAGATTCCCTGTCCCAATTTGTGTTAATGTCATGCTATATATCTAGTCCAAAATAATTTCTTAGCCTAATAGTTACTGTACTTGCTTTTGTGCAAAACAGCCCAAGAAATTAAATGAAGTGACTATTTTTATCGTCCTTTCCCACTTCCTATATTCCTTCTTCTCTAGCACTAGATGGTAAAGTGTCATTGGAAACCTTGATCACACTTGATCATTTTCCTCAGGCTCTTTTCTTGCCTAGTAACACAATCATATTCTGAATAGACAGTAATATACTGGACTATATGTCACCTTCCACTCCTCTTTCCCCCAGTGCAAAACTCAGAGAAATATTTTCCCCAAGAACTTTTCATTTGCCAGAATCATCTCATTCGGTGTGGTCTGTCCCACCACGTTAGATTGTTCCTCTGGAATTTGATTTTACCCTCTTTGTAATCCTTGGAGCCATGGGACTTCAAGGGAGCAACACTTTGAAGTCCTTTCCATGTTAATTTCACTCCACCCTTGGAACAAACTCTCTTTTATGCAAGTCCAAAGTGAGGAAAACACATGACTGTTGGGGGGACCTATAAACAGAGATGGACTAGCTGTTAAGACAAGTAGTATGAACTTTCTCAATGAATCACTCAAGACAAGGGTCTCTCTCATAAAACCAAGAATCATATGAAAAATTGTTCAAGGTGTAATTCGGAAAATTTAGAAAATGAAGAATCATTAATCTTTTGCCTCACATAGAAGAGAGATTCAACAAACAGAGATTTGGAGATTGTCAAATTATGTCATTATAGTCACCATTAAGAATGTGTACCACACACGGGAAAGGGTTCAGGGAAAGGCCACTGGGTCCTTGTACGTCATCGGAGAGGAGGGCCCAGAGGAAAATCAGACATGCACAAGAAAGGACTCTCTGGGAATTGGGGTGGGAGGCACTGGGGGATGGGGAGGGAGAAGGGTGGGGAGAGGGAGCAGGGGGTACAGGGGGAGGAGGAGGGAGGGAGGGAACTGGTGTACCTAATAAGTTTGTATGAGCTGAAATAAAAAAAATTTTAAAAAAACCACAAAAAAAAGAATGTGTTCCACACAGCTACACAAAGATTTGAAATCAAACTTGAAAGTATAATTTCAACACACACACACATACCATGTTAAGGAAGGACCCAGTGGAAACTTTAGAAGGAAGAACTGTGATAAACCAAATAAATGTTATCTTTGGAGAAGTTTCAAAAATAGAAGGAAAACAAATATCAGTCATTAAATCAATAGATCAATTAGAAATTCTACCTCCTGAAACAAACAGAAAAAATCAATTAAAATAAGACAAAACACAACTTCAGAAACTATAAAAAATACCAAAAGCATACCACAATTTTCATCAGATACTTGGAGTGGGAAGGGAAAGTATGTGATCATTTGACATAATATTGAACTGCTGGTGACTGAACATTTCTTAACTTTTACAAATACAAAGACCTACAGTTTCACCAAGATCAGTACTCCCAAGAAGAATAGTCAGGTAGAAATATAAGGTTGGACATGTCATTGTCAACTGTGGAAAAGGGTGGCAATGACAAAACTACAGAAGCTAAAGAAAAAGGACCCATTGACCAATGGGGAGCATTTAATGGGCTGCAGATTTTCCTTTGGAAATCATGGAGGTTTGAAAGAGGGAAGTGTCCCAATATTTTTTTAATCCTGAAGGAAATAACTATTAAAACTTCTTTTTAAAATGTTTGAAAACAACTGAAATGGTACCAGAAGAAACTTAGAACATCTGAACTAAAGGAAGATCAACAGAAATGAAAAACAATATTCTCTCATTTTGACATCTTTTCTAGTGCACTTGAGAGATGCAAATCACACTGAAAGCATTGTGTGATGAAGTTTCAATATACATTGCTGCACACCATTAAGGTAACTGTAACAGAACAAGGTGAAGCCGAATGGTGAAGTTTCTGCATTCCACATGAAGTGATATGTGGATTCTAGTTAGTCTGTGAAAGGGTTAAGTAGATAGATAGATAGATGATAGATAGATAGATAGATAGATAGATAGATAGATAGATAGATAGATAGATTATTCTTGAGACAAATTACTCCTAAATGTTTGCAAGCAGATACAATAAAATTACAATAATTGAACTTTTCAACGACATGAAAAATGTTCAAAGAAGAGTAAAACAAAGGCTCACTGAACCCAAAAGAAGTCTATTAATCAGGAAAAAAGTACTGAAATCCAGAAAAAGAACCAACCAGAAAGCAAATTATGAAATGGTATGAATGAATCCAAAGGTCTTAATTCTATCAAATATAAATTTGTTTGACTGGCTTGGTGCTGTGTCTCAGAGGGTTTTAGCCATCAGCTACTGTCTGAGACTGTAGAATGAATCAAGCTATCACTAACTCTGAGACTGCAGAATGAATCAAGAAGAGAGATACAACCAGACTTAGCCAGAAACTCATTTCACATTTCATATTATGCATAGGTTATCAATGAGTGAAAAAGTTTATGCAAGGCTAACATGAACAAAAATTAAGGTTCACAAATGATCATAGCATCTGAAAAATTAGAAAACACAATGAGGAAAACTTTTCAGAGATAATGAGGAACTAAGAGGCACCTGGAAGCACAATGAATGCCTCTGTGAAGTGCTGGTCTCCACATCCAGGAGCACTTAAGGGATGGATGAAGCTGAAGCAAAGTACAAGGCTGAAATCCCTGAGAACCATCCAGTAATGACTTACAACCTCCCTTTGCTCACATCCCATTATGCAAACACTGAGCTTGATGAAGAGTCCAGGATTTCTGTGACAGCCAGCAAACCAGTCAAGCCAATAGAACACCGAGGAGGGCACAGAATTCTTGGGTTAGCATAGCAGTGGCAGAAATCATTCCAGGGGTACTATTTTCTCCAGGTGGAGGGAAAGTGGAATAATGGAGGGAAAGAGATGAGAAAATAGGAGCTAGGAATAAGTGGGGGAGAAACGGGTAGCACGAAGAGTTTAAGATGCACACAGACAGAAATCTTTTGTATTATAATATTCTAAAAATAATTTTTAGAATATGGAAAGATATACCCTACACAGGGAAACATAGAGAGGGGAATAAGGGATATCACAAACTACCCTGAGTCACTTCTACCAGAAGCCAGAGTCAATTGAACAAAATTTTTTTTATCTGGTACATGATACCTCTTAATGAGCTATTGGATTCAGAGGCATCTTAAAAGTCTTCAAAATAATATTAATTATCCTCCATTATTCTTGGTGGCCCACCAGAATCTTATAGTAAGACCCTGTTACTCAACATACTGCATGCATTGATCACAGGACAAGGAAAAAGCAAGTTGGAACTGATCTGGAAGCTTCTTCACTTTTGGCCAGTTTTCATATTACAAGAAAGCATTCTACAAGCTGTTGGGGAGAAAAGTAATCAAAAGATCTCATCCAGCTGAGAATTCTGCAGGCTACAATAACAGCCAGTGGAGCAAGAGGTAAGTAACCAACAGTACCAAGAGCAGCGTGAATGTTATGGAGGTAACCGACTGTTTTCTGATTGGATTTGAGGCCTATTTTCTGCAGGGAACACATGACTGGTTCTGCAAAACAGGGTAAGAATGTGTGAAAGAAGAGATCAGAGGCCCTAGCAGGGAATAAACTATAAGGATATGCATGATACCAAGCTGTCATCTAAACACTTATCATTATGCTCACGAGTTAGAGCAGCTCTCAGACCTCAACTGAGACACTTCCTTTTGCAAGGGAAGGTGTATAATGCAAAGAATTGTAGCTGGCTGAAGTATAGCGAATAAGTGACTGTGAACTGCTCATCCGTAAACAGGACATCTAAATCAACTTCCACACAAGGTTCAGGGAATATTGTGGAAAAGGGCACAGTAAGTATTAAGAGCTAGCACAAAGGAGGGATACAGCCAGACAATTTCATATGGACATGCCAGGACTGCTGCAGCTGCATTTACTTCTCAAAGACCTGCATAAGATTTGACCTACCAACATTTCACTACAGTAGAGGGTAGAACTCAAGAGGTACCACACCCCCTTGAGAAACTATTGAGGAATAATGCCACAGGAGTGAAGAAAAAATAAAACCACTGGTACATCATCCACACTCCAACAAGTGTCCAGATGCATGTCAGTACAAGCAAATCAGATAAAACTCAGTGGGTTGTACATGCAAAAAAGCATGAAAGTTGGAGGGACAAGACTGGGGAAAACATGGTTTACAGTAGGAAGGGGGGAATATGGTTGGACAATAAAGGGTGAAATACCCTAAGTTTATACATGTACACAATGAATTTATGCCATTTGTTACTTTGAAATGAAACAATTCCTACTCCTTTATATTTTGAAAAAGAATAAAGATTCTCTTTGGTCATTGGGTAGATAAATAAACAAATAAATTGGTTATTCAAACTAAAATTCAACAAACACACACCAAAGTTAAACTATACTGTAGATAAAAGATAATTATAGTAGATACATACACAGGATTTTATCCAATACCCAGCAGCTAATAATGCCTTCTCTAAACTAGATTACATGCAAGGCCATAACAAAAGTCTTAACAGATACAAAAAACACAATTTATTTTATCTTACTAGATCACAATGCAATACAACTAGAAGTCAAAAACAAGAAAAACTAGGGAATCCATGCAAATATGTGGAAGCTGAACAGCACATTCTTGAGTGACCAGGGCATGACTGAAGAAATCAAGGAGGAAATTTTAAAAATCTTAGAAACAGAGAGGGAGCATGGATCAATGGGTAAAGAGTTGCTGCCCAAGCATGAAGAGCTGAGTTTGATCCCCGGGACCCATGTAAAATTCCAAGCACGACAGAGTATGCTTTAACTGCAGTACTAGATTGGGGATTGGAAACAGGAAGATTCTAAATGCTCAGTAGCCAGTCAGTCTAGCTGAAGCAGCTATCTTCAAGTTCAATGAGATATCTTGCCTTATAAAATACAGTGAAGAAAGATAGAAAACACCTGGAAACCTCTGGCCTACACAAGTACATGTATAGGCACCCCACCACATATGCACACATGCATATTCTCTGTCTCCGTCTCTCTCTCTCTCTTACACACACACACACACACACACACACACACACACACACACACTCCTAGAATTAAATGGAAATGACAGTACAACTGAACAAAAATTTTGGGAAAAAGCTAAAATGGTTCTTAGAGGACAGTTTATAGGTGTGACTGCTTGTATTAAAAAATCATGATCATCTTTTTTTCCTAGTTATACAAGCTCGATGAATAGGTATTCTTACTAATCTCCTTCATTCCTGTCTTCCTTCCTTCTCTCCCCTCCCTCCCACTTTGTGGATCCAAACTGCCCCCACTACCTTCCTGTCTGTCAGCTTATATGGATCCCAGGGTTCTCTCTGGATTATATGCTCTAGCAGGGATTCAGGCCTCTGTAGCAGACCAAGAGCCCCTTCCTTGGGTTGACCACTGATGTGGGTACTCCCATACCTCTGTCCAATCCCTCACCCCTGAGGATCCTGAGATCTATGGGATCTATGTTGATATGTCTATGGGAGCTAGTTGATATGTCAGCCATTGTGTGGGTCTGGTAATGTCAAATCTCATTGTAGTGAGTTCCTGGCTGCAATAACCCAGTCTTCAGTGTAGTATCTTGTCCAGGAGTGGAACTCCACATCTTTAGGCTCTTACAATATTACTACCCCCTCTTCTTAAGTATTCCATTAGGTCTTAGGATGGGGAGATATTTGGCTGGCCTGCTTTCAGGTAAACATTGTAAGGTCACTAGTATTCTGTATTCATATTGGTTGTTGTCAATTTTGCTGTTCTTATGCTGCACAAGGCTGCAGCCTGTTTGGATGTTGAGGTCCTCTCCTATCTAAAGATAAAAAACTGTTTAAAAAGGGGGTCTTTATATAAGAAAAGACCTAAAGGAGAGGGAAGAACACAGTAGTGAGTGGGGACAGATTCTAGGCAACCACCTGGCTTCCTACTAATCACCAACCCTCCTCCCTGACAGGGGACACACATTCAACACTTCAAACCAGTCTAAACACCAGTAGATGGGAAGAAAACTGACAGTGGACAGAATCACCTTATTTATCTATTAAACTGCTCTTTTTTCTCCATTCTCCTGGATCTTCTTTCTCCTATTCTCCTAGTGATAATCCTTTGACGTTTCAATGAATATTATAGAGATTTTCCCTTAAGTATGAGGGCTTAGAACAAGGTTCCACTTATAACGGAGAACATATGATGTCTGATTTCCTGTGCTTGAGATAATTTGCTCAGTATAACTTCTTCCAACTCCATCCATTTGCAAGCAAATTTTGTTAATTCATTTTTTAATGGCTGAGTAGTGTTCCATTGTATAAATGTACCACATTATTCATTATCCATTCGTCAACTATTGGGCATTTAGGTTTGTTCCACGACTTTGCTATTGTGAATAGTGCTGCAATGAACATGGATGCACACATGTCACTATAGTAAAATGCAGCATTGGGGGGAAGAGATATTCCCAGCAGTGATATATAGCAAGCTTATATGGCATTTTAATTTTTAACTAAAAAGTCATGATCATCTTGAGACAAGTGCTGGCTGAGGCGGCCTCAGTTCCTATTTTCTAGGTAAGGAAACCCCACCAGCGGGACTCCACACCCCAGTATCTGCAGAAGGTGCAGATCTCCACTAACACAGCCAGTGTCCCTTTATGGTTTATGTCAGCAAGATGCCACTGCCAAGTCCCCCGTAGGTGAGGACTGCAGCTTCTGGGGCTTGCAGCTCACCAGCAGTTCCAGAAACATGCACACCCCTGTTGGTATTCCAGGGTTCCCTTTTTCAGAAGCCAGGAGAGGACTGCAGAGCCCTGGACCAGAGTTCTGAGATGAAAGTAGATGGGATCATAGAAAACCATCTGAATGAATGGCAATGCCCACATAGAACAAATCTTCCCATCTGAGAGTTGGATTAAGGAGTCTAACACAAAGGGTAACACCAGTCCTGGGGATGATGTTCAAAGACCTTCAGAGACCATCCCATAATAGCTGTTCTAAAACTGCCTGAAGATGATATGAACAATCTTTGCCAAGTCTTGCTAGGAGGGATCAGAGCAGCTGTCAAAAATCTCATCAACCTCTCTAAGGCACTACAGCAGACCCAGAGGGCCATCCACCACACCATTCGAGAGGCAGAAATGTAGCCCAACTCCAAACCAACACACCAGTTCCAGCCCAATGACACTGTCTGAGTTAAGAGAATCCTTTCATGGGCCTTAAACCCACATGGAAGGGTCCATTTTAAACTCTGAGCCAGCACAAACAAGTTGGTCATCTTAGCCTTATCAGTAGTCCTGTTAGACTTTATATCCTAAATCAAAAGTTTTCTTCTGGATTTATATTATAAGGGTCGTGTATTTTAAAGATATTAATTTTAAAGATTGGTTAATATTAGAATAAATAAATAAATAAATAAATATTCTAATTTCATTGATAAATGTTAAGCGTGGATGAAAACTACCAATCCTTGTAAGAGCCTAAAGATGGGGAGGAGCAACAATATGCAAAATACTCCACACAAGTTAGGGCCAAAGTAACCATAATAGGATTTTGCATGACCTGCACAATGACCAACATATCAATGACCCCCCCCCCAAAGTCTACCATGGATCACAGACACTGGATCCTTAGAGGCAAGGGATTAACAGTCACAATAGTGTTCCCATACTAAAGGGGAACACAAGAAAGGGCTCTAGGCAATGCTACTGAGTCCTTACACCTCATTAGAGTGGAGGACCCAGGGGGAAGTTTGACATGCACACTAAAGGATGCTCCAAGGATTGGGGGGGAAGGGGGGTAGTGGGAGAAAGGGAAGGAGGGGGTGAAAGGAAGAGGAAAAGGACAGAGAGAGCAAGGGGGTCCAAGGAAGGGTGTAGGGAGGGAGGGGGTCAGGGTACCTATTAAGTTTGTATGAGTGGAAAAAATAATAAAAAAATTATAAAAAAAGAAAACTACCAGTCTTGGATTTTAAGTATATGTGTATAAGTGACTATGTATGGATATTTTCTGTCCACGTGTGATTAAGTATTTATATCATTTACATGATAAACATGATAAAACAGAAGGGAATCATCAAATAGAGAAAAAACATAAAAGTTGTAGGTATGAGATATATTGATAAAAATGGCTTTTGAATAAAAAGATAAAATTTGTGCTATAAATAGAAATGGATGGGAATAAACTAAGAAAGTTAAAAATAATCATGATCATCTTAAAAAAGTAGCTCAATGCTATGTCTCTAGATCTCCGAAAACAAAACAAACAAAATCATTGAACACCTCCTAGTGGAGCTAATAAAAAAACAGAGAAAGAAGATCGAAATTAACATAGAGATGGAAAACAGGATATTGCTTTATTGGGTCAATAAAGCTCACACTGGCCATTACTCTTACTAAAATTCCATTAAATAGGTCGGGACCAGCATGACAGCCCATGAAGCTGCGCTAGTAGGAGATGAGGTAGAATTACAGGAAAGCTTTCCTAGCCCACAGTGTGTTCTTGGATTGCCAGCCTGGGAGCCACAGCATCAAAACCCTCTAGGTATTCAGCATAGGTCAGAGAGAGACAGTTTAGCACATTACAGGAATCCCTAAGGATTCAGATTATGACCTTATTCCAATAGGAACAGCAGAAAAACACCACTGGGTTAGAAGCCTCTGTGTTTCTATACTTCTACCTTCCATGGGAAGGTCATGCTTTTAACTGCTCTCAGCATTCCATGCTATCAAGGGATGAGATTTCTTTTTCATCAGGCAGCATCCAATAACACTTTCTGCTAGGTGGCTCTCCACATGTTGCAGCAGGTTTCATGAAATACATAGGATCATTAAATAATACATTCTAGACTTATGTTATTTAAGACAAAATAAAAAATCTAAAACACAAAGATAAATTTCTAGGTGCATATAAACTAGGGAAATTGCATCAAGTGAAGACAAATAATTTAAACGGAGTCATAACAAGCAGAGAGGTGGAAGAAGTAATAAAAATTCTCTCAACAAGGAAACACCCCAGGACCAAATGGCTTCACTGCATAATTCCACCAAATCTATTAAGAAGATCTAATAATATTGCTACTCCAAATGTTTCATAAAATTGAAGTAACATTTCCAAATCAATATAAAAGTAATAATACCCTGATTTCCAAAGTTTTCCTCCAGTAGTTACACAAATATCATAACCAGATGAACATAGATGCAAATATAACCAATAAAACTCTTGTAAACCAGCCAGAGTGAACCCTGGGGTCCAAAGAAGCATACAGGCAGAAGGGTGGGAGGGAATGATGAAGGGAAAGGATAGGAGGGAGGGAGGAGGGAACGAAGCTGAAATGAATACTCAATATGTTTGTAAAGGAAGAAAAATCTTTAAACCAAATCCAAAAACATGTTAAAAAAGTATATTCTGTAATATGTTTGTTTCATTCCAGGGATTCAAGAATGAATCAATATAGAACAATCAATAATGCAATACAATACATAAATAGACACAAGAACAGAAATTGCCTTTGACAAAGTTCAATATCCCTTTATGACAATACCCCTAAAGAAACTATGACTAGAAGGAGCATATATCATATAACAAATACTGTATACAACAGACCTGTTAGAAACATTTTAATAAATGACTAAAAAAAAAAAACAGGAGAGGAAGGAGTCTATTATCCCTTTTTATAGAAGGCATGCTCCCATTTAAAAGTCCTTTAAAACTATACCAAGAAACACATCTTAAAAACAATTTCAGTAAGTTTTTAAGATATCAAGTCAACAGACAACAGAGATCATTAGCTATTCTATATATTAATATTTGAACTTGTTGGAAAAGCTAGCGCTGGGATGGGGATGAATCTCGTGCACAATTACACACACACAAAAATACCTCATGATAAACCTAAGTAAGGACTTAAAAGATATCTACAATGGAAACTCTAAGATACTAAAGACAAAAATTGAAAAATAATTATATTTGAAAGATTATAGAATATGGAAAGAACTTTCATGAATTGGCAGAGTTCATACTCTTCACATGTTCGTCCTGCAAAAATCAGTCTCCAGATTCAATGCAATCCTGATAAAAATTCCAGGTCATTCTTAATTTTCAGGGCAGCAAAGGGAGGTGTATTCAGCTTACTGTTCCAGAGGAGAGATACAGTTCTTTATGGCAGAAAAGGCATGGCAGGCTGGTAGATGCTAGAGGCAGCTTAAGTCACATCCGTCATGGAGGCTGAGAGAGAAGCCCTGCCAAATTCAAGAGCAGACTACTTCCAGAAGCGGGGCAGGACTAACAAACCTTAAGGCCTACACCCCGCTGATGTGCCTTCTGCCAGCAAGGTTCCACTCCCTAAAGGTGGCATGGCATTCCCAAATATCAACTAAAGACTGAAACACCTGAGCCTGTGCGGTTCAACTCACACTGAAACCGAGATATCTCTACCCCTGGCCTCCATAGGCTCATGGCCACTTTATGATGTAATCTGTACTCAGTCCCACTTTAAAGGCCCATAGACTACATCAGTACTCCCAATGTGGTCCAAAAGTCCAGTGTTCAAAGCTTAATGTAAAAATCAAAAGACAAGTTAAATACTTCCAACATACAATGACATGGAATAAATGTTCCTATTCCAAAAGGGAAGAATAGGGGCATATCTAAGAAATGTCAGTCCATAACAAGACCTAAAAACAGCAGGATGAACTCCAAATCCTGTAATACCAAGTTCTACAAATGAGCCTCTTGTTGAATCTTCTCAGTTCTGAAGGGCTGCCTGCAGAGCACAACATGTTCTTGGGATGTCTCCTCCCATCCATTCTCTTGGGCTGTTTTCTCCCATGATATATACCTCACCTTGGCAGATGTCCCACATTGGCTCTGGCATCTCAACATCTTCATGTCTCCATGTCAAATTGGACTTTAATGCTACAGCACAAAATGCCCTTCTTGGGCCGTTTGTCTAGTTTTCCAATCCTGACATACACTGTCTGAATTCAGCCACTCACTGAAACTTTGGAAGAGGGATCCATGACCTCTTACCTCTTGCATCTTTAATGCCTCTAAAATCAGTAGCATGTTGACAAATTTTACAGGTTTGCTATAGCCTTGTACTGAAGACTGGCACCTTTGAATAACAACTGGTTCGGCTTCTCCGTGTTGACACTGGGCAAAGTCTCTCCTGGGCAGTTGCCTTAGATGACGGAACATTCCCTTGGAACTGTTACTTTCAGCTCTTTCCTTCCAAAAGAATTTGCATTCTTATGAAGCTATCGCTCTCAGGATGCAGCTCTTCTATTATCCCAATGAAAATCAGGCTTTGGTTCACAAATGAATCTGGTTTCTTTCACTATAACTGACATTTTGTTGTCTCCATTCTCTCTGGTTCAACTCTTCATGTTTGTCACATTTTTCATTATCATGCCTTATGGTTTATGTCTCCTCCTCCTGATTCCTTCCTCTTTTTCATCATAACTCTGAACAAAGAGAACTATAAAGTAGCCATGCCACACTGTCCAGACTACATTGCCCTGAGTCCTCCTCTGCTAAGCAGTAAAATTTAACTTCAGGCAAACTTTCAGGATGAGGGCAAAACTTGATCAAACATTCTGCCAACACTTCACTGAATTCATCCCTCGTCCAGTTCCCAACACAGTCTATGCTTTCCTCTAGACCATCACAAGCTGGGCTTCCAGTGTCTATGTCTCTAACAGCATTACTCTCTTTCAAGTTCTTACAAAAATGGCTTTTAAGTCCTGTCTTCAAGACACAAAGGCTTTCTCGGCTCAAAGTTCCAAAGTTCTCCATATTTTTCCTTACAAATAGTTCTAAATTTCTCCGTATTTCTCCTAACATTTCCAAAAACACACTTGTCACATCACAGCATTGGTCATATTTCTCTCCTTCCCAGTAAAAACTTCTCATAACTTCACAGCACATTTCACTTTTTGGTACCAGATCCTTTTGCACGCAGAGCAACAACCCTCCTATTGATGCCAATTCTTGTACTGGTTACTCTCTGTGTTCCTATGAGACACCACTCAGAATCAACTTAAGGGAAAAAGGAGATGTATTGAGGTGACGGTTCCAGAAAAGAGATGCAGTTCTTTATGAAGTAAAAAACATGATTGGCTGGCAGAAACTGGGTGTGGCCTAAGTCACATCCATCATGGAGACTGAAAGAACAAACTCTCCCAACAGCAAGAGCAGACTCCTCCCAGAATCCCAGGCCATTTTTAATAGATAAATATAAAGAAACAAATAATAAAATTTATATGGAAGCACAAAACACTGAGGATATCCTAAGCAATCCGAATAATCCTGGGGGTATCACTATAAGTCACCTAAAATTATGTTAAAGAACCATAATAACAAGAATAGCATAATACTGGCACAAAATAGCCATGTAGACCAATGGAATAGAAGAGAAGACTCAAAAATGAACCCACTTAGCTGTAGTCATCCAATTGCTGACAAAGGTATCAAAACATGTTGAAAATAAGCCTCTTTAACAAACAGTACTGGGCAGCAAAAAAAAAAACTGTTAATCAAGAAAAAAGGCAACCTATATAATGGGAGAGTATCTTCTTAACTATACATCTAATAGACAACTAATATCCATGGTACGTAAAAAGCTATAAAAATTAAATAAGCAACCCCATTAAAAATGGGCTATAGAACTTAGAAGAAACTTTTTACAAGACGAAATTTGTATGTCTAACAAACATCTTGAAAAATATTCTCCCTCCCTAGCCATTAGGGAAATGCAAATTACAGCCACCCTCAGATATCTCACTCCACTCAAAATGGCTGAGATCCAAAACATAAGCAGCAGCAAATGCTGGCATGGATTTGGGGAGAAGAACATACTTGTATATTACTGATGGGAATGTAAATTTATATAACCCCTTCGGAAATCAATTTGAAGGCTCCTAAAAAAGTTTAAAATTAGGGGAGATACTATGATCACGAAGGTGGTTTTCCCAGGGCGAGGCTTATCCATTGCACTCCGGATGTGCTGACCCCTGCGATTTCCCCAAATGTGGGAAACTCGACTGCATAATTTGTGGTAGTGGGGGACTGCGTTCGCGCTCTCCCCTGGTTAAAAAAAAAAAAAAAGTTAAAAATTGAAATACCATATGACCCAACTATGGGAATATTCCCAAAGAACACTGCATCTTGAAGCAAAGTCATGTATACAGCCATGTTCATAACAGTTCTTTTCACAATAGTAAAAAATGGAATCAACCTAAATGTCCAACAGTTGATAAATGGATAATGAAAATTCTTACATATGTACAACGGAATACTATTCAGCTGTTAGAAAAATAAGCTAGTAAAATTTGCCAGTAAATGGATGAAACTTGAAGAAATCATACTAAGTGAAATATTGCATACTGTCATGGTTTGAAACATGTCCCCCACAGTCTCATGTGTTTGGCAAGGTCAAGGCACCTTGAGAGGTGGAGCCTTGCTGGAGGAAGGCAGTCACAAGGGGTGGGCCTTGAGGTGGATTAGTCCCACCCTACCTCCAGGAGAAGTCTGCCTTTGCTGCAAGCAGTCTTGCAGCTCTCAGCTTTCAAAATGTCTGTGGTGACTTAGCCTCCTCCAGCTTTGGCCAACCAGCCATGCCAACTCTGCTTTGAGAGACTGTAACTTCCCTCTGGAATCGTAAGCTGAATAAACCTCCCTTTCTCCCTTAAGTTGACTGACTTTGAGTGCTCTCTCACAGCAATAGTAAAGAGTAACTGTTACAGAAATTGGTAACGGGAGTGGGGTATTGGTGTGAGATTAAGAACAGCTGGTACCACAACATGAAGTTATTTGTGAAGCTGAGAGAAGTTGGTACCCAGCAGTATGGCCAATGTTGTGATATGGCTAGTGTGCCTTTGGAACTGTTTGTTGGGAGAAATGTGGAGAACTTTGGGACTTTGTGCTGGGAAAGTCTTTGCATCTTGGCGGTTGGGCCAAATGGGCCTTTCTAATGAGAGCTCAGAGGAGAGCAATGCTGTGAGAGATGCAGGCAGTGGAAGCCCAGCTTGTGATGGTCCAGAGGGGAAGAGACTGTGTTTGCAACTGGACGAGTGACACATGGAACCATGTGTTGGCCAAGAGTTTAGTGAAGTTTTGCCCTCGTCCTGAAAGCTTGCCTGAAGTTAAGCTGGAGTGCTTGGCAGAGGAAATTTCAAAGCAATGTAATCTTGACGACGTGATATGGCTACTTTTTAGCTGTCTTTAGAGTTATGGAAAATAACAGGCAGGAAGAAGCAGAGAACAAAATAGCTGTTAAAGAGATAAGCTCCATTTGTAAATCAAAGCCTGCTCTCCATTTGAATAATACGAGAGGCCCTAGTTTGAGGGCAAGATCCTCAGGGAAGGCTCCCACTCATAAGAATGCAAATCCTTTCAGAAGACTGGAGCTAAAGGGTGGAGTTCGAAAGCAAGAGTTGGTTTCTCTTACCAAGCAACTGCCCAGGAGTGAAAGAGATGGTCAACATAGAGAAGCAGAATCAGCTGTGATTCAAAGGGGCCAGTCTTGGCAAAGTCGTCCGCGTGGTTCTGGTTTTAGAGGAATCAGTGATGCAAGAGGGAGGAGATCATGGAGTCCTCCTCCAAGATTTCAAAAATTGGCAGAATCCAGGCATCATGAGGCAAGAAGCCTGCAGTTTAGAGGCTCAAGAAGGGCAGTTTGTGCTGTGGAATTAAAGCCTGGTTTGCCATTGAGAAGTAAATATGTTAGAGATTCCAGACACAACGTGGGACACCTGCCAAGAAGAGCTGTATACCCTGGGAGGAGTCAGCTCAAGAGACCAACGTATTCTATGGGCAGCTGCATTGGAGGGGTGGAACCAAAGCCCTTTGGAACTGAGATGATTTCAACAAGAGGCTCACCTGTTGGACTTGGAGCTACAAGATTTGGAGTTTGTCCTGCTGGTTTTCTGTCTTGTTATAGACTAATCTTTCCTGGATATGCCTCCATTTCTTCCTTTTGGAATGGGAATGTTTATTCTGTGCCATTGTATGTTGGAAGTATGTATCTTGTCTTTTGATTTTACAGAAGGCTTTGGATTTTGGACTTTTGGACTGTTGGGACTACTGATGTAGTCTATGAAGAGTTCTAAAGTTGGACTGAGTATGGCTTATATAATGAGATGGCAATGAGCCTGTGGGGGCCAGGGGTAGAATGTCATGGTTTGAAATGTGTCCCCCACAGTCTCATGTGTTTGGCAAGGTCATGGCACCTTGAGAGGAGGAGCCTTGCTGGAGGAAGGCAGTCACAAGGGGTGGGCCTTGAGGTGGATTAGTCCCACCCTACCTCCAGGAGAAGTCTGCCTTTGCAGCAAGCAGTCTTGCAGCTCTCAGCTTCCAAGATGTCTGTGGTGACTTAGCCTCCTCCAGCTTTGGCCAACCAGCCATGCCAACTGTGCTTCGAGAGACTGTAACTTCCCTCTGGAACCGTATGCTGAATAAACCTCCCTTAAATTGATTGACTTTGAGTGTTCTCTCAGAGCAATAGTAAAGAGTAACTGCTACACATACACAGAAAGATGCTATATGTTCTCCCCTATAAGTGGATCCTAACATTTAACACTCAGTTTGATGGAATTAAACAATACCCACAAACGTCAAGGAACACAAGCCAGGGAGAGAGGTAGAAAACCCCAAAAGAGCAGAAAGAAAAAAACCAGAGTAAACAGGTATAAAAAAAGGCTTTTGTGTAAGAAAAGTCTTAAAGAGAAGGAAAGAACAGGAATAAGACACAATAAGGAGTGGGTTTAGCTTTCCAGGTAACCAACCACCTGCTTTCTAACCCCTTGCTGCTCCCCCTTAATGACAAGGAACACGTGACCAGTAATGTAAACAAGTCTAAACAATAGTGGAAGGGAAGAAAATTGATACTAGACAGTATTAGATGCTTCAATACTAACAAAAAACGCTTGGTAGTAAACCATCATCTCAATAGCTCTCATTATATCTTTAGATAAGAAAAGATCTCAATACACTAACAAAATACAGCCTATTGCAATGGAGATGCAGTTAAACAGAGGACAACAATCAACTAGAGTACAGAGTACCAGTGACCCTAAAATGCTCAGCTCAAATCAGACCAACCAAACCCCCTCCCATCCTAAGGTTCAACAAATTTTGTGGAAGAGGGGGCAGTAAGATGATAAGAAGCTGAAGGTAGGGAAGCTCACTAAAAGCCAGGTCATGCCAGTCAGGACAGGGCAGCTGCATCCAGGAACTCACTTCATTGAAACTTACCTTCACCAGACCTGCACAATGATTGACATATTAACATTCCCCCATGGACCAAGGAGGAACTCAGAAGTAATAACTACACATGGTGGGAAACTTAGGGGCAAGGGCTAGAAGGGTGAAAGGGAACATCCCTGTGTTGGGGTGGAGTCTGCCCAAGGAAGAGCCAGCCTTTCAAATTGCTGCAGAGACCCAAGCCCCTCTTAGAGTAAGTACACAACCTGAAGGGAACCGGATGGTCCACACAAACAGGCAATCATGATAATGGTAGGAAGATAGTTGGAGTAGTGAAGGGATGGGAGGGAAGGAAAAAAACAGAGGAGGGAAAACCACTCATTATGTTTGTAGAAAAGGAGAATTCTTAATAATAATAAAAAACGAATAGTGCTGGGAAAGTAGATTTTTAACCTGTAGAGCAAAATTAGATCCATATATCTCACTCTGCCTAACAATTAAGGCAAAAGGGTTTTGCAGAATGATTATATACTAATTAAGTTTTAAATTGGTTATTAACTTTGTTTAATAGCTCCAGTCCTTGGGAGGCTGAATGTGAAAGAGGATGACCACAAGGCCACCAATACCAAACTTCTTTCATGGATTGAGAAAGAATTAAATTAAATAATAAATTAAATAATTCAATTTAAATTTCAGATTCAATGCCATCCTAATCAAAACTCCAGTACAATTTTTCACAGAACTGGAAAAAAAAACTCAAATTTCTTGTGGAATGCCAAAAGGTCCAGATTAACCAAAGCAATCTTGAACAATAAAGACATTGTTAGAAGCATCACTGTACCAGACTTAAAGCTACACTATAGAGCCATAGTAATAAACAATATGATGCCGGCATAAAAACAGATGCATCAATCAATGGTTTAGGAGAGAAGACCCAGATATTAGCTCCCACAACTATAGACACTTGATCTTTGATGAGGGGCCAAATAAACACCCTGGAGGAAAAAGAACATCATCTACAAGTGGTGTTGGGAAAATTGGATATCTACATGTTAAAGAATGAAAATTGAATACCACCTCTAACCTTAGACACTTGAAAATAGGAGGGAGTGTGACAGGGGAGATGAAGGGTTGTCAAGGGAAAAGGTGTGAGGGGGAGGAAATGGGGACCAAAGGGAGAGAAAAAGAAATAACAAGTTATTTTAAAATTTTTTAAATTACTTAAAAACAGTATAAAATAATAATGTAAATATCCCCAAACAAAGCAAAAATTAAGAAAAATCGCACAGTCATCTATGGATGTCAATTGTGTAAGTAGCAATTCAGACTTATGGAGTGCCGCCTGGTGGAAATCATGTGTAGGATTACTACCTTGTCGTTGGCAGAACTCTTACATAGGAGAAAAGCAGAAAAAGGCTTGAAACAGCTAAAAATCATGAACTCTTTCTGATAGCAAATGCACAGAATGTTAGTCTGGTCCAGTGATATTCTGGAAATCCTTCTGGCAATAAGGCAAAAGCCTGGGAACAAAGGGAATTTTGTAGAGTGAGGATGTTCATATACTGAGCTATGCTCAGGTCACAGATGCAAGCATAGATTCTCCTCCCTCCCCCAGTCCCTCCTCCTATACCATAAGCTGGTTGTCTGAGCATGCGCTGAAAAATAAAAGGGCTCATTCACTTCCTTATCCCTTTCTACCCAACCAAAGATCTCTTACCTCGAATTCTTCCAAATTTGACTTTTCAGTAAACACATAGGCTGGCCCTGCTTAAATTTTTTCCCTTTTCTCTATGTACAGGTATGGGTATGTGTGTGTGTGTGTGAGTGGGTGTTGATACATGTGGGTGGAGAAGAGGACACTGTGTGTGCCTGTGGAAGGTCAAGGGTGACTTTGAGAATAATCCTGGATTGTTCAACCTGCTCGTGCTTTGCTCAGGAGGTTCTGCCTTTTGAGGCTGGGAGTACAGGCCTCTGTGGTAGTATAAGTGGCTTTTCAGTGGGCAAAAAAGCAGGTGGGAAAGACCTCTTCTCTTGTTTAACAAGTGTCCCAAAGATTCTCTCTGAGTACAGTTGTTTCTCCTGAGATTCTCAGTTGTCCATGGGAAAATGATGATATGTTGGCCATTGTATAGGTATGGTAGTTGTAGATTTCATTGCAGTATACCTCCTCACCTTTAGGCTCTTACAATCTTACTGTCCCTTGCTGTGCTAGGTCCGCTGAGACTTGGGAAGGGAAAGACATTTTGATGGCCTAATTAGGGTTGTATATTTCAGGGTCATCTATATTCTAAGGTCCAAACAATTGTGGTTCTCTGCGTCTCTAATCTTCCTTTACAAAAGGATGCACCTTGGAGTGCTGGGAGCTTTTCTGTTACTATTGGGCTAGGCAGCCTGAAACACGCAGAAGTGCAGGACTTCTCTGGAAAATTTTTTAGTGTGCTCTTTTTTGTAGAACACATAGCTTTATTCTCAGTCCTTTCATACAGCACTGCCTCGTTCTGAATATCTGTTTCTACTCATTGATGAATACTTTGTGTCATTTTTGATCAGCTACCAGAATTATCTATGGATGAAGTTAACTCACAAAACTGAGATACTGGACTGCATTGTACCATTGCAGAGTAACTGATAAAATTAGCCTACAGCATTGATTTGTATCATGTAATAAAAATATACAGATACAAAGTCCACTAAACTTTGAATTTAGGGATGTGATCATTCCACCACAGAAAGTATAAATAAGAAAAGTCAACCAAATTTCAAAAGTATATTTCCCACACTCAACTAAAAGTGTATAAACTGTTCTGGTTTTTCTCAAATACATGGAGAAACATACATATATACCAGAAAATAATGTTTATTTCTAATAACAAAATATACAAATATAGTGAATAATTTTACACTTGAAATGTCTTTATCATGAAGATATTGTTTGATTGGAAGAGGCAATCCTTAACTATTTTTCATTTCCTAAAGAACTTTAAGAAAAGTCATAGGTCCGGGTTAAAGAAAACTAGAATACACATACTTGACACAAGATTGACTTGGTTGAGTTTAATTCTGTGAATTAAGATCACTCATTCTAAGAAAGGAAGGTAGGAAAAGGTATGATGTGACTAAAAGTAAATCCACTAAGGATACAATGTAAAGACAAGGTGAGTTTTCCAAGTGTAGGAATTACTTGGCGTTTGAGAGGAGGTGTTATATTGTTTTTCTTTGTTTTTTTTTAAACCAATTATTTATTTTTTATTTTTTAAAAAATTTAAAAATATGTATTTATTAACTGTGAGTATGTGTGCATGTCTGTGCATGAGTGTGGAGGCCAGAGGACCTCAGGTATTGTTTCTCAGGTGGTGTTTTTTTTCCTTTTACTGAGACTGGGTGGGACTTGCTGAGTGGCTAAGCTAGCTGGCTGGTAAGCCTCAAGGACCTGCCTCCCCATCACCCACATTTACACAGCATAGATTCTGAAGAACTCAGGCCCCCACACTTGTGTGGCAAGCACTTCAGCGAGCGAGCCACAGTCTTCCTCTCTCATAGAGTTTGAGTTTGTCCATCTCCAGGTCTCAACTGAGAAAGTTGCCCTCACGCTTGCCCAAGGTCCAGGTACCAAGCAGCTTGGAGCCTCCTGAGCCGGCGGGTGTGTTTCCTTTGGAGGGGTGGAGGAAATAGCTCAGTGGTACAGGGAATGCTTAACATGCAGAAGGCCCTGGGTTCCGTCCCCAACACCATAACAAAGAGCATTTCTCCTGGTGGTCAGCTCTACATTCTGAAGCCCTTTGCTGTGGCCCCCCAGGACAGGTTTTGCTTGTAGTGACCTGTCTGACTCTGGTGTGAGGGTGATGCTGGCCTGAGTATAATAAGTTTGTTTGCAAGATGCCTCTCTTTCTTAAATGTCTGGTAGAGTGCCCCAGTGCACACTGGGTCACAGACATTGCTTTGCTGAGAAGTTGTCCAAGACCAAGTCAATCTTCTCGATGCAGGAATGCCCCTTCGGCTGTCCCATCTGGGTCACCAAGTAATGCAGGGACAGGGATCCACCATCCCAATGTTGTAGGGTTGTGCTCCGGAGTCAAAGATTGATTTTTTTCGTTTTGTTTTGTTTCTTTTTGGGAGTCGAAGATTGAAACCAGAACACGTGTAGAGGATTAAGGTAGAGTTTATTAGAGGAGATAAAGGTTGGAACTCATGGACTCCAGACGTGGAGTGCCATGAGGGGCTAGGACGCCCTGGAGAACTCATGAGAAGTGGGTAGCTAGAAAGAACTCATGGAATCCATGAGGAGCAGGTAAGGAGCTAGAAAGAACTCATAGCACTAATGTCACGAGAGGCTAGGGCACCCATTGTTTTGTTTTGAATTCTAAAAAGCTATGTAAAAAGGAGTTAAGTAGACAATATTTTGAAACCACACGGATATCTGATAAGAAGCTAGTCACTCGGAAATCAAATAAGAATGGAAAACAGAGAATGAATTCAAAAAACATAAAATATAAAATATTGGAAATAAACTTCATTTATGTTACTAATGTGAATGCTTCTCTAATCATGTTTAGAGTGTCTTTAACAATAATATTGTCAAAAAGACAATTAATTTCCATAAAGAAGAAATGGGGCAAAGATATGCTCACTAAAATCACTAAAGTTATTTCTTAGTTAAAGGTTCAGGCAGGTCACAAGCCATAATCTGATTGTGACACATGAGGAACCTAGAAACTATGTCATAATACTTGCTACTACAGCAACTGGGCTTGCTGAAAGCTGCACAGAAAGTGCCACTTCAGTGCCCCTAGACCACTGGCTTAAAGGACTTAAGAGCAAATAGACAGAAAAAGACACGCATATCTGAAGAGCCATCTTATGGCACGCCTGCGGACCATATAACCAAGAGCAATAACATCAGAGGAAGATCAATATGAGTTTTATGAGGTAGACATTTAACTGTTGATCACATGATTATGTGTTGTGCTTGATTCCCAAGCTGTGGTTAAAATTAAGCTGAATTTTAAGCTTGTTCTTAGAATATATCTAGAGTTAATCTTTAGCATTTTCCCTATCAGTGCCTGGTGATGTCTGATTCTAAATTTGAATGTCTAATTGGAACAGCAGTTACTTACGTTCCCTCAGACAAGTCTCAACTCATACTCAGTGGGCTCAGCTGCCCAAGTTAAGTGTCTAGGAGCTTAATTGTTAGATGATGAATTTTCCTGTCTCTTTGATAATTATTTTTCAGGAAAAGAAAGAGAGATGATGAAGAAGACCCCCATCATAACCCTAATTTTAAACGGGATAAAAGAAATGACATCCCTGAGGATATTCAGGACGTAGAGGTAGGAACTATGATCATATAACTTCTTATCTCACTGGCTGAACTAAAACAGTCAATGGGTCTCTGCCGCAGAAAGGAACCACGGCAGGACACCGTACTAGAAGTCTTCTCATTCCCTTACTGAAGCTTTACGCAAGGGCCTTTCAACGTGCGGCTACCATGCCACGGCACGGGGAAAAGAAACACAGGAAGACTTTGCTAACCCTAATCTGTAAAATAATGAGTTCCAGGCGTTTTCCCTTACACAAGCAGGGAATAATAATCTGACCTCCATCCTGTGCTTGGGCGATAAGCACACTCAAGTATTGTACGGGGATGGGAGGGGGAGGCACTGGGGGATGGAGAGGGAAGGGGGAGGGGAGGGGGGCACAGGGGGGTGGGGGAGTGGAGGGAGGGAAGGGACCGGTGTACCTGTTGTTTGTATGAGTGGAAATAAAAAAAAGTATTGTACGTGGTGACATGGGCTGTTGGTGAGAAGGTAATTGTTCCCACAGGAAAAGGTAAACACGAGCTTGGGGATTGCGTCTGGGGATTTTCAGAAACCATAAAGTTGCTTGCTCTGGAGAGCAGCCTTTAAATCTCAAGAGGCTTAACCTTAAATGACTTGTGGTCATTAGCTCGGGAATGTTTGCAGGGATGTGTAATTTACTACTAAGTAGGCGGGCAAGGGAGCCGAGGAAAGGCCCTCAGGATGAATCTATGACCCAGTACAAAAGTGAAAGGTTTACCAATGGACATGATGGGCTTGGAACCTGGAGCACAAATAGGTCTGGGCAGAACGTACTTAGACTCAAGTCAGCCAACTTGCTCTCTTGCCTCACGTCCTTTCGTATTGCTTACAGTTGTCCAGTATGAATCCTGCCCTTCATTTTCAGTGTCGACACCTTCTCCAGCTGAGCCACCACTCTGGGTGTAAATCTCTCCAGGAGAAACATTAAGGGTACAAGATTCTAGGTAGCACAGAGAAATGACTGAATATTTCAGAATTTGCCTGTATTATTTCCAAAGACCAATTCATTCATGGTACTTCTCAGATTACCAAGTAGAACAAGAAACAGGGTAAAGTATGTGACTTATGACGTATTGGAACACATACCATTTAGAAAACTACTTAAGATCTTAATACTCAAATACCTAAGGAGCAGTGGAAGTAAGGCAAATGAGAGAAAGTAGAATAAGGATGCCATATACATTTGAAATGAGACATATGTGAGTACCCGGGTAATTTACAACTGGTAGGAGCCTTCGTATCGGGCCACTCTTTTGAGTGGTGTAAGTTTAGATGATGATAGAACACTTAGCAAAATATTTCAAAAAGTCTTTCTCTTGGTATATTGTAGGTTTGGGGTCATTAACATTGGTCTTGGTTGCTTTGTACATTCGTAGATACAGAATTCTAGTGGGAGACTTTTGGAGGTTGAACTCATAATGAAACAAAGGTCCTTACTTGGGTTTTCAAGACCTATGGCACAATGGACATCTTCTGAATGTGAGCATTTTTAAAGACACACCCAAACCAGAGGAAATAAGTTGTCACAACACAGTTTCATTTGTTGTAGACATTTCTTTGAAAAGCACTTGTTTGTTTTCTAGTTATTTGTCTGTATGTCTGTGGATTGTGCATGTGTGTGCATGTGTGTGCATGTGTGTGCTTGTGTACCTCCATGTATAGAGGAAAAGATTGTAAGGTTATTTTTCTACAAGAATCTTGATGTGGGTTTCAAGGATATGCTTCTGGTCATGAGACTCAGAAGAGGAGGGACTTTATCTCCCAGAGCCCTGATACAGACAATTTTAAAGAAACTTTGCTGCTAGAACTTTCCAAAATATGAGGCAGTGTGATAATTCAAGGAAATCCTTGAATCTCATTTCTGAGTAAATGCAGGAGAACCAAGTCTACATGACAGTGAGGACGGCTTAACCTTTTTGCTTGCCTATTTGTACATTCCAATTCCGTGTACTATTTCAAGCAAGGTGAAGTCAAAAACTGAACTTTTCGTTGAAAAACAACTTAAAGCACAATGCCTAGCTCAATATCAGGCCATGATTTTCAAAAACCCGGGATTTGGGAAATAGGATCATGATATGGCGAAGTGGATAAAGTTTGCTCTGTAAGCCAAGGCACTATATTTTAGATAGCTGGATCTGAGGCAAAATGTGGTTTGTGAAGTGGCCTTGGAAGACGTAGATGGATAAAACCCAGATAAAGTTGGATAGATGGACCAGCACTACCTATTCTCTCTGAGTATGTTTTCAGCTCTTGCTTTAAAAGTATAGATGGTAATACATCAAGGATGTTGCCTAATATCAACTTTGGGCCCACACACACACACACACACACACACACACACACACACACGCACACACACACACACGCACACACACACACACACACACGCACATGTGGCAGCAAGGTCTCAGGTATCCGAGAAGAGTCTAAAACTACCACAACGCTAAAGATGAGAGTGACACCTGGGAAATTTTGATCCTGCCGATGTCCGCTGGGGTCGCAGGGTAAGCCACCACCAAAGGTAAACTTCACAGCCTCACTTGAATGCAGAGTGTTCATGAAAAAAATATGTAAGACACATTTCAGGACACATAGGGAGTTGGAATTGATACAGGAGGACCACGTATGTCCAGTAGCAGGAGGAACATACAGAAGCGTCATGCATTTGTGTGTATGTGTGTATTCACACATGAGAGAATAGATGACGTTTCTACCCACTTCTTCCTCCTCACTCACTCCATTAAAGTGACAGTGTTCTAATCCCCACCTCATGTGGCAGCATTCACTGCTGCTTTCTCTTGGAGGACGAGAGCTTCCTTCTCTGCTAGGAATCTTGGAATAAAGCAGAGAATGAACAAAAGGATTGGGGGGGGGGAATCCTGGGTTCTGAATTATTGCCCCAATACTTTCTGCTAAGGAAATTGGGGCAGGTCTGTTCATCCCAACCTGATCTGTAATGTCGCCTGTGGAGGGAAGATGTATTGTAAGCGATCGTACTGCATAAGCATTAAGCGTCCTAAAAGATTGGGTGTTCTTTGAAAGGGACAGGGAACTGATGGCAGTATCATAATGCGATCCTCCTTCTGCTTTCTCCTTCCAGTTGTCCAAAAGTGATCATGAAAGGACCTGGAAAAACATCGATAACCCCACACAAGAAACCATACCACAAGAAAACACCTTAAACAACAACACTAGCGACCTTAATTCCAATATGCCTGAGTTCTCCCACGAATACTATGTCCTGTGCCAAGGCCAAGGTCCATACTTCAATATTAATAAGATCTTGCGCGAGGCTCATTTCCACAGCCTGCAACGAAGAGGACAATATTCATCATGATGACCTTGGCAATCTTCCTCCCCTGTTTATTAAAAACGATATTCATCACAATGACCTAGGCACTCCTCCTAACTTGTTTATTAAAAACAATCGCATTTCTTGAAATTCAGTCTTGTGGCTTTTCTTCGGCGTTTTGAAGAGGTGAATGTGCGCTTGCATTTTGTTACTTTGGAATTCAACATCATGAACCCAGCTTCACAGAGTTTTGAGGAGGTTTCTATATGCCGTGTTTAAAGTTGTGTATCAAAGTCTGTTAAAAAGCAACTGCTGTCAAGTAGATCCTATGTCCAGTGCAGATTAGGTTCCAAGCCTCTCGCATAGGAACTCCATGTCAAGTACCTTCTTGAAGTGTAACTCCTCTTTTTGATCCATTCGGTGACCCAGAAAAGACTTGTTTTCGTGTGAAAGTGAGGGAGAAATACGCCAAGCCGCTCACTTAGCGCTGTGTAGGCAGCCAGGGCGCTTCTGTCGCGTTCTGAATTGAAGGGACCGCTGCTGCTGAGGGAGCTGTTCGACTGGCCTCCGTCTCTGTCTGCAGTGGCACAGATTTCACGCAGCCTAGGCGGTGACTGGGTCCGGTGACTGTCTGGGATCTATATCTTAAGAGATACTGTCTCAGGTCTTTGCTTATGAGAAACTCTGTCTGTGTCCTTAATCCTCCTGTTTGTGCCCTTCAGGCTTCGCTGAGAACTCTGTAATTCTGCCATGCACAAAGTACGTGATCACGCGTTGCCTTCAGTAGTGAATTTGGATGTTGACACCCTATGTGTTATGACTTACGATTGATTCCATGTTGATAAAGTATGAGCTACTTGAATTGACGTCTCAGTTACAGGTATTGTGAAGGCGGGTGTGGTATGGGTCTGCAATGACTTTCTTCAAAGAGGGAGAGGATGGCAGCACTTTTATGTCATTAAAATCCAGTGAGCATCCCTGAGAGTGCAAAGCGCATGTGTTTCCGTGCAACAGGGATTGCCTAGCATGTGCCAGGCCCGGCTGTGGCAAATGGATTCCTACAATGGATGCTGCTTGGAGACAGTTAGCTGAGCAGCCATGTAGAACAATGAGGCAGTACCAGCCAGACAAGGACAAACAACAGATAGATTTTATTCTAGATTTCCACCTTGGACTCATGATCCCGTTGTGATTATTAAAACTTGTGGGACGAGTGTAGCGGTATCTACCTTTAATACTGGCCCTTGGGATTTGAAGAGACGGGGTCAAAACCTCAAACCCATGTCCAGCTTAGAGTTGAAGTGAGGTTCGGGACACAGCAGTGAACATCATTTTACCTGACACCATTCAAGATTTTGTGTGTGTCAGTAGTGTTCCTATGCTTAAGGGGAACAGGGGAAAGGGTTCAGGGAAATGTCACTGGGTCCTTGTACATCATCGGAGAGGAGGGCCCACAGGAGAGTCAGGCATGCACAAGAAAGGACTCTCTGGGAATTGGGGCGGGAGGCACTGGGAGATGGGGAGGGAGGGGTGAGGGGAGGGGGAGCAGGGGGTTCGGGGGGAAGAGGAGGGAGGGAGGGAACTGGTGTACTTATTAAGTTTGTATGAGCGGAAATAATAAAAATGTAAATTATAAAAAAAATTTCAGCAAGCAAAAAAAAAAAAAAACAAGATTTTGTGTGTGTTTTGTGTGTGTGTGTGTGTGTGTGTGTGTGTGTGTGTGTCGTGTAGCTCCTTGTCACTCCCTCCTAAGTACCCATACATATCTGTAATCCTGGCAGCAATGAGACCGAGGCAGGAGGGTTGCCATAAACCGGGGAACAATCTCATTTACAGACTATGAACCAAATGAGTAGTGCTACAAGAGAAACCCTTTTCATCAAAAAGAGCAAAACTAAATGAAGCACTTGTTGTTTCCAAAAATATCTATAGTAATGAAATGTATTAGGAAAAAATTCAACTGGTGCACTGAGGTGGACTGGGATCAAAAATGGCCTACTCATGTCTCATTTCCTGCGGAAGTCACTCTTACAACCTGTAAATAACACCAGCGCAGCCTCCTCTCCCCCCACTTTGCCTCGGGTCTCCTCTTATCTAACAGAGTCATTCCTTTAGCAGACTTGACCTTTCAAGACAAGGTATGTACTATGGTAGGTGAAAGTACTGTGGAGACTCCTTCCTGAGGCAGCGACAGCTCGACTACAGAGCAAGGCAAGGGAGATCGAGAAGAGGCTGCGTCCTCTCTGAACGTGACCCCACATCTGTGGCCCCCATCATTCTAGCTCTCTGCTTACTCTCAGCAGTTAATTCTCAATCTTGACCAATCCTCCATCTGACCTTTGCATTTGGCAGTATCTGAAGGCATGGGCTTCAGTGGTCTTTAATCCCCTCAAGCGATTCAACCCAACCCCATAGTCCTGAGATGGATTCCTGTGTTCAGGGAGCGAAAGTACACACACATTTCCACCTGGCCTGACACACCACTCTGCCACACCTGTATCCTCTCCTCCCTCCCACTTTGCCATTTGAAGGCTTCTCAGACTTCCATTTCAGACATTAGTCTACATTCTATGGCGACTCTACACTTATGCGCAAGATGTGACGCCCAAGCCCACCTCTACCTCAGGGCATTCACGCTTTGCACTCTTCCGACCTCTGCTACACTTCTCTTGGTAAGACTCACTTTCACTGCTTCCCTGAATCATCCCACCTCTCACAGGACTTCATGTGGGCTCTTCTGGGTCTTTCTAATGCCACCATGATGCACTCTCAAGGGAAACTGAGACTGACTGAGTTCTTATGTAGCAGTAAGTATTGCAATTTGATTCCCTCGTGCTCCTGCTCCAGTCTGGATCATGATCTGTGAGATGGAGATGAGAATAGAAATATTTCCTTACTGTCACTTGTGACAAAAGATGTCACTGAAGAATATACCTGGAGAAATCTGAGAAGGCCACCAAAAGACTCTGTGTAATCATAGCAGACAACTCACTGCTGTCGAGGCAGTCTCGACATCCTTCCCGGAACCCCCAAAACTTAGCTTCATCTCATCAGGGAAAAATGTACTTCTGCAAGTCCATCTCAGACAATGTGCTACATACTTCTCGGGTCTTGGCCTCAGTAGCTTTCATCCGGCACTGAAACACAGAATCGTGTTAGACACTGGCTCATTTCTACCTCCTTCCTTGTACCAGAAACGCAGGTCGTGGCTTCGCTTTGGTGGGTGATACCTTAGGCATCTTCTGGCCTGCAGCCCAATGGTCACTTGTGTAGGGATTTCTTCCCGGACTGTTGCTCTGTGTGACATGTTTCTGGGGTGGAAGACAGTTTTGTGTACGCATCTAGACGACTATATCACCCGTAAACTACTGTGAGTGCAGCATGTGTCTCCCCCTCCTTGTGTCCTCCACGAGAAAGGTTCTGCAGGAGTTCACTGCTCCGTCCCCAGAGCTCCTGGAGTGTCCGCAGTGGAGCAGCAGAAAACGGGAAGGTGAGTAAGGGCCCCGACTGCCGAGTTGTTCTTCAGAGTGGACTGGTGCAGTCACACGGCACAAACGGAGGGGTCAGCAGCCTTTGACAAGGCACTGAGCAGAGCGAGGGTCGAGGTGGTGGGCGCCAGGGACTCTAGAGTTTAAGGCGTGCCTTGCAGTGACCCCGGCGGGGGACATGCTGTATGGAAGGTAGATGCCCACGGTGCTCCGTGTCCTCCCTCCCGCTCAGCTGTCCCTTTCCCACCCCCTGTCCGTGGAGCCACCCTGCAGACCCGCTACACCCCATGCTTGGTCTGAGAAGCTGTCAAATGCTTTTTTACCTGACAGGAACACTTATTACTGGGCAGCAAGACCTCCCCGGCAACGCTGTGAAGGAACAGAAAAGCTGAACTGTACCCTGTTGAATCGCTGAACGCCATTTCACAAACCACACACGTTTGCGTGAAATCATCGCCCCAAGAACGACCAAGGGAAGCAGGGTGACAGAGGTAAGGAGCTGTCCTGGGCTTTCTCGGTTGCT
This sequence comes from Typhlomys cinereus, assembly GCA_023101885.1. Lineage (NCBI taxonomy): Eukaryota > Metazoa > Chordata > Mammalia > Rodentia > Platacanthomyidae > Typhlomys > Typhlomys cinereus. The sequence continues at coordinate 1,018,219 of JALPQD010000379.1, read as the reverse complement.
GGGATTAAGAAGAAACAGATGCACCGACGAAAACAGCTTGAGGGAGAAAGTGTGTCTTTGGGCTCAGAAGGGGTCAAGGTGGCAGGAGCTGGAATGAGTTGCTGGAATGAGAACAGTGGGTGACTGCGCACTGCTCTTCCTGCGTGTGTGCAGCCCAGGACCCCGGCCAGGCGAAGGTGCTTCCGCATTTAGGATGGGGTTTCCCATCTCGGGTCACCCGATGAGCTTCATCCCTCAGAAGCCTGCACAGAGCACAAACAGTGCTGAAAGCACAGCTGGGCATTGGACGAAAGGTTTCTCTTGGAAATCATCTTCAGTCACTTTTCCACCTCATGGCTTGAGGCTACATCTTTAAATCAAACCCCAAATCTTCACAGTCTGGTTAATCTAGGGATATCCAGTTTCTGTCCGCCAAGGTTAGATAGAGTTCGAGGGTGGCAGACATGTAGACATTAGGGTATTCTGTATGGGGGCAAGACTTTTATGGCCTTTTCAGTGTCATGTTCCAAGAAATTCCCCATGACTTATGCCCTCTAGTTGACCATTCATCACGTTAGTATTTGCTGCAGGATCTCACCGTCCATTGAACAGCGAAGGTTCACGGTCAAGGTCTGTCCCTGTAAATCACAGGAAGGGAACAGGGCAACAGGTTGACATGGTGTCAGCTCATGCTTTCAGATGGAACAGAGACAGAGAGGGGGCAAGTCCTATAAACGAGAAGCGAAGGGTGGAGGACAGGCGTCCCCAGGGGCCGGCTTCATCCACTCTGCCCAGCACCATTTGGCAAGTTCTTCCCGTTCCTTCCACTTGATTGACCTTAGGCGATATTGTACCAAAGTGCTAGACTGTTACTACCACCACAATCTGCACTTTACTGAGGCTGAAGATCAAATTCAGAGAGCTCTCAAGCTTGCCCATGTTTGAAGAGCTTGGCAGTCACGGAGCTGTGCTTAGACCATCCTTAGAACATCCTCATGAACGTGATCATTACATCTAACATGCATGGTTGATTGTCTTAGAGATTGCCTCTTTCCTGCCCTTGTCAGCAACACTTAGTCCTTGATCTACTGGACACTCAATATGGTCCAAGCGAAGTAACACCAGCCTAAGATCAAAAAGCTCACTCCTAAGATCAGTCAGGACATGCCAGCTAAGAGAAGTCTCAAGATCACTGGGCCACAATTGCCCGAACCCTGGAGCCAGATCCCATCTAAAATGAGGGATCCACTGGAAGCTTAACTTTCCTCTCAGTTGTATGGGAAAGCCAGCCTTTCTCAAGGAACACTAGGCTCAGGTAAAACCTGTGAAACGACAAACGTCCTCATCCCTTTTGTGTGTGTGTCTGTCTATTTGTCTTTGTGAGGCACAAGCGTTACTTCTGGAATCATCCCAAATGGCAACTACCCTGTCTTTGCTTTGCTCTAGACTTTTTTCAGACTCCATTGTCCAAGGCCTCAACTATGAGTCACTGCCATTTCTATGTGACATTTTTGGGGAGTATCCAGGATCAGAACTCAGAATTTTCTGCTTGCAAGACAGAGGCTTAATTCATGAGCCTCTCGGTGTGAGGCTCAGGGTGGCATCTCTATGTTGCAGTGTGGAGGCGTGATGGACCCCGGGAGAGCTCCAGGAGCTCGAGGGCTCCCGTGACGCTGCCCTCCCAAGCCAGTGGTCTCCACACTTACAACCCCTTGAACTCCGGGCTCACAGGATCACACCCGAAGGAGGCTTTCTCTTCTGTCCCGGCCATTCCCACACGCTAAGCTCCTCTTTGCCTTCCCGTGACAGGGATCCTCTCCTCAGGTCACTGTCCACCATCCATCAACCTCGTAGGCAAAAAGCCTTTGAGAGAGCCCCCCCCTCCGGACATGTCCGTGCCAGTCACCGATCAGCACTGCAAGCCCCACCTCTGAGAGCAGCCTCCTTCCCTGTGCAGACAATTCATTATTCTGCAGTGCTGGCGATTATAACTGCAGCTAAAATACTGCACCACCTCTTCAAAAGCTACCCTGGGTACAGATGAGATTTCTCCTTCTGAAGCTTAAATGACTGAGCAAGGGCTCCAATACCTGGGACACATGTTGACCTCATGCCTAAGGTGCCTTTTCAGATGCTGCAAGGGTCCTATTTGTTCTCATTGTGGAAATCGTAGCCTTAAAACCACTAAGGACCTTCTTAGGCTTGGCAGGATTTTTCAGAATTGGAATCTCATGCACCTCATAGATAAACTCCTTTATGGGACGCTAAAATGACCAGAGGGAGAGACAGCAGACTAAACCCCTAACATGACTGTTGCAGTTCATCTGCCTGGTTGCTCATAAATGACCATCAAACGGCTTGGGGGAACAAGGGGTTCATTTCCTTATGATTGTCCGGTTACAATTCTCAGTCCAGCTTGATGGAGAGCTCACACCAACATTAGGGCCGAGGGAACTGGATACTCCATCACCACATAACGGCTGAGAGATGGACAATCCTTACTTGCCAGACCAGCATGTCCAGCCAAGTGAGTAGAAGGATGCCAACTCTCTCAACCAGCTCTCTGTGATTTATCCAGGGCCTAATCCCACCCACCATAGGCTGGGCCCTCCCCATCAGCTAGACAATCTCCTGCAGGCTTGCTCTGGGCTTAACTCAACTACTACTTCTCCAGAAATGTGTCCAGAGGTCAAACCCTCAAATGCCAAGTTGACACCTGTGCTAACCATGACATTGACACAGGTTTATGATGTTAAAATCTTGACCTTCACTATTGTCCCAACATTAGCTGTCCTTAGTTTCACTCAACGTTTTCTCTCTGTGTATCAGAGTGAAAGGGCACAGCGCTGGGGTTCTTCACTGAAAATCTAGGCTGTGCTCCCAGTGCCCGGTAGCTGATCCTTCTCGCGAACCCTAGTCCTGATGACTTGGGGTGAACTGGAGGTGGGAGTGTTCACAGCCTGTTATTCTCACGGTTGGGTGCACTTTCAATCCACACACTCAGACAGGATACAATCGATTGTCTCATGTCCCGTGGCCTCTGACACCTTTCATCAAGGACCTTGACTATCAGGTGATTAGAGACAAGTAGTACCCAACTCCACTGGAAGAAACAGTAGCACTTACACAAATCTTGCCAGATTTGCACCTTGCTGTCTCAAGGCCATGTTCAATAAGCAGGGCCTGTACTTCTGCATTCATATCTGGCCTTTGTTTTCCTGCATTTTTCCTCTGGTAATTCAACATGGTCAAAACGCTGGCAACAAAAGAAGGCTGAAAGCTTAGCATGGGTTTGGGGAAAAACCCTCCAAATTCTGGCGCTTTTCACAGTCAGAAGAAAACCTCCGCCTCTGGGGTCCATCCCAGTTAGGAGCCATCAGCTTCAGCGCAATGTCAGAGCCCATCTCCAGGACTCCCTGCTGCTGAGACCCAGGCAGCTCCTTCCCTGCTGCAGTAATTTTCCCGTGGCAGGACACATGCTGTCGCGCATGGCCAGTCTCACAGGGCGCACAGGTGATGCATTCCTTCCGGGGATGCCACAGCACACGAGCCACGGAACTAATTGCTCTCATTAGGGTTCGCAGCCAGGATCAGGATTTAAAAGGAATATTTGCAGACACTCTGCTGTCCATGTGACTGATGCTCAGGCAGACCTCACGTGAGATGCCCATTCTTCATTGTCTCCCCTATCTGACAAACACACCCTGGGATTGAAGCCCTAGCAGAAGCTGCCTGGCCTCCAACTGAGATAGCTTTCCTGAGCCCATCAGAGGAAGCACTCTGACAGGTCCCTGGATAATGGCCAAGCCCATCAGCAGCCTAAATGCCTCCTTGCAGGCTGCATCAGTTCCCAATCTGCCTCCCTGTACGACTTGGCGCACAGAAGAGGCCACAAAAGGAAGGCTTCACGGCTGCCCTAGAGGAAGCAGGGCAAAGCCCAGAAAGCCGAGGATTGCCTCCCAGGTGTTCTTAATGCCACCTCCTCGGGAATATCCCGAGAGCACAGCATTGGCTAGTGGGGTCCAGGACAACTTCCCCAGCTCTGTGTCTCTTCTCAGTCAGGAGAATCCCTCAGGTTGGGATTCTGCTTTCCATCCTGGCTCCTGGCTTGTCACATCAGTCTTGGAGGTACTTGTGTTGGCCTGTTTCACAACCTACCCCTGATATGTGAACTATTGTGGGGGCAGAGGGAGGAAGAGGGGATGGCAGGAAATCAGATTTCATCCACGCCATCACAGCAACGTGTTCAAATACCTTTACTTATAGTGGACCCCTACATCAGAGCCACAGAGGCTTTTCCCAGAGGAGAAGAAGGAGTCTCAGCTGCAACCACGGTTCCCATGGCAACATGTGATTCTCGTCTTTGCCCTTCCAGTTTTGTTGCAGGCCCTCTTCTCCAACGTCACCAAGTCAGGGAGACTGTCAGAATCATCAAAATGACTTGTGTCCACATACACTCACATCCTTACCCCTATACAGTGCTTTCAGCTCTCAGGCACTTCAAGAAGAAAGCAAATCTTTCTCTCTCTCAAAGTGGACATGCAGAAAAAAATACCAAAGGCCAACTTGAAGACATCAGTCTCCACTCTCAGAATCACACCCCGAGGCCTTGGAGCCTGACCTGTGACGTGTGATGCTTCAGGCACAGGATAAAACTCACCACTACAGACATCAGACAGCCTCAGCCCCAATGGCCAGTCTCAGGAAGGACAAATGGTGCTTGCAAAAGATGTGCTGCTTAAGAAGGGAGGGAACTGCCCTTAACGTTTCAAGCAGGACAAGCACGAGACAGCCCAAGAGATAGCATCCAGGAACTTCTTTTCTTTTTTTTTTTATGTATGCAATTGTTCATGTGTGCATGTATGTGTATGTACGTGTGAGTGTGTGTGTGTGTGTGTGTGTGTGTGTGTGTGTGTGTAGAACCACGAGTCATTTTGGGAACCATCATGGACGCCTCTACCTTTTTTATATCGCCCTGGGATTTACAGGCTCTGCCCTATCAGGACCAGAAACACAGGCAGACCACGATTTCGCCCGGCATCTATACGTGGACTCTAGGATCCGAACTCAGGACCTACTGCCTGCAAGACAGAAGCTTAACCCCTGAGCCACCTCTCCAACCCCGCAATCGGGATGCTTCTTAATGGCACTAGCAAACTGCAGATGGTAGGTGGATGGGATGGTCATCGTCCAGGAGAACTCACCCACCTTAGTTCTGTCATGTGCCCAGCGAGTATCACTTTTATGAGATCTGTTTTATTACATGTGCTCTGTTATGTATTTTCACTTTGTGCTTTGGAGTCATCATGACCTTTAGTGTATAAACACTTATGTGGTCGTTAGGAATGTGCCTTCTCGTGCATATGCATCATGCACATGCTAATGTGTACTCGTTGTGAACTGTGAAAGCAACAGAAAAAGTACGATTTGCTTCTTGGCATTTTCCTCATGAAATGTGCTCAAGGCCCACATTCCTTTCAGTAGAGGTCTACCTCACTGCAACCTAGTTTGTTCCAGTCTTTCCCAGATCCAGAAGGTAAGGCCCAGTCACCTCTTCTAAGAGCAGAGCAGCCGACACTGCAGGTGGGAAAGCTTCAGGGCATTTAGTTCTCTGCTCCCCGCATCCACCCTGACGCCCCCTGGTCCGAAAGCTGCACAGAGCCTTCCCCTGGTGGAGAGCTGCTTCTTGGCTCCTGTCTCTGTAGACGGCCATCATCGTTCAGTTTCTGACAAACCGCTGATGGCTCGCTGCACCTGCTTCCTTGGTGAGGAACAAAAAGTCTCTGAGTCACGGAACTCTGCTGGGAATTTGTCATAGCCGCACACCCCCACACCGAGCCTCTCAGCATGCTTGATTCATTCTAGTGATGATTCATGCCTCAAAAACAGTGAGTGCTTGCCAAACCTGTCTGCTGTCCCAGAGGGAAACCTCACACTGAAGCATCATCTTCTGTTGGAGCACGATGAGTTCTCATGCTCCAGTCCAGCATCCTCACCTAATCCTGTCAGCCGACAAGCCATCAGTGGACAAACGTGTGGCGGGCCTGCAGGCGAGATGTGGGCGGTGGGTCAATAACTGTGAACCGTCTGGAAACAAACAGATCTGGTGACTGCTGCGGGAAGTTGGAGGAAATGGACTATTGATTCAAGAACCCCAATGTGCATGATCATTGTCTAAGAATAGGCCTATAATCAAAACGGAGGTTGGACATGCCTTTATGTGCTTTCGCACCCAGCAAGAAAGATGAATTTTCCTAGACGGAGAATTAATACTGAGTGGTAGTTGTATGACGTTCGTCTGAATCATATTGAAAGTAGAGTCTGAGTTTTGGCTTTTCACTCTCTCCCCTTCCCAACGTCTGATCGTGGACAGGACCTGGTAAAAAGGAATGGCTTTATTTGCTGTTTGGACCACAACTGGAAGGAGGAAATTTCATCGATATTCTCTTGCTTGCCTTTCTCAGTATCTCCATACTGAGGGAGATAAACCCAAAAAGGGAAGTGTTTTAATTGGGGTTTTATTTTGTGTTTTTATTATTCTCAGTTTTACCAATATACTGAATACCAATCCCTGCTTTCCTCCATCTCCCCTTCCTCTCATTCCCCTCCCTTCCCCTCGTCTAACCATTCCACTCTAACCAGGGTTTTATAAGGGAGCCAAAACAATAGAACATATGTATGCATATAAGCATCTCTAGTCCCATTTATTGTAGTAAGTTATAAAGTGACGTAAGTGGAGTCCAGCATTAGCTGCCTGTAGCTGCTCAGTTCCTGAGCTGAATATCTCAGGTGACCGAGGGGTCCCTAGAAAGTCTGCAAGCTGTGTCCTGCTCCCGGGCTGACGTGGCTGGCCGCCTTCGGTCTATTACAGCCAAGCTGAACCTGCTGGGGTCCTTCGTCAGAGCAGACCGGGGACCTGACCTCAGAGCTGGCCTCTGATAACTGAGACCAGCGGCATGACAGAAGTCCAAGCTGTGAAGGCAACGGGAGCAGCGGGGGCAGTGACCAGGAAGTCAAGCCCAGAGCAGCTTTTCTCCTGCAGGGAGGTGGCCTGCTGGTGCGTGTTTGGCTCTCTGCTGCCCTCTCAGCTTGGCATTCTGTGGTGACAGGTACTCAGGATCTCCATGAGCCCGGCACAGCGTTCTGCAGACGTCCTGTCCATCATCGGCTGGAAGCTGCCTCGTCTCTTTTGTCTCCGTGTGCTTAGACCTGGAGGAATAAGCCTTGTGCTAAGGCTGTGTGGGAGAAAAAGAAATTCTTGGGACCCAGTGCAAAAGCATTTGTCAGTGCTGTTAACATCCCGTGGAAACTCAGCTTCAGTGGGGCTTGGTGGCACCCACCCAAGATCCAGTCACCTGGACGCTTCCCAGGAGGCCTGCCCTAGGATTGGTGGGCTTCTCTGAACTGCAGAGAGTAAGACCCTTTCTCAAACCGTAACAAACCAAAACAAGGACAAAAATCCTCAGGCTCCTTCCCCATGCAACATGGAATTTTTTTTCACGTCATGGAACTCCTGTGAATCCACACCTCTTATCTTCCCTCCCACGAGTGCCTCCTGGATCTTGACCAATCAAGGCTTTGACGGTGACTCTACCGTGTCTTTTCGGTGGAGTCTCAGATTTTTTTTCTTTTTCTTTTACAAGCATTTTGGATATCCATCCCAGCTTCCGTGTCCCCTCTCCCCTCCATTCTCTCCTTTTCCTTCACCATTCTCTCCGACTCCCTCCCAGAAAAGGGAAGGAAACAAATCTGATTCTTTTGCAGCCTTAGAACATAAGAGGAAATCATGGCTCTCTCTCCTCGCTTGCCAGTGTCTGTGGAGGCAGCTCCAAGTGCTGCCCGTTCTCACTAGGAGCCCCTTTCCCGTATTCCCTCCAGCACATGCCCATCCCAGTCCTTCAGATGGGCGGGGCATGCTGTAACAGATTCGTGAGCACCTCAAGGGCACACAAGGTTTGTCAGAGTGAGACCATGCACACATCCCCGCGTGAGGACTCCTCACGGGGTATTTTCCCAGCGGCCCCCGTTATGGTTTTCCACAGAGTCCTACAGGTTGAGTCCCTTTGCCTATGCTTCGTGCCTTCACGTCACTGCCACTCCTGCCCATATCTGACCCTAGCCCCAGCACAGACCTCCAGTGAGGACCCGTCATAGGTTGCAGCCCAAGCATCATCCCAGGAGAGACTGGAATCTCTTCTTGGCAATGCACAAATTGTGGTGGCATTGTGTAGCTGCTTCTCAGTACAGCAGCAGATAATGACTCACCGCCACCATTTGTGTTGGATTCACTGTTATACACTGGGATTATGCGTGGGAAAGAAAGAGATCATAATTGCCCTCACATACAATCTTTTTTGTTGGTTTGTTTTCAGGCTGAGAATTGAATTTTTTTCTCTCATATTTTTTTTCCTAACCATACAAGCTCAATAGGTAACTCTGTCCTCTCCCTCCATCCTCCCCTGCCAAATCACCCCCTTGCATTCTCCTCCCTTCCCCCCTTCCTTTCACCCCTCTCTCTCCCTCCCTCTCTTCCAGTGGCTCCCCCTTCTCCCCTCCCATTCCCTGGAGCATCCTTTCCAGTGAATGCCAAACCTCCCTCTGGGTCCTCCACCCTCGTAGGGAGCAAGGATTCAGAGCTCAGAGCCCCTTCTTGGGCTCCCCATAAGTGTCACATACAATCTTCATCCCTCTCTTCCTTTCTCTCTTTTTCAGGCACTCGTGCGTGCACACATACACACATACACACACACATGCACGCACCCACAAGCACACACACGCGCACACACCATTCCTCCCAGCACTGACTGAAGCAGTTACCTAGTCAGTTCTCAGTGAATGCCTTTCTATAACTTCACTTGATATTTTTTCTCAGGTTTGAGGTTTCATTATTGTTTGTGTTTCCTTGGCTTAACAGTGCCACCCTTGGGGGGTGCTGGTGTAGCAGGCCCCAGATGCTATCCAAGGGCAGCTTGATAACCCCTGAAACCCATTGCTCCTATTTCACAAACGGACACAACTTGCCCTACAAGCCGGCTTTATAGCTCATAGCATTCCCAGTCAGGGAAAACCACTGACGAGTCCCCCCAACCCATGAAACCTGCATAGAAACACCAGCACTTTCAATGTGAGCCAGCAAGGAGCAAATTCTAGCTCACTTCCACTTTGCTTGCTTCATACGTTTGAATCATTGTTGTGTGGTCCTCAGCAATCTGGTCTTCTAACATTCTCCTTTAACCAAGAGGGCTGGCAGGAGGCGGTGTTGTTTGGAAGGCCCATAAGGTCTGTCTCATCAATACTCCTGTGGAGGTTCCCACACGTATCTCTGGCAATTTTGTGTTGCATCCTAATGCTTGTAGGAACAGCATTATCAAGCCATGCAGAGTATCTCCCTTGGGTTACAGTGTAGGCCCTGCGGTTGCCTTTCTTTCTGCTGATGTGATCCAATGCTCACATGCAATTTAACGGCAGAGAAGGGAAATTGCCACATCCTTATCTGACCACCCTGGTGGACAAGGTCCCAGCATGGCAGAATATCGTTTCAAGGAAACATTTTCTGGAGACAGGACATGGCATTATTTGAAATAAATTAGAAAAATAAGGAAAACATGGGAATAGTCAGGCCTCAGTGTTACCTCTGGTTCAGGCCTAAAGCCTGCTAGCTGAGGAGTGACACATTAACATCTAAATGGGCAGTTGCTAGAGGCTCTCCCTATGTAAATTAAGTTTCACCTCTGGCAGGAGGATTCCTCCCTCTGGAATTTGGGTCTACCTCCTGTATGTCCTTAGATGTTTTTTGTTGTTGTTTTTCTCACTACTAGCTAGTTTTACAGTCCCTTCCACACACATTTAATGTTTATACATAAACCAGAGAACATCTGCTTTCAAACATTCATTGTCCGTTTGCTTTTAGCAACTGAGTGTCATGCCTGCTTTAACTCTACCTGGTGACATCATGTCTGTCCCAACACAGAAAATATATATCACCTCTGCTCTTCCTTTGTTACCTGGAATGAATATGTTTTACATAATCCTGTAAAGAATTTGGTCCTGGTTTTCTTTGATGTTTTCCCTATGGACCTAGGGACACAACCCCTGGCTTTTACTCTCAATTTTCTAAAGTATACAAACGGTGCTAAACATTTGAATAAGGAGTTCAGATTCACTCAGCCCAGAGAGCATGTGACTGTCTCTGTTCACTGAAGCCTTGCCCACCTTGTCGAGAGGAGCCCTGGATTTGAGATTGCAGCCTTTGACTGCAACAGAAAATTTATTTGGCTTATGGATTCAGAGAGACGGAACAGTCCGTGACTGTGGAAAAATCATGGGTGTCTGGCAGACACTGGAGCGGCTCTGGTCATGTCCATTGCGCCTGGTGGGTACAAGCCCAGGAAATGAGTAGCTGAACCCCACAGTCCTTCTGTTGCTAGGTTTTGTTTATTGAGTCGCTCCACACTGATTTCAAGTAGGCTGCGCGAGTTTACACCCTACCAACAGGGAATGTGGTTTTCCCTTTCCCCACATCCTGTCAACTTTCCTTGCCATTTGTGTGGTTGCTGATGTCTGTCCTGGCTTGGTGATAAAGCATCTGAAAGCAGTTTTTTTTTTAACATTTTTTATTATTATTTCAGCTCATACAAACTTAATAGGTACACCAGTTCGTTCCCTCCCTCCTCCTCCCCCCAAACCCCCTGCTCCCCCTCACCCTCACCCCTCCTTCCCCATCCCCCAGTGCCTCCCGCCCCAATTCCCAGAAAGTCCTTTAATATGCATCCCTGACTCTCCTCTGGGTCCTCCTCTCCAATGACATACAAGGACCCAGTGGCATTTCCCTGAACCCTTTCTCGTGTTCCCCTTAAGCATAGGAACACTACTGTGGCTGCCAATCCCTTGCCTCCAAGGATCTTGGTGCCTTTAGCAAATGCTAGATTTTGTGGGGTCAATAATGTGTTGGACATTGCGCAGGGCAAAGTCCACTTATGATTCCTTCGGCCCTAACTTGTGTGGAGTATCTTGCATATCATTGCAACTCCCATCCTTGTGCTCTTACACTCTTACCGCCCAATCTTCCGTAAATGTCCCTGAGCTTCAGGATGGGGAGAGATTAGTCTGGCCTAGTTCAAGGTGGTTGATATAGAGTCTCTGAAGTTCTGGATTGTGGTTTGTTGATTTTCTTTTGCAGTTTTGCTGCTCCTGCAATGCCCTTCACTCCATCTTGCTGGGCACTGTATGTCACCCCCTGGCCAGAGACAAAAAGCTGTTAAATTGGAGTCTTATTATAAGAGCACATTCAAGGGTAGATGTAATAAAAATTGGAAACCTCAGTGAGGGAAGGGTCAATCACCCATTTGCAAAATGGTTACTTTTTATCTGCCAGACTATATGCCCTCCCCTTCTGGTGAGATCATACCCCCTTAGTTATAAATGATCAGGAACGAACATCTGTGAACTTAACCAGGTGTCACATTACTTCCTTGCAGTCCTTGATGGAGGCCTATTTTCTCTACTGTAATATGGTCACTTCTCTCCTTGTTTCTCGTGTGGCCCTCCAACCCCATCCCTCCTTTTCATAATCCTTGCAATTACTGTAGGTAATACATAGATTTACCTATGAGTATCTCAAGGTGGGCTGGGTGGGTTTGGTACTAGGAACCACCTATTAGGGAGTACATACGGCACTTAATTTTCTGGGTTTGGGATACTTCACTTAATATAATTGTTTCTAATGACATCCATTTCCCGGCAAATTCCAGCAATTCATCATTTTTGATGGTTGTGTAGTACTCCGTTGTATAGATGTACCACAATTTCCTTATCCACTCGACAACTGTTGGACATTTGGGTTGATTCCATGACTTTGCTATTGTAAACAGTGCAGTGCATAGCAGCACTGAAAGCAGCTTTAATCTGCATTTGTCTGACAGTTTAGGATGCTGAAGTCTTTTTGAAATTGTTTCCTAGCCACCTATAGCTCTTCTTTTAGGATTCTATTTGGTCCATAGCTGTTTTTATTTTTTTCAGGTGTATTTTCTTGATGCTTAGGGTTTTTTTTTTTTTTTTAATTCTTTGTATATCTTAGGCACTTCTGGTAGAAGTTTGGCCAGCAAGGATTTTCTCGATTCTATGTGCTGTCTCTTCACTCGATTGACACTTTGCTGCACAGAGAGCTTTTTTAGCGCCACAGCATTCCAGTCAGCATTCACTTTCCTGATAATAGCCATTCTGACCAAGGAGAGTTACCTAGCCAATTCTTGAAGAAGCCTTCAAAACCTGTCTGCTTTCCATTGGAATGGATTTTTTCCCTTTTCCGATTCTGGTGCTTTTTCTCACAGAAGAGAGTGCTGGGTGGTAGCAGGGCTCAGGGTCAAGTCACTGAGGCTTGCGCTAGTGTATCTCAGGAGATCAAATGAGAGGCTGCCTTCTTCTCTGTGGAGATCCTCGTCATGTTTACCATGTGCTAGCAGAGTGTTAAGGACTTGTTTAAACTCGAACCTTGTCCTTCTTCCATTCGATGTATTTACCAGCCCTTGCAGGCTACTTTGGAAGGTGGGCCCCAGAATGGATTACTTGGTCTTGAACTTCAAGAGCTCAGATGAACCTGTATCTTTAGAATGCTCCCATGTGCAAGCACCAGATTTAAGGTTTTTTGCCTGGACAGTTCTCTCATGGCCATTATCCCAATTTAAAAGTTCTCTAAGTTGGGGGATGGATAGATGGCTCCAGGGTGAAGACTCTGCCTTGCAAGCAGAAGCATCTGAGTTCAAATCCCAGATCCCATGTCAAAACGCCATGAGGAAATAGTGGTGGCCTGCACTTCTGGCTCGGGAAGGTGGAGCTTGCGAGACCCCAGAGTGGAGCAAAAAGGATGTAGAAAAAGCAATTTGGGATGATACACTTGACCCTGCTTAAGGACACACAATGCCCTCTAACACACACACACACACACACACACACACACACACACACACACACACACTCCCCCCCCCACATGCATGTGCACATGCGTGAAAATTTTTAAAATGTTATCTAAGTGTACTATGTCTAAGCATGGTGACCCATGAAACTGTGTGAATGGTGGGAAAAAGAACACAGAGGGATGAAAATATAGAGAAAAACTGGGCCAAAACAATGGTAAAACCACCACCTTGAGAGACCAGTCAGCATCTACCACCAAGTCCTGCCAGACTTTATCCACATAGACTCGCATCTTTCCACCTATTCCAGTCCCTTTCAGCACTCAGGCACTTCAAGAAGAAAGGAAACCTTTCTCTCTCTCAAAGTGGACATGCGGAAAAAATATGAAAGGCCAACTTGAAGACATCAGTCCTCCACTCTCAGAATCACACCCCGAGTCCTTGGAGCCTGACCTGTGACGTGTGATGCTTCAGGCACAGGATAAAACTCACCACTACAGACATCAGACAGCCTCAGCCCCAATGGCCAGTCTCAGGAAGGACAAATGGTGTTTGCAAAAGATGTGCTGCCTAAGAAGGGAGGGAACTGCCCTTAAGGTTTCAAGCAGGACAAGCACGAGATGGCCTAAGAGATAGCATCCGGGAACTTCTTAATGGCACTAACAAATTGCGGATGGTGGGTGGATGGGATGGTCATCGTCCAGGAGAACTCACCCACCCTAGTTCTGTCATGTGCCTGGCGAGTATCACTTTTTTTTTTTTCTCTTTGAGTTTCTTTTTTTTTTTTATTAAAAATTTAATTATACATTTTAAAATTTTTTACCAGTTCCCTCCCTCCCCCCTCCTCCCCCTCCCCTTCCCTCAGTGCCTCCCCCCCAATTCCCAGAGAGTCCTTTATTGTGTACGCCTAACTCTCCTCTGGGTCCTCCTCTCCGATGACACATAAGGACCCAGTGGCATTTCCATAAGCCCTTTCTCTTGTTCCCCTTAAGCATAAAATCACTACTATGGCTGTCAATCCCTTGCCTCCAGGGGTCTCGGTGCCCTTAACAGATGCTAGACTTTATGAGGGCAACAGTGCACTGGACATTGCGCAGGGCATGCAAAGTCCCATTATGATTGCTTTGGCCCCAACTATTGTTGAGAATCTTGCAAATCGTTGCTCCTCCCATCCTTTTGCTCTTACAATCTTACCGCCCCCTCTTCCGCAAATGTCCCTGAGCTCCAGGATGGGGAGAGATTAGGCTGTCCTAGTTCTATGTGATTGATATAGAGTCTCTGAAGTTCTGGATTGTGGTTTGTTGATTTTCTTTTGCAGTTTTGCTGTATCACTTTTATGAGACCTGTTTTATTACATGTGCTCTGTCATGTGTCTTCACCTTGTGCTTTGGAGTCATCATGACCTGTAGTACAATGTGTACAAACACCTATGTGGTCGTTAGGAATGTGCCTTCTCATGCATATGCATCATGCACATGCTAATGTGTACTCATTGTGAAAGAGTACGATTTGCTTCTTGGCTTTTTCCTCATGAAATGTGCTCGAGGCCCACATTCCTTTCAGTAGAGGTCTTCCTCACTGCAACCTAGTTTGTTCCAGTCTTTCCTAGATCCAGAAGGCAAGGCCCAGTCACCTGTTCTAAGAGCACAGCAGCCGACACTGCAGGTGGGAAAACTTCAGGGCATTTAGTTCTCTGCTCCCCGCATCCACCCTGAAGCCCCCTGGTCCGCAAGCTGCACAGAGCCTTCCCTGGTGGAGAGCTGCTTCTTGGCTCCTGTCTCTGTAGACGGCCATCATCCGTTCAGTTTCTGACAAACCGCTGGTGGCTTGCTGCACCTCCTTCCTTGGTGAGGAACAAAAAGTCTCTGAGTCACGGAACTCTGCTGGGAATTTTTCATAGCCAGCACACCCCCACACCGAGCCTCTCAGCATCCTTGATTCATTCTAGTGATGATTCATGCCTCAAAAACAGTGAGCGCTTGCCAAACCTGTCTGCTGTCCCAGAGGGAAACCTCACACTGAAGCATCATCTTCTGTTGGAGCACGATGAGTTCTCATGCTCCAGTCCAGCATCCTCACCTAATCCTGTCAGCCGACAAGCCATCAGTGGACAAACGTGTGGCGGGTCTGCAGGCGAGATGTGGGCGGTGGGTCAATAACTGTGAACCGTCTGGAAACAAACAGATCTGGTGACTGCTGCGGGAAGTTGGAGGAAATGGACTATTGATTCAAGAACCCCAATGTGCATGATCATTGTCTAAGAATAGGCCTATAATCAAAACGGAGTTTGGACATGCCTTTATGTGCTTTCGCACCCAGCAAGAAAGATGAATTTGCAATGATTGAGAATTAATACTGAGGTGCTGGTTGTATGACTATTTTTGGGCTACTGCATTGTGAGTCAGCTCTCCCCTCTAAAGTTGGTGCACTTTCCCTGACCCAGAATTACCCCCCACTTCTATCTTGTGTGCGTCTTTCCACCCCCACCGCCCAGGCCCCAGATCTCGCATTAGTCCATTAGAAGCAGTTTCCCCTTTTGTCATAAATACCAATTAGTTTGTGGTGTTTGCCACGCCCCCCATACAAGCCTGGAGAAAGTGACAGTTTTTGCTGCTGGGTGATTGGTGCAAGATAGCCGCCCTGTTCGTTTGCTGAATAAATCTCTAGTATGAACACTGGTGAGGTACGTTATCTTTGCTCGAACCGGATACTGAGGGGGTCGATCTCTCTTTTAACTATTGTCAAGCAGAATGTGAGTTTGAGCTTATGACACGCTTCCCTCCCAAAAGTCAGCTAGTGAGTAGGAACTGGAACAGAGAATGGGTTTATTTGCATTTGGGCTTACCATCACCATTTGTCTTATACTTCATTATTACAAATTGGGAGTGTGTGTAAGAAAGGTAGATTAGAATTTCATCCTCAAATACGGTCTCTCTCTCTCTCTCTCTCTCTCTCTCTCTCTCTCTCTCTCTCTCTCTCTATTTGTGCCAGGAGTGTGCAAAGAAAGTACCTTTGTATTATCGTTTCTCTGCAAATAATACTCTATAACTTCACTTGATAATTTATTTCAGGTTCTGAATTATCATTGCTTTTTTTTTGTTTTACTAGGTTCATAGCACCAGTCATGGGCGAGTTTCAGTGGAGCAGGCCCCAAATCTTATCCATGAACAATTTAATGCTGTTTACAGGTGACCACAACCTGACTCACCTGTTGCCTTTGTTGTTCATAATATTCACAGTTGGGGATGATTGATGTCCTTCCCCAACCCACCCATGCAGTACTTTCAATTTTAGCCAACAAGGAGGAAGCTCTGCCTTGCTTCCAGTTTGCTTTCTTTATATCTTTGAAGCAATGCTGTAGCGTCCTCAGCAATCTTGTCTTCTAGGATGCTCCTTTAACCAAGAGGGCTGGGAGGCTGTATTATTTGGCAGGCCCATATGGTCTCTCTGACCAACACTTCTGTAGTGATAACCTACATGTAGCCCTAGGAATTTCGAGTTGTATCCCACTTCTAGAACAGCATTATTAAGCCATGCACAATAGCTTCTTTCCAACTCCTTTATATATATATTAGTTGGCTGCATTATAGGTTATTTACTGTTTTTCTGATACTCTGTTTTGATTATCCTTTCCACCTATGTCTCCTTAAGCTTTTTAAAGAATTATTTTACTCATGAGAGAGAGAGAGACAGAGAGAGAGAGAACAGTAGGTAGCTTTCAGATTTCAGAAGTCACTTCTCTCATTCTACCATGTGGGTTCTGTAAATGAAACTCAGGGTACTAGGCTCTTCAATTCTAGGACCCTTACCCCCTGAGCCATCTCTCTCACCATCCATAAATGTTTTTGCCCCCTAATATTTCTCGTCTACTTTAGTAGCACCTATATTCTGCTAATTCCCCACCCTAAGCAACCTCACTCAATGTCCACTTCTAGCTTTCCTGACTACTGCACACTTAAGAAAACTTGCAAGAGTTGAAGCTGAGGGTCTACATATGAGAGAAGATATAGAGCCTGAGATGAACCCCAGAGTCAGCAACACGGTGCTTAAGTTCTAGCGTGTCTGGCTTTGCGTCTAGGCTTCAAAGCTTGTTATGCATGCTCCTTGGTTTAGTATACCGAAAGTGTTAGAACTTGGTTTTATAATCTTAACAAAAAAAGGTGATGGAAGCTATAGTAATAAACTAATTACAATAAACTATTGTAATCAAACAATGGAAAAATAATGTCCTACTTGGTGAGTTTTAAATGTCTATTTAAAAGGAGGTCTATTTAAGAGGAAGAGGGAGCCAGACTGGAATGGGCAACAGATAAAGGTAAGTGGGGGGGGCAAACATGACCAAAGTGAAATGAAATAGATATGTGAAATTCTCCAGAATACATCCACTTTTTACTCTTACTAAAATAAAATATTTTTGCAACTATAGCTCAGTGAGTGAAGTGCTTGACTAGCCTGGGTTTAGTACCCAGTAGTTCATAAAACTAGGTTTGTTAGTGCCCACCTGTAATCTGGGAACTCATGAAATGGATGCAGAAGATTAAGAAGTTTAAGGTCATGGATATGGAATTGCAGATCAGCCTGTAATATAATAAATAGATGAATAAATAGATAACATTAATAAAAAATGGATGGGTGGTTCAATCTCTTAGTGAAAAGAGAAGATGCCTGTTTTCTCTGCTCAAGTATACATACTAGATGCACTGAGCAGTTTCAATATATTGTGGCTGTGATGAAAATTATAAAAGAAATAACATTCCCAGGTAGTTGCACAGAATTTCTTCTTCCTATGCCTCTCTTTGTGATCTCCTACCTAGACATTCCACCACCAGGATGATGGAATTTTTGAACAGTTTCTCTATCCGCCTCCTGTTAGGGTGCTCCTAGTACTCCAAAACCCTTCTAGATCTACCAGGAATCTCAACAAAGCACCCCCAACCTGGCAGAGTACCTCCAGGGCAGATGCATTGTTCCTCTGGGCTCAGTGAGGTGTTAATTTAAGTAGTGTCAATCAGGGAGCAACACTGCGTTTCACATGAAAGAAGAAGCAGAAATTTATCCAGCTTGTCCTTGTAACAAGCTGATGACCTTAAAACCCTGTTCTTCCTCCAGTTCCATGATGGGATTCCAGAGCAGTATTCACCTAATTAGTCCCCTCCCTGCACGGAAAAAGATGCTCTCTTCTGGAGAATTCTTTCTCTCAAGAACAGCTTCCAGTCACCAGTTCCCAAAAGATGATTGCAACATAAGCTTCTCTGGGCTGTCATGGGGCCTTTAACTCTGGGAGATCTAATGCCTCTCTTCTCCAAGGGCTGCAATCCATACTGTAGCAAGAACTGAGGCAGCATTTGGCATAGGGATAGAGAAAAGTGTTTTCCTAAAATCATATTAGGTGGAAGTGAGCCTTCTCTTTGCATGAGAACAGGTACACATCCGCTCTTTGTTTTCGACTGCGCGAGGGCTTCCCACGTGAGAAGTGGTATCCTGCCTTCATGGAGATGGCTGGGATTTAAAACCCTGTGTGAAACAGTTGGTCTTTTTTACTGGTTGAAGAAAATGCGTCTTGAGAGACTGTATAACTCTCTTGATCCAGTTGGTCTTCAGTCAGTGTCCGAGAGTCCTGATTCCTTGGCTTCATGCTGCACAGCTCACAATATCACCCAGAGCAGGTCAAATAATTAGAGCTTATGTATGTGGCAAGCAGAAAGAACTCACCCCAAGATAGTCTACCAACATCTATTTAGGTTCAACTGTTTAGAGACTTGGAAGCTGTGGCTCAGTTAACTTTAAGGAAATCCTCCCACTTTAATTAGTGGGCTGCTAGAGGGGGATACAGCCTCTGTGAGCAGAATCTGTTCTGTGCTACCAGGCTCAAGGGAATGCGGGGGGGGGGGGGACCCTGACTTACAAAGCTCAGGTAACTGCATGTGGAATTCTGATGTATAGAGACTATTAGGCAGTACTGTTTGGTCATCCAAGGTCACACATTGGTGGCAAATTACAATAGTAAATTACGACATAAAATGAATTTGGTCTGGAAAGGAATACCTCTTGGTATCTAAGCAATCAGAAAATCTTGCCCTGGAATGTGTAAGGTGTTATCTGACAACTTACAAAGCAATGTTCTCGGTTGCTTTGTTAGCTTATATCTAAAGAAGATTTTCAATGATGCCTAGTGAGTTAGTGCAACTCCTTGGATAACCAGTTTCCTGGCATGGATGAGAGGTGGGCACTTGACTATCAACATTATTAGAAATTTGATTGTTATGTAAAAGCCATCAGGTGCTTCCAGCTTTGCCTGGCTTCATTACTGAACCATTAATGATAGAGAAAGACAAATTAGAAAGATCCATGTGGACTCAAGTAGAATTTTAAGTATGGCCCAGTAACTGACATGCATAAATAGAAAAAACTAAAAGAGACCATCTCATGTTTGTGAACTCCTGACATTTAATAGACCCCAATATTGTAGAATGTTGCAAACAGGTATAGAGGAACAGTAGGTTTCCAGTTGATAATTGCACATAGATGTTTTCTTTTAAAGATATGTTTGACACTTTGTTGAGCATTCAGTTTCAGTTTAGGACAAGGTGCTAATCGGTTCTCTAAAGAAAGAAAAACCTTGCACAGGGAATGCCTCTTGGATATTGAAAATGGTTGAAGGATGGAGAAGAGTCAAGTGGGACGAGGACAGCAATGATGTGCACCAATGCAAATAAAAATGATGAGCACATCCTGTGTGAGGAGATTGCTAACATTCCCAGGACAAAGTCTTTGTGTTTCAACAGAGGTAATTTGAAAATGAGTTTGCCCATTTGAGGGAGTTGCTAAACTCTTTGGTCCTCAGCTGAGTCATCTGCAGGTAAAGGTGATGTCCCAATAGGCTACGAGCAATTTAAGGCCTTTCTTCCAGTAAAGACATTATTCCTTTGTGAACAAAGTCTGCCACAGTCCAAATCCCGAGACTTGTGCTCAGGATGTACTCAGACCGGTCATTCCTAAGAAGGCTTGGACTATCTGTGGAATGGTTCTCCCTGTTGCTTATTGGAAATGCTGCATAGTTCATGAGTTGATGTCATGGTTAGATTCGAGTGTCAACCTGACAGTTGCAGGCTGTTTGAGGCATGCTGTGAAGAATCCATGGTTGGAGCAGGCCTTGGAAAAGGCCTCAGATACTTGTTCATTGATGTGGAAACACAGACCATAGTGAGTGGTACTTTGCAGTGGTGGACTGGATACTAGGAAGTACAAGGAGGAAGGACTGTCTCT
This sequence comes from Typhlomys cinereus, assembly GCA_023101885.1. NCBI lineage: Eukaryota > Metazoa > Chordata > Mammalia > Rodentia > Platacanthomyidae > Typhlomys > Typhlomys cinereus. Next base: position 998,063 of record JALPQD010000379.1, on the reverse strand, counting down.
TCCCATATCCTGGGTTGACTTGTGTGGAGTCCTCTCTTCAAGCATCGTTGCCTTCTTTCTTGCTGCTGCAGGTACTGCCTCTATCCTTGACTGTCTCAGAGCTTGGCCCTTTCCACCTTGTGGCTGGTACCACTGCCTTTGGAGCCTGGTCTCATAGGCCTTGCCACTGGTCATCATTGATGTCAGAGCCCAGCTGTTCATTACTGAGGGTGGAGCCTAGTGTCCTCAACCCTCCTGCGAGATAGAAGTTCGAGACCCTCTTGGGATTGTTCAACTTGTGAGACATTCTGATCAAGAATGAAGGAGATCCGGGCAGCTACTTTGAAGGACACTACTTTTACTGTGAATTGATTTAATAAAGTCATTTATATGTATACATTCTATTGATTCTGTTCTTCCAGAGAACCCAGTTGATGTACAGAACACCTTGGCTTGGTTTATCATTAATGCAGATGTTGTCCGTCGCCTATATTCCCATTTTTTGCACATAGTCTCCATTGCACCAGTGCAAACTCGCACACTTCCCTACCTTTTCACCATGGGTCTTTGCAAATGCAGGTTGGGACTTCACTGAGCACTTCTGGGAAGCTTTATTCTATGTGATTGTTTGGTGTGGCATGGTGGGTCCTCAATGTAAAACTTTCTGGAAGACTGTGGTTTTACAAAGTAGGTTTTTCTGCTGAACACCCAGGAGGCACACATGTCTTTGAGACCTATTTTGGCAAATCCAAAGAGATGAGCCTGGTGAATAGCTGGCCCAGGAAGTCTAGGTGTTGTTTCCAATTGCACATTCAGGTCTCTTCGCTTGTTTTCTTTCTGCTCCTTTGATCGTTGTGCCTCAGCCTGTTCAGTGCTCCAATCCCTTACGGTGGTGTGTTACCAGACACAGTACTCAGAGGGAGTCACACCATGATGATCATCTATGGTATCCAAAATACCTAAGGTCAACATGTCCAGTGGATCACAGATTTTCTGAAACTTGTCAAGATGCCCCTTCTAACAGGGAACCTATGTGGTTGCCCGCAGAGAGGTTCTTACCACTAATCTCACATCACCATTTTCAAAACATGCCAGAATAGAGATATATCTGTGGCTTACACTTATACTGAAAAATAAGAAAGAGGAGACTTATTCCTGTGAGGTTATGGGAAATTCCTGAAGGAATCAGAATGACTGAGAAAATCCCAAGTAAACACTAAGGAGGGATAGGAGAGGAGACCTGCCAAATTACTAAATAGTTTAAGAATTTAGTGTGAATAGAGTTCCCAGGAGCTGAGGTGTACCTGTAGTGTTTTGAGTGATAGCACAACTCCAATAAGTCTACAAAGTAGGGAAATCATTATCCCCATCAACAAATGAGATTAATTGGCTCTGAGCCAATGTGTCTGAGGTTAAGACACATCTACATTATGTGAAGCCAGAGCTGGCAATCTGTACAGAGTTCACCAACTGCTTCCTGAAGGCATGCACTACAAGATGAAATTCAGGGTTACACCTGACAGTGCCTACATGCATTGATACTTATTTCATGTACTCCTTCACAGGACCTAACTGTGAGTATATAATTACATTCACTTTTCATGGAGGTCCCAGGAAAGATATGCAGGAGCACTGAGGCCGAGATTCTGGATTGCATGGGTGGTTTCTGTGCCATTAGTTGGTCTTGTCAAATATACAATCCAGTTAACCTCACTTCACTGTGAACTCAAATATTTTGTATGCCTATTTTGCCAGATATTTGTCAGAACCAACTTTGGTAAAAACATGTTAAACACAGAGCAAAAGGACTAACACACATAAAAGAATTAGGAAATCCTTAATTGGTTTTTCATAGTTTACATTCAACTAGGCAGGAGAAAAATGAATGGAACAGCTCACACCATTAGTGGTGTTATGCCTTCTCCATAAGTGCATTACAACAGCTATGGTTTATAAATAATTTTCCTTGGAAATATTCTTCCCATCTTAGTCTATCACCATTGTCCCCATCCATGAATAATTGAAGTTCTTAAGCTTATGTCTCCAGTACTGACATTATCAGTAACATTTTATTGTTTTTTAAGGTGTGTGTGTGTGTGTGTGTGTGTGTGCGCACGCGTGCATGCGTGTGTGTGTGTGTACATACATAGGATTGGTAGGAGGGTGTACTCAACTGTATGTGTGGGTATGGATACCAGTGGTCGATTTCATATATGTTCTTCTGTCATTCTCCACTTTATTGACACAGCATCTCTCAAAGAACCTAGGGTTCCCCATTTCTACAAGACTGGTCACTCAGCGAGACCCCACCTATTTCTGCTATCCTTCCCCACAGTGCTTAGGTTACAGATGTGTGTTGCCACCTGTTTTTTATGGAGGTACTAGGAATTTGAATTCAAGTCCTCATGTTTTCATAGCAAGTACTTTACCTGCTGAGACACCTCATTAATCCCTTCTATATTGTGTTAAGTTACATTCCCACTAGTGTGAAATGACAGTATCCTCCATATCCTTACTAGAAGCTGCTACTATTAATCTTTTTTAAAACAGTCCTGCTAACAGTTGTGAGATGATGTTTTATTATGTCTTTATTTAGCTTAACCTATTTATTTACTTATTTGTATGTGTGTATATATAGTTTGGATATATATACCATAGTACATATGTCAAGGTCAGACGATAACCCTGGGAGTTAGTTCTCTCCTTCCACATTTAAGTTTCCAGTGATCAGACTCAGGGTTTTCACAACCGGCACATTTATAATAGCCCTGTTGCACTTAGCCTGAATAGTTGCTGATAAATGACCATCAACTGCTTAAGGGAACAAGGAGTTTATTTTCTCTTATGATTACTGGCTACAGTTCTCAGTCCAGCTTGACCAAAGCAACTGGCCACACCACGTCTACACAACAGCTGAGAGAGGAATGATCCTTATTTGCCAGACCAACATGTTTGGCCAAGTGTACACAAGGATGCCGACATTCTCAACCAGCTCTCCGTGATTTATTCCAGGGCCCAATTCCACCCACCATAGGCTGGGCCTTCCCCATCATCTAGACAATCTCCAGCAGATTTGCTTTGGATCTAGCACAACTACTAATTCTTTACAAATGTGCACAGAGTTCAAACCCTCAACTGTCAAGTTAATACCTGTGCCTAACCATGACACTCTACCCCTTGTCAACTTGACACAAAAACATAGCACTTTTAAACTGTAACCTTCAATCCTTGTCCCCATAGATGTTAAAAGTTACCTTAAAAATATAAATCACATTTCATAAACAAATTTAAAATGTTCTCTCATTAAAACTTCAGTTCCAATATTTTAAAATTTCAAAGTTTTTTAACTTTAAGAGTCTTAAATCAGAATAAGTTAAATACTTTAAAACAGATAAAACATTAAAACAGAAGGCTCTTGAAACATTAAAAAGATCAAATTCCAGCAAATCCTGTACTTCAATGTGTATCTTCTGTTGCTCATCATGTAGTCAAGGTGGCTCAAAGATTCTAGGCATTCCCAGTTCCTGTTTGTGGCTCAAAGTTTTAGAAGCTGAGTTCCTCTGTCTGAACCAGGCTGAATCTCCACTCACAGTGGTCCTTAGCATACATCCAACAGTTCTGGCATCTCCAACAACAGTCTGGGTTCGCCTCTGCAGCTATAAGCTTCACCTTTCCTTGAAGGAACTCTACGCCTGCCACTTGGTGCCAAGATTTGTTTTTAAATTTTTTTAATATTATTTATTCAACTGTGCGCATGTGCGTGTGTATGTGCGCGTGTGTGTGTGTGTCTGTGTCTGTGTAGAACCACGGACGAATTCGCGAACCACCATGGACGCCTCCACCTCCTTCTGCCCCGGGATTCACAGGCTCCGCCCTACCAGGACCAGAAGCGCAGGCCGCCCCCGCTTCCGCCTGGCGTCTATACGTGGGATCTGGGATCCGAACTCAGGACCTTCCGCCTGCAAGGCAGAGGCTTAACCCCTGAGCCACCTCTCCAGCCCCGGTGCCAAGATTTTAATGCTCTTCATGAACCCTTCAGTAGTTCACCAAAATCAGTATCACCTGGGGAACACTGCCAGATTCTGAAGCGAGGTTAAAACATAGCTTTGTCCACTTGAGTTACAGCTGTACTAACTTTAGCCTGCTGACTCTGGAAAGCTACTCTTTCTAGGTAGCTGAAACTTCCAAAGGGCAAGAAATGGCTTCAACTTGAGCTTTTGACTCCTGAAGGAATCTGGGTTTTCAAACCACGAAATTGCCATACGGTGGTATTCATGTTTTCCAACATCCCAGTGCAAGTCATCAGATTTTCCTTCATTGACACTCATTTCTCCAATAACAGCAGCTATTCCGCTGCCTACCCTTTCCACATTCAGAGCTTCACAGCCATCAATACAGCTCTCTTCTATCAAGCAAACCAGTCTATTGTCTTTAAATTCAACTTTACCAAAGTTCTCATTCCCCTCATCATAAACTGGGCCCAAACAATTCACAACTCTCTCAGCATCACTATTTTCCAAATGGCCCACCAAACTCTGCAGAATGGTATTGGTATCCAAAAGTCAAAATCTTCAAACATGTTTGGCCAAGTGTACAGAAGGATGCCAACTCTCTCAACCAGCTCTCTGTAATTATTCCAGGGCATAATCCCACCCACAATAGGCTGGCCTTCCCCATCGTCCAGACAATCTCCTGAAAGTTTGCTCTGGGCCTAATGCAACAAACGTGCCCAGAATTCAAACCATCAACTGTCAAGCCGACACCTGTGCCTAACTATGGCAAGCCCTCATACATTTTTTTAACATTATTTTTATTATTATTATTTCTGCTCATACAAACTTAACAGGTACACCGGTTCCCTCCCTCTCATTCCCTCCCTCCCTCCCTCCCTCCCTCCACCTCCTCCTGAACCCCTGCTCCCCCCTCCCCTTCCCCCCAATCCCCGGAGCATCCTTTAATGTTCATGCCAAACTCTCCTCTGGGTCCTCCTCTCCGATGAGGTGCAAGGGCATTTCCCAGAACCCTTTCCTGTGTTCCCCTTAAGCTTAAGAACACTACTGTGGCTGTCAGTCCCTACCTCCAAGGATCCTAGTGCCTTTAGTCCATGCTAGACTTTGTGGGGTCAATAATGTGTTGGACATTGCGCAGGTCATGCAAAGTCCTATTATGATTGCTTTGTCCCTAACTTGTGTGGAGTATCTTGCATATCATTACTCCTCCCATCCTTGTGCTCTTACAATCTTACCACCCCCTCTTCCACCAATTTCCCTGAGCTTCAGGATGGGGAGAGATTAGGCTGACCCAGTTCCAGGTGGTTGATCGAGAGTCTCTGATGTTCTGAATTATGGTTTGTTGATTTTTTTTTCTGTTTTGCTGCTCCTGCAATGCCATTGGCTCCATCATGATGGGTATTAGATGTCACCCCCTGACCAGAGATAAAAACCTGTTAAATTAGAGTCTTGTTATAAGAGTATATTCAAAAGTAGATGAAATAAAAGTGAGACCGTGGTGAGAGAGGGGTCAACCTCCCATTCTGGTGAGATCATACCCCATCAGTTGCAAATGATTAGGAAGGAAAGTCTGTGAACTTAACCAGATGTCTCATTACTTACTTGCAGTCCTTGATGGTGGTCTATTTTCTCTGCTGTAATGGTCCCCTCTCTCCTTGTCTCTGGTGGGGACCTCCTTCCCCATCCCTCCTGTTTATAATCTTTACAGTTACTGTAGGTGTTACAGAGATTTGTCTTTGAGTGTCTCTAAGTGGATTTGGTACTAGGATCCACCTATTAGGGAGTACATACGGCGCTTAATTTTCCGTGTCTGGGATACTTCACTCAATATAATTGTTTGTAATTCCATCCATTTCCCTGCAAATTGCATTAATTCATCATTTTTGATGGCTGAGTAGTATTCCATTGTATAAATGTACCACATTTTCCTTATCCACTCATTAACTGTTGGACATTTGGGCTGATTCCATGACTTTGCTATTGTAAACAGTGCTGCTATGAACATGGTCGTGCTTATGTTATCGAAGTGAATTTTTGCTGTATGGGAGGTTATTCCCAAAACTGGAATAGCAGGGTCATATGGCATTTCAATCTTTAACTTCTTTAAGAATCGCCAGACGGCTCGCTTAGTGACCTCACTTCACATTCCATATTAAATTGATTAAATTGATTCTGAACCTGAATCCTGGGTAAAGCAGTCACCTGAATGTTTGTATATATCATTGCCAAGATCTGAGTTAGTAGAGCCTCTCTATAAAAAAACCTCATTTTTGCAGTAATATATGCATCTCCCTTACTGCTCGGCCAGGCTTTCATCCAAGTAAAGGAGATTTTTTAATCACATTTGTGGTTATTTCTTTGTCACCCACCAGATAACCCATTAGAATTTCCTTCTGCCTGCCTGACTGCTCTTCTTCTACATGGGCTAGAGGGTTTGGAAAACACATTTGAAGACAAAGGTATCTATTCCTGTTCTCTTGCATAGAAATCTTCTGAAGGATGACCCCATTCACCCTCTCGGGTGTTTCCTAGTTTGATATTTCCTATGGAATGATTGCTACCAAGTCTCTGTAGATTATCCAATATATTTCCTATAATGTTCCTTCATAAGAAAGCTTTGTACTCCAAACCAAGTCCCCCCAGGTCTTTTGACAGCTACTTCTTTAAATGTTAAACACAATGGAACAAGATTGTAAAAATGAAAAAGTCAGTCAACAACAGTTTCACAAGAGACAAGAAAAGTTCTGCCACAATATTAACAAAGGTGCAGGAGAAAATTTACATGGTAGGAGCAACCAGTCCTCCAGAATGTGTCTTAGTATAGTCTGAATGAGTGGGATTTATACCCTAAATAAATCGTGTATCTACAGGTAACTGCAACAGATCAAATTTAAAGGGATTATTTCATGAACATTTACAAGACTGAATAGTTCTTATTAAACTTTTCTTAAAACACTAAAGACCTGCGTATGGTGATCAATGTCTGCAATCCCAGCACGCTGGAGGGTGAAGCACGAATTCCCACAAGTTCATGCCAGTCTGGACTGTGTGAGTTTCAGACAAGAATGCACTACAGAGTGAGACCTTGTCTGAAAAAGCTAAAACTAAGTAATGAACTAAGCAACTAACATTTTTTAAAAAGCACCCTAAAGCACCACAAAGAGCACTCTTTATGAATCTCATAAAGAACTGACATCTGCCAGTGAGCTGATAATGTACAACTTGTCCAGTCACCAAACCATTTGTCTTTACTGGGTTCTCTAACTTCAAGAAATCACTGAAAGCAAAGTGTATATTTCACGCGTGCACACGCCCACACTGACCATGGTTCCAGTGAAATGAACAGTGAGCTAATCTTTTCCCTGGTAAAGAGAGGAAAAGAAATGAATCACATTCTGCGCATTTCACAATACAGGATGAATTTATCAAAAAGGATTTCAATGGAGGCTCAAATGCGGCTCAATTTGTAGAGCGAATGCCTGATATATGCAGCTCCATGACTTCCATCTCATAGATATTGGCATATGGCTGCAGTTCCAGCACAGTGAAGATGGAGGCAAGAGGATTAGTTGTTCAATGTCATCCTTGGCTGCAAAGTATCCTTGAGGTCTGCTTCCGAGATAGGAGACCCTTTCTCAGAAGACAGCCAGTGAAAATGGACATAATTAGAAGAAGAGAAGGAAAAGAACTGACGACAATGTCATGGTTGGAATGTAAATTGTCCCCCACAGGCTTATGGGTTTGAATCCTTGGCTGGTGTCAATGTTGGCGAAAGTTGTGGCACTTTTAAGAGGTAGAGCCTTGATGGAGGCTCAGTATAAGGGGTGGACCTTGAGCTCTTGCACGTTCTTCCTACTGATGCTATGATCTAAAGCCATATCCTGCTTCTGTCTCCAGCATGCCCTCTGGCATTCAATTCCTGCCACAATGGCTTATATCTCCTCTGGAACTGCCACCAATATTTTCTTTCCCCCTAAGTTTCCTGTTTCTAAGTACTGCCCAACAAAAGAAAAAAAGAACTGAAACATTATCTTTAAAGGACAAAGTTGAAGTATATTTTGGTTAACCTGCTCTGTTGTTGTGATAAAATATTCTTTAGCTAAGGAAGAAAGGATGATTCTGGCCCATAATTCAAAGTTACAGGCAGTGGCAAGGAAGTTACATTGGTAGAAGCTGAAGGCAGCTGGTCACATCACATTCTTGCTAACTCTTGCTGGCTTTTCCCATCTTTTTACACCCAGGGTCCCTGCTGAGGGAATAGTCCTGCCTATAAGCAGGTAGGTTTTCCATCAGTTAATGTAATAGAGATAATCTTTTACGGGTACACCTGAAGTCCCTTCTCGCAAGGATTTTAGATTGTGTCAAGCTGACAATTGAAACCAACCATCACAAAATGGATCTAAGCTTATTCAATTGTGCTTATCTTTCTTATACTTTCCCCATTTTGCCCCGAATTATCTCACATTTACTACTTTCCTTGTTTTGATACCATTAAGTGAAACTTGATGTCTGTTTTATCACAGGTTCATCTTCTTTAGATGCATCCAGGAGAACAAATTTGCTAGGTTTCCATATCATTTGCCTTCTTTTCCTGTTTGAACCCACTGTGTCTCCTGGAATCATTATTTGTATGGTAACTGGTAGGTGTTACCATTGTGCTATTGATGCCTTCATTAAGATGATAGAGAAGTTTCTGGTGAAGGTATATTCAGTTTATCATTTTAATTTAGCAATTCATACACATCTTAACTTAGAATCCACAAATTTATGAGTTTTATATCCTTCCATATAGTTTCCAGATCTTAAATGTTGGTAGAACAAATATGCTTATGCTATAAACTTAACTCATATTTGCTGTTCTCTCTCTCTCTCTCTCTCTCTCTGTGTGTGTGTGTGTGTGTGTGTGTGTGTGTAGGTAGTACCTGTGAAGGTCAAGAATGAGGTTAGAAATCATCCTGGACTGCTCTACCTCCTCATTGCTTTGCTCTGGGATTTCTCAGTCTCTGCCTCCCAAGGGACAGAAATGCAAGATACTCCTATTTCCACCTGGCTTTTTTATATGGGATCTGGGTTCTGAACTCAGGTCCTTTCATCTGGGAAGAAAAGGCTTAATTAATTGAGCCATCCCCCCAGCCTTATGTTTATTCGTTTCATTTGAATCATAGAACTGTGTGAAATCTTTCATGAGGAGACACCAAGCAAATACCTGTCTCAGGAGCTAATTTTATTTGTTGGACACTAGAGAGAAAAGATTACTTAGATCCCTAAATTCAGCTGGCCCAAGAGACCTGAGTAGATACAATTATTGAAGGACTGTGACAACCTGGAGTTTATGGGGAGTATTTATTCTGCAAAAAGGCAAAGATGGGAATGCAAATCAATTTCATAGCAAGGTGGCTTGTGTAACATAGAAGAACTTCTAAAGGAAGTATTATTCCAATGTACTTTAGCTTGAATCGAATACTATATTCACCTGCAGTGCTGACATTATGTTTCCCATCCAAGTTTCTCCCAGAGTCTTGGAATTGGCAGATAATTTCATAAGAACTCATTTGTCTAGCAGACTCTGTTCATGTAGGCAAGTTTGTGAGGACATTTATTAACCCCACATAGGGATTCGATGGCAGACCAAAGTAATGATTGCACCAAAGTCCAAATTGTTGAACCAATGAGTTTATTGGGGTTGCTTACAGGACTAGGGTGAGAGCTTCTTACAGGAGCAGAGATGACTCAAGAGAAGCTACATCACTGGAAAGACCACCCCAGCAGAGCTGTGGAGCCCGGAACAGCAAACTGCTACAAATGACCAGCGAGCTAAACTGACTCAGGATCTTTCTTGTTCTTGAAAATGACACCAAGCAAGTTATCACTGCATGTTTTTAGTGCTTAACACTTTTAAAATGATTTCCAAAGTTTCTAACTTCTTAAACCATTTTATTTTATTTTATGTGTGCATGTGTATGCATGTACATGTGTGTGTGTATTTGTGTGTGTATCAGAGAGCACAATGTGTGCATATGAAGGCCCAAGGGTGACTTCAGTAATCACCCTAGATTGTACTACTCCTCTTTGCTTTGCTCTGGAGTTTCACGGGCTGGGTATGCCTTCTAGGGTCAGAAATACAGGCTGCCATCATTTCTGCCTGGTGTTTTTATGTGGGATGAAGAATTTGAATTCAGGACCTTCTGCTTGTGAGGCAGAGGCTTAACCCCTGAGCCATCTCTTTAGCTCCTTTCTGTCCATTTTTTAATCTGCTGACACTAAGAACCATTTGTGATTGAATATTATAAGATTTTCATTCACTTCTAATATAAATACACTTCATATTATTACACATATGATTATATATTGTTATATAGAAATAAAGCTTTTAATCCCAATAAGTATATAAAACAATGCAACATTATAACAAAATATGTTCTTTTATAATAGCCTCTGTTATATACCAGAGTCTCTCCTGGTACACAATCTCTAAAGAAGGCTCAGACATAAGTTTCTGATTTTGAGAAACTTAAAATCATGTGGAAGATAAAAAATGTTCAAATCTGCTTTGAAGAAAATCATTATTTATAGGAAATGCTTTTAAAATATTAACAGGCAAAAATTTCATTTTATTTTTTTCTCAAGTGGTTCAAAATAGGTATAATTGTGTGCATGTGTGGATATAAGTATGCAAATGTTACTGGTGGCTGGGGTCTGGGAAGGAAACTTTATTCATGCTGTGGGAACAGAAAGGTCAGATTATACCTCAAGAATGCAGGGTGCCAGGCTGGAGAGGTGGCTCAGGGGTTAAGCCTCTGCCTTGCAGGCGGAAGGTCCTGAGTTCGCATCCCAGATCCCACGTATAGACGCCAGGCGGAAGCAGGGTCGGCCTGCGTTTCTGGTCCTGGTAGGGCGGAGCCTGTGAATCCCGGGGCAGAAGGAGGTGGAGGCGTCCATGGTGGTTCACGAATCGTCCGTGGTTCTACACACACACACACACACACACATACACACGCACATGCGCACAGTTGAATAAATAATAATAATAAATTAAAAAAAAAAAAGAATGCAGGGTGCCACATGAGTGAGAGCCCTAACTACTGTTTGGAGCTTCTTTTGACAATGTCAAGAAAATGAAGAGTCTTAGTTACTAGGGTCATAGTTTGAGTGACTTTTCATTTTGATTAATAGATTAGGTTATATAATCATTTGCTTTTCCAAAACTCCACCTTCCAGGACCAGAATTGTAGGCAGACCACCACCATTTCTACTTTTTAAAATGGGATCTGAGGATCTGAGTTCAGGTCCTTCTGCTTTTAAGACAAAGGCTCTAACTCTTTAGCTCATACTGACTGCTCAACTTCTGAGTTTGCTGTCCCTAGAGCTTGCTACATTACTTGTAACCAACCTAACGGATCAGGGAGGCTCCTCCTGCCTGCTGGGTTGTTGGGAGTCTCCTTTAAACCGTTGACCTGGCCAGGGAATCTTTTCCCTAGCAGTCGTTTATTGCTTTCCTTTACTTGGAGAAGGAGGCTACCCGACTCACTAGCTTTCAGAATCTTTTGAGAATTAATGACTTTCCTTCCCTTTCATGTAGAATGTTTCATGTAACAACCTCAGGAGGCTTAATTAATCTTCCTAAAATATGACATGTTTCAAATTGCTACAGAACAGAGACAGATACAAGCTATTACTTCAATATACCCCAACTTCCCGCCCTTAAGTCAAACGGCGCAGATTTCAAAAGGGCATCATGTTCTGCTCAGAGGAAAAATGTCATGTGGTACACAGTCAAAGATATTACTGAAAGGGATGTGTTACATCCTGGGTCAATATCACTCTTAGGCCCAAGCCATGAGGTGCTGTTACGATCTTGACATTATACTGCACTCTTCTATCAAGGGATTTTGCAATTTCAGTTCACAGTGAGTATATCTATGAAGGACCTTTGAATTTGAACCTGTGGGTAAGTCAAAGACCAGCTCTTGCTTTGTTACTACACACCTTCCATTCCCTTTCCTCGCCAATACCCCCCTTCCAAATGAGGAAATATTTTGTGTTTGGACTGTATCATAGTTAAGCACAGGTGTCAACTTGACTGTTGAGGGTTTGAGCTCTGGGCACAGTTGTAGGAGTTGATGGTTGAGTTAAGCCCAGAGCAAAACTGCAGGAGATTGTCTAGCTCATGCGAAAGACCCAGCCCATAGTGGATGGGATTAGGCCCTGGATAAAACACAGAGAGCTGATTGAGAGAGTTGGCATCCTTCTGTTCACTTGGCCAGACATGCTGGTCTGGCAAAAAGGATTGTCCATCTCTCAGCCGTTATGCAGTGATGGTGTGGCCAGTTCCCTCAGCCCTGGTGTTGGTGCGTGCTCTCCCGTCAAACTGGACTAAGAACTGTAACCAGGAATCGTAAGAGAATAACCACTTGTTCCCTTAAGCCATTTGATGGTCATTTATCAGCAACTATGCAGGCAGACTGCAACAGACTGGGAGAAGTGGCTTAAAGGCTTCCCAGTTCTCCTCCCAGGGCACACAGCGACCCAAACTCAGAGAGCTTTACACCCACAAGGCACACGTCGAAGTCCAAGGAGGACTCAGGCCCTGGAGGGAAAAAGCAGAGGGTCTTGGCCAGAGGAGTCAGTGCCACTGTTCCCGCTGGGCTCTTCCTTCCTTCTTCCTTCCAGTCCCACTGCGCTGCGGTCCATCCCAGAGAGGAACAGACATCACTGCCATTCTGCTATGTACAACCAGATTTTTAATGGTCTTGTTTAGCTGCACTTTTCAGTATGTCAGAAATTGGAAAGAGATGCAAAGAAAAATACAAAACATCCCTCCCTAGGTGTGTTTGGTTCTTGAGAAAGACCAAAAGCCTGGTGCAGTATAAAACTTATGTTTGAAGACAAAATATTATTGCTATTCAATGAGTGAGGGAGTTCTCAAGGACACCACTTTGAAACTGATTCAAGAGACAAGAGAAGAGGGCTAGTCAGAAGACCGAGGATGACCACACTGGGACTTGGTGGCTGGGGATGGTTAGTAAAAGGCAGGTCACAGTGTGACTAAAGTGATGGTGCATTCCTTCATTACGTTCCGCTCTCACATTTACCTTTTTCTGCTAATATTCTCGGTTCCACATCAGTATGGGCTCCCCTAACCCTGTGCCAGTGGATTGTATAGTGATAATGTGATATCCAAGGGAAATGACACCAAGCCTTGTTTTAAGACTGCTGTATATGCTTCTCCCTCAAGTTTGAAGTTTTTAAGATGTGTTTCCAGGTTAGTAAGAACTTTTCTTCATAAATATGCCTGGTTAAGCATTTTCTCATCCTTATTATGTTTGCCCTCGAACAGAACAGTTCACACCATAAGATAAGATGTTCCAAATGTGCACACTAGCAAGCAAGAAAATATTAATAAAGATTTTAAAAGATTGCAATACCTATGAGAATCAAAATCATAAGAAAAGGAACTTCTTGCATAGGGACAGATTGTCCTAACTGCTTTTCTGCTTCTCTAAACAAGCTTCTCCCCAAAGATCCCTAAGTAATCCACCAATAGTACAATAGACATAGGATGATGTAAATTTACTTATAAAACTTTGCTGAAAGCAATTGCTCGAAATTTGGAAAATTATTCTTCTGGGCCAGCTAGCATTGAATAAAGCTTAGTGTGAGAATATTCTCAATAAATCTTATATTTATTATGTGGGAGCTCATTACATTTCTGCCACATTCCTCACCAAAGCCACCATCCTTAAAGGAGATTGGAGTCTCTGCATTCATCAAAATGTTCTCCCTGAGTGCTCAAAAAAAAAAAAAAGACTACTGTTGTCTTTCCTAACTCTCTCCAATTTCCCTTTAAGCGTCCTCACTATGTTGCGCTAATATGTTCCCAGTGATTCTTTTACCTCTTCCAGGTAAACAGTCATACACATTAAAGTTACTAGCCAGTCAGTAGCATGACTCTTCCTTGTAGTAACGTTCATGACCTGCTTTTACAATTACTCAGGGCTTGTCGTGTTACTTAACTTCTTCCAAGCAATTCTTATTTTATTTGTTTTTTTTTTTCCATCTGAAAAACCAATCTAGAATCTTTATTATTCTCTCAACAACACCTGTAGCCAAGGTCAGAAGGCACTGCGTTGGCTCTGAGTTTCATGTTTGGGTTTTGGGGGCATCTTCTGGGTGGGTTTTGCTTTTGTTTTTTGTTCTTGTTTTTTACAAATACAACGTGAAAAACTACTCCAAAAAAATCTAACAGTTCAAGAAAACTCATCAGCTGTACCTACACACAGAGAGCTACATCCCACTCTAAGTCCAATGGTACAAACAGCAGATTCAGGACTCATTGTCAGCCCAGAAGCACCCGCAGATGCAGAGGAGTCAAGACTCAAGAACAATCTGGACGCTTCCTGCTTCCAAAATGTTTATTGAAACCTGTCTCTCACAGGCTTCTGAAACGTGTAGAAAAGAAGGAATATTCCAATGGCCAAAACATACCAAATGTCAGTAATAAGCGAGACACATTCCTTTGGGGAAATGGCTGTTTAAAAAATCCAGTCTGTATATGCAAAGTAAGCGAGGAAACCAAGTCTTCAGACATCTCACTCCTAAAATATCGTTCCACAAAAACGGGAAGTGAAGATTAAGGTGGAGAGGGAGGGAAGGGGGGAGCACAAGGAATTGTACCAATGAGCAGCTGACCGCAGCTGCTCCAGGACCGCAGGCCGTGGGTCCCTGCTGCTCCCCACTGCGCAGAGCTGCAAGGCCGAGACAGGGCTCACTGTCGCGGGGCGATCCCCCGGCCCACGCCAAATCCTGGCTTGGGCACCATGCCACCGCGGGGAGGGCCTCGCATCCCACTCAGCCCCCCGCGGGGACCCCCGGGGCCGCGAAGACGGCTGTCTCTCGGGTCACCGTCCCTGGCTGTTCGAGTCTTCTTCTCCTCCACGTTTAGAGGTGATGGGCTTGTTGCTAAGCACCTTCTGAACAGGCTCCGAATCATCAAATACAACCAAACCAAAATTGGGCAACTTCCCGCCACTGTTAACTCGCAGCTCCAGCACACTCCCATAATTTTGAAAGAAATCTTGCAGCTCCGCTTTGTCCACCTCGTGCGGGAGGTTGCCGATGAAGAGCTGGTGACTGTCGGGGTGCCTCACGAGCCTCTTGGGGTTCAGCATCACCCTGCTCACCAGGCTCCCGGACTGGCCTTGGCCCCCTCTGTGGGGGATGTTTATCCGATGCTCCCGCCCTCTCTGCGGCCTCTGCAGCGGCATTTGAGAATCCGGCTTCGACTCTGAACCGGGCTGTGAAGCCGGTACTTTAACCACGTGGGGTGGTATCCCAGTGACCGCAACTGCTCCACTGGGAGGGAGGTTCTTACTGGTCACGGACGCCCAAGGAAACATCCGGGAGTCCTCCTGAGCCGACTGGGCGGCGTCGGTGGGCGCCGGGGAAGAAGAGGTCTTCTGCGCATCCTCAGGAGCAGGCTCCTCCAGCGCCGGCTCCACCTTCTCCTCCACCATCTCCGGCTCCGGCTCCGGCTCGGGCTCAGCGACCGGCTCCTCCAAATGTCCTTCCAGCTCGTTACTGAGCTTTGAATATAGAAAGTTCCAGAATCATCGGGCACCACCTCGGGCGTCTGCTGCCTCTCCTCAGGCTCTTCCACTTCTTCCTCGGATTCCTCGTGCGGCTCAGTGATGAAGCCCCCAAAGACCTCGTCCTGGTAACGGAAGATGTCATTGCGCACGTAGAACCTGTTGGCGACCGAGCCCTCCGGCGCCAACACAAAGGTCTGCATGAACCTGCGCATGGCCTGGTTGTTGTTGGACAGTAAACCCATCACCTGCAACACCACGCCGTCGTTCAGGGTGGCGTGGGCGTCCACGTGGCGAATCTTCGTGTGGCAGTTTGTGAAGTTTTGGGACATCACTTTCCTATGAATCTCTTTCTGTCCATAGACCGCATCCGCCGGCTTCCCATTGGAATCCAAACCTCCATGGACGTACGAAGAGTTCTTCCCGTAAAACCTGTGCAGCATGTCGGGGGCCTGGTTCAGCAGCATGTAATACTGCTGCACGAACTCCCGCCCGACCAGCAGGGGACTCGGCTTCTCCGTCACCATCGCTTAGGTCGATTCAAACTGCGCGGCTGAGCGGGAAAGGAACAGGTGCTGTTCCGCCGGAAGAAGGCCGGCAGGAATCCCTCACGCAAGTGCGTCTGCCTTATTTGCTTTTTTGTTGCTGATTAGCTTATGTTTCAAGTAATCATGTTGTTCAGTAGAAAGACAATTAATCCTTGTAGGTACATACTTGTAATGGTTAATCTCAATTCTCAATTTGATACCTAGTAGGCAAGTCTCAGGGCCTACATGAAAGGGATTCTCTAAGATTGGCTGAATTTTTTTTATTATTTTTTTATTTTTTTTATTATTTACTCAATTGTGTGTGTATGCGTGTGTGTGCACATGTATGTATGTGTGTGTGTGTGTGTGTGTGTGTGTGTGTGCAGAACCACAGACGAATTCGGGAACCACCATGGGCGCCTCCACCTCCTCCTTGTTTACTCTGCCCCGGGATTCACAGGCTCCACCCTACCAGGACCAGAAACGCAGGCCGCCCCCGCTTCCGCCCAGCGTCTATACGTGGGGTCTGGGATCCGAACTCAGGACCTTCCGCCTGCAAGGCGGAGGCTTAACCCCTGAGCCACCTCTCCAGCCCCAGATTGGCTGACTTTTGAGCATGACTGTGACAGGTTATATTGACTTTTGAGCATGACTGTGACAGGTTATATTGATTGTTTTACTGATATGGAAAGACCCAGCCCATAGTAGGTAGGACTATTCCTTGGGCAAGTTGATAAAGCTGAAGAAATTTAGCGAAGCATGGCGGACAAGCCAACATGGATATATTGTTCCTCACTCTCTGCTGTTGCTGTGGGTGTGATGTAACCAGCTGTTTCAAATTCCGGCTGCTATGATTTTGCCTCAGCAATAGTCTGTTTAAAACCCGCAATTGAGAGCTGGAATTATACCTTGTCCTCTACATCGTTTGTGTCAGGACGTTTTAACACAGCAGCGAGGTAATGAGAGTAAGAGTGTCCTATATTAAACTGCTGATCAAGACGGTGACCTCTACTCTCATTCATAGATAGAAAAAAGTTTGAAGGAAACATTCGAAGGAAACATAGTTATCTATAGGATATTTCTTTTCCTCTCTTCACAGTTTTATGAATCTATGTATTCTATTTTTTCCATGCTTTTATCTTTTTAATGCTGCATACGTGAATATAATGAAATCATAATGTTTTCAATTTAGTCCCAAGTCCCATATTCCTCTTCCTTTTCCACTCACGATCTTTGTTTTCCCCTGCCAGACTCCCATCTATTTTTAAATCTTTTCACTTGTGTGGCCCTCTGTGTTTCATCTAGTTTGTCTTTGACGACCTATGCCTGACATGCTTCATGCTTCAGTAATGGAGATCAGTGGACGTACCATTGAGGAAATTCCTTTTCATTCCCATTAGCATTAGTCCTCAGTCTCTCAGAAAGGTGGAGATCTTGCGATCTTTCTGCTTTCATGGTGAGATGCTGAAACAGATGCCATGCAATTCTTGTATAAGTATATATTAGATATTCTATTTTCATGAGCTCAAGTAATATGTTAATGATATGACACTCCAATATTCTACTTCCATAAAAATTCTAAAATAATGAAACTAATATTAAATATTTCACAAACATTATTTTTGCATACTGAGATATCAAGTGTAAGAAAGAGATTCCATTCATGAGTACCTTTTCCTGAACCAGAAATAGACCTTGGTGAATTCAGAGAATTCAATAGAAGACTTCAGCATGTTTCTTAAAGGAAAAATCTCAGGTTTGTTTTTTATTTTTGTTTATTGGTTTCAGGAAGTTTTTCTTAATGTAGTTTCCTGAGTTATTTGAGTAGCTTTCAAATCTGCCTATTAAATCCACCTTAGTACTTGGTCTTTTCCTGTGATGAAGTGCCTCACAGGAATGTAGATGGTTTTATCTGAAACATGTGATGGAAAGCTGAATTTCCACTTCCTCTTCATGTAGGTGGTTTAACATTATTACAGTGTAAAAGTGTAATTAGAAATATCACTCATGGTCTGTAGGCAGGAAGATTGCTGTCAGGGCTCTGGTCTGCACAGAAGGGTGTGTGGTGACGACCACATCCAAACTGTGTCTTCCCTGACAGTTCGCTCCCTCTCCTCTCTAGCGTCACACAACCAGGAATACAGTCATACCAAAGTCAGTACTTCAGGAAATCCTCCTCTCTGCTGGGGTCCGCGTACACTCCAAGTACATTTACTGAGGAACTTCTCCATGACAGACAGTGACCTAGGTGGTCGAAAATATATGCCCTTATTAAGTTTATACTCCACTATAGTAACGGAGCAATACATGCTGAAGTTAATGAGTTGAGTTGACAAGTTGTGTAGAACAGTAGAAAGTATTTTGCCAGTAGAGAAGGAAAGCAGGAGAGAAGACCGGTAGTGCTGACAGGTGGGCGGGCATGTACTTGTCAATTGAGTGTTCAGTGCCAGAATCACTGGGAAGGTCCTACGTGAGCAGAGACATGAAGACAGAGGGGGATTGAGGTGCAAAGGTGTCTGAATAAGTAGTAAGAACAGATGGAACAGATACAGTAGAGGTCGGTGTATGTCAGGGTCCGTGACAGGACATTGAAATAATATGGTGCTAGCATGGGAGATAATAACCTGTGGTAAGATGGATAGCTATAAAACAATTACA
The DNA here is from genome assembly GCA_023101885.1 of Typhlomys cinereus. Lineage (NCBI taxonomy): Eukaryota > Metazoa > Chordata > Mammalia > Rodentia > Platacanthomyidae > Typhlomys > Typhlomys cinereus. The sequence goes on along the minus strand of JALPQD010000379.1, from coordinate 979,304 downwards.
ACCAAATGATGAATACTACTAGGATATAGGGAAAAACTTTTAGTGGAATCTAGGAAAGCTGACCACGGGAAGTGCCATTAAAATGGAGGCCTCAATTTTGAGGTGGGGTATGGAGGTGGACAGGGTGGGGTGGACTTTGGAGAATGATAGAATAGCATGTGTGGTGCCCAGGGAATTGCAGGCAATACAGTTATTCTCACTTTTTTATTCAAGAGTCAGAAATCACTTTAGTAGGTTTGATCTGACAACATAAAAACACCATCAAAAGACTAATTGTACAGCCATCCACCAAAAACCTTTTTCAATACATATTTTAATTCTACAAAATACAGGTTCATTACAGCATTTTCATATATGCATATAACTGTACTTTGACCATATTTATCCTCTCTATTACTCTTTATTGTGTTTTTGTTTCCCACTTTCCCTATTTTCCTTCTACATCTCTAGTACTTCCCCCATCTAGTTTTATGTCCCTTTTTCGTGACTTCCACATAAGAGAGAAAAATACATGTTATTTGTCTCTGAATCTGGCTTATTTGACTTAAAATCCATCCATTTCACTGCAAAGAACATAATGTAGGTCTTTATCCTGAGCAAACTCCATTCTGTACATTATTCCTTAGTCATTCATCCACTGATGGGCACTGAGGCTGAGCCCATTATTTGGTTTGTGTGAGTACTTTGAGCAGGTAGGAGTTTCTGTAATAAGCCCACTTTCATTCTTTTACATATATACTCAGGAGTAATATGGCTGAATGATCTGGAAGTTCTATATTAAAATTTTCAAGAAACTTCCATACTGATTTCCATACTGATTGAGCTACTTTGCATTCCCATGAATAAATTCAACTGAGCCCTATTTTGTCACCTTTTTTCATTGTTACAATAAAATTAAAAAAGTAGTATGAACTGGAGAGATGTTTCAGGGGTTAGACTCTTTGCCTTGCAAACAAAAAGATCTGAATTCATATTGCAGATACCATGTAAAAATACTGGGCAGAAATGGCAGCGGGCTATACTTCTGGCCCCGGAAGGTGGAGTCTGGGAAACCCCAAAGAACAGGAGAAGCCGGGCAATCCAGAACAATTACCTTTGGTCTATCACAGACACCAACACTCATGAACCTACGTTCATACACCTGACCACCCACAAACCCACTCACATCCATATCCACCCATGCAAAGAAGGTAGTATATGCATTCTTGATCACAAGTCTTCATATGCTAGTCCAGTTATTTCCTTAGTACCAGTTTTCAAAGGAGAAAAAAACTGCTACCATTCAAATAACATTAATAGCGAACAGACACTATAAAGTGAACTGACTCATACTTAGCATATACAAGAAAATAGTGAGTCTATTGTTCTTTATTTATAGGCAGTAAATGAGTTGGGGGGATTGTGTCTTGCCCTGAGTTTTATTTTTTTCTGCCTAGAGTGTACTCAGCTTTTATCCCACACATCAACCCTTTCACCTGAATCCTGAGCATCCATCCTCAACAAACAGGAATCATAAATATATTAACCTTCATAGGTTACACATCAGTTGAATTCATCCCCCCGTTCTGTCCCCAGAAAGACTGTAACTACATACTACATGGGCAATGTTTCAAGATGTGGAAGATGGCCAGTGCCTTGGTTGTTGTTCTTACCATGACTCTCCACGACCTGTCTCTAGCTATTTTTGTCTTGTCCACCCCTCCACTTCTGCAGGCACGACCTCCATTAACAAGAGCTTTGATGTATATAGAGCAGTTATGAGTTCCAAACATGGACCTGGCATTTATGACATTCTACCATTAAGCTTCTGTTTTCTCAATGCCAGGCAGAAATGGAGGCAGCCTGTACTTCCAATCTTGGAAGGTGGAGCCTGGGAAAGTCCAGAGCAAAGCAGAAAGGAGGTAACACAATCCAGGGTGATTTCTGAAGTCACACTTGGGCCTCCACAGGCACACACAGTGCCCTCTTACACACACACACACACACACACACACGCACACACATACACACACACACGCACACACACACACACACGCACACACACACACACGCACACACACACACGCCAAAAAGAGTAAATAAAATAAGTTCTTCTATTCTCAGTTACAGAATCATTATCTTGTTACTTATTCTGAATGTTTTCAGGCAGGATTGATGAGCTAGTGAATGTAAAAACCTAGTTCTCAGTACCTGGGCCAGAGGTGATCCTCGTTAAATGGTTCCTCGCATCTTGCACAGTTTCTCTGTATCTGGTTTCCCTGACATAGGGGAGGACTTGCGGAAGGCACTCAGCCAAAATGTATAGCATTAGATTAAAGGGAGATGTTGTGAAAAGGTTGCAAGACATCGTACATCACCTGTCAACCTGAATCTGGATGACTGTTTCCTTAAGGTAATTTCCCCTTCCCACAGTATTCTTGTCTTACCAAGGGTCACAGGATGATGGACAGATTCCAAGATTATATATTACACAAGACACATCCCAAGAATGTCAGATATATATCTGTGTGGGGGTGAGGGATGGTAGCTGAGATGTCATGAAGAGTTGAATTAGGAGAGCTCACCTTTATTGTAGACCCCTCTGTTCAAACTAAGTGACAGTGTGAATGTGTCATAGCTCTCTACCTGGGCTGCTAGCAACAGGACTAAAGGGGCCCCTTGAGATAGGACTTTCTCACCTCATATTGTACAAAACTAATAGGTAGAGTACTATATTAAAGAATAGGATACTTGTGAGATGATGTACATACACTGCTCTCCAATTAAAGAAATGCAGCCTTTTTCCCACTCACCCGAACATGCGCAGTACAGCCAGGACACGCTGTGCCCTAGGTGAGCACCCGCTGCTCACCCCCAAGCCCCAGGTAACTCACTAGTCCCAGCTCCCACCAGCCAGTCAGAGCAGGTGCTAGTCCAGGCCAACTAATTCAGTTCAGTCAAAAACACACAGAAATTAAAAGTCTTAAGAGATAAAAGGACAATGCCCAAGTCAAAGTGCAAACCTATGAGAAACAAAATCCAAGAAAACAAATCGCCCACTGAAGGAATTAACCCCATAATGATAGACTCCAACCGGAACAAACACATGGAAAACAGCCAAGAAAGCCTGACCCTGGATAACGACTTTCAAAACATGATTTTTACCGTGATCAATACTATGAAAGAGGAAATCCAGGAGGAGTTAAATAACCACATCAACCACTTTGAAGAAGAACACAACAGACATTTGGAGGAGTTGAGAAAAACAGTTCGCGCAACAAAAATAAGCATAGAGCAGTTAAAACAGACTCAAGCAGAGTTTAAAACGGAACTGAAAGACAAGTTATTGTCAACCCAGAACTCAACAGAGAATCTTATCAGCAGAACTAACAAAGCAGAAAACAGAATTTCAGACCTTGAAGACAAAGTGGGAGTATTAACCAGCTCAATGGAAGAGGTTGTTAAAGCCAAAAAGATACTCGAGAGAAATATTCAAGAGTTATGGGACACCCTGAAGAAGCCTAACATGCGCATTCATGGAATACCAGAGCAAGAATCCCAAAATACCACACCTGAGGAAATTTTTCAAACTATCATCAAGGAAAACTTTCTTCATCTAAAAAAAGAGAGGCCCACCCATATACAAGAGGCATTTCGCACCCCAAACAGATAAGACCAAAATAGAAACTCGCCATGGCAAATAATAGTTAAAACACTCCACATTTAAGACAAAGAAATGGTGCTGAGAGCTTCAAGGGGAAAAAAAAGTCACTTTTAAAGGTAAACTTATTAAAATAACAAATGACTTCTCAATGGAAACAGTAAAAGCAAAAAGAGCTTAGAGAGACGTACTTCAAGTATTGAATGAGCAAAAATGTCAACTCAGGCTCATATACCCCACAAAACTATCCGTCATGATCGAGGGAGAAAGAAAAATTTTCCAGCACAAAGACAACTTCAAAGGATACATGTCCACGAAACCAGGCCTTCAAAAAATGCTAAAAAAGATACTCAAGCTTGAAGAAAAAAGCAAGCATATACAGGAGGACAGAAGGGAAGTATAATACCACCAAAACCTAAAAGTGAAACAACACACTTACAAAAGCCACTAAACATAAAAAATGTCTGGAATTAAAAATAGTTTCTCCATTATAACATTAAATGTTAGTGGGATTAACTCACCAATCAAGAGACACAGATTACAAACTTGGATTAAAAGTCACAATCCATCAATCTGCTGGCTGCAGGAAACTAATCTTACCACAAAAGACAGGCACATCCTAAAAGTAAAAGGCTGGTCAAAATTTTGCAAGCTAATTGAACCAGGAAACAGACAGGGGTAGCCATTATGCTATCGGACAAAATGAAATTCAAACCAAATAAATCATAAGAGACACAGATGGATACTACATTTTAGTCACAGGTACAATTCACCAGGAAGACTTCACAATACTGAACATATATGCACCCAATACGGGCCCCTCCACATTCATTAAGAAAAACCTATAACGTCTAAAGCAAGAAATCAACCCCAAAATGATAATTCTTGGGCATTTCAACACCGCCCTCTCAACATAGGATAGAGCAACAGGTCAAAAACTTAATAAAGACACATTGGAACTTAATCAAACCCTTACTGAAATGGACCTTATTTCATCCACGCACCAAAGAATGGACTTTTCATCCACACACCAAAAAATACACATTTTTCTCAACAGCACACGGAACTTTCTCCAAAATAGATCACATATTGAGCCACAAAACGAATCTCTACATATACAGGAAAGTTGAAATTCTGGCCTTTACCCTATCAAACCACCATGATCTAAAGCTTGACATCCACAACACAACAAGCAACAGAAAATACACTAACTCCTGGAAACTTAACATTATGATGCTGAATGAGAATTGGATTCAGGAAGAAATTAAAAAGGAAAGTCAAGATTTCCTGAAAGCGAATGATAATGAAAATACAACTTACCAAAATCTTTGGGACACAATGAAAGCTATCCTAAGAGTTAAGTTCATTGCTCTTAATGCCTACATCAAAAAAATGGAAACATCAGAAATAAAGAACTTAACAATACAGCTTAAAGCTTTAGAGACACTAGAGCAATCTGATCCTAAAAGCAGTAAAGAGAGGAGATTAACAAAATAAGGGGAGAAATATCCAAAATCGAGATTAGGAAAACGATACAGAAAATCAACCAGTCAAAAAGCTGGTTTTTTGAAAATATCAATAATATTGATACACCCCTAGCTAAATTAACCAAAAGCAAGAGAGAGAAAGCCCAAATTAACAAAATTAGAAATGAAAATGGAGGTATCACTACTGATACCCAAGAAATTCAGAGAATTATAACATCATATTTCAAAAACTTACACTCTGTGAAATTTGACAACAAAAAAGAGATGGATGAATTCCTAAATAAACACAACTTACCTAAATTGAATCAGGACATTGTGAATTATTTAAATAGTCCTATAACATAGGAGGAAATCAATGAAGTAATCTCGAATCTTCTCACCAAAAAATATCCTGGACCAGTGGGATTCAGCACTGTGTTCTACCAGACATTCAAGGATCTAATAACACTAATACTCCTTAAACTGTTCCATCAAATAGCAAAGGAAGGAACACTACCAAATTCCTTCAATGAAGCTAATATCATCTGAATATACACCTAAAAAAGAAAACTATAGGGCTGGAAAGGTGGCTCAGGGATTAAGCCTCTGCCTTGCAGGCGGAAGGTCCTGAGTTCGGATCCTAGACCCCACGTATAGATGCCAGGCAGAAGCGTGGGTGGCCTGCGTTTCCAGTCCTGGTAGGGCGGAGCCTGTGAATCCCGGGGTAGAGTAAACAAGGAGGAGGTGGAGGCGGTCCATGGTGGTTCCCAAATTCATCCATGATTCTACACACACAGATACACACATGTGCACACACGCATACACGCACAATTGTATAAATAATAAATAATAAAAAAGAAAACTATAGGCCAATCTCTATGATGAACACAGATGCAAAGATTCTCAACAAAGTCTTAGCAAATTGTATTCAAAAGCATGTCAAAAAGATCATTCACAGGGATCAAGTAGGCTTTATCCCAGGCACACACGGTTGGTTCAACATAGGCAAACCAGTAAATGTAGTTCACCATATAAACCAGTCCAAAGTTCAAGACCACATGATAATCTCGATAGATGCAGAAAAAGCTTTTGACAAGATCCAACAGCCCTTTATGATCAAAACGCTAGAGACAGTTACAATGGAAGGAACTTTTGTCAATATAATAAAAGCTGTATACAACAAGCCAACAGCAAGGATTATACTCAATGGGAAAAAACTTGAAGCATTTCCCCTTCAGTCAGGAACTAGACAAGGCTGTCCACTGTCACCACTTCTATTCAATATTGTACTTAAAGTCTTAGATGAAGTCATAAGACAAGAAAGGGACATAAAAGGGATTCAAATCGGCAAGGAAGAAGTCAAGTTATCTTTCTTTGCAGATGACATGATCTTATACATGAGTGATCCCAAAAACTCCACCAGGAAGCTCCTGGAACTAATACAGAAGTTCAGCAGGGTGGCAGGATACAAAATAAATGTGCAAAAATCAGTGGCCTTTCTATATGCCCAGACTGAAAGAAGTGAAAAGGCCCTGAGAAAAACAATCCCAATTACTATAGCCCCTAAAAAAATGAAATACCTTGGTATAAACCTAACCAAGAAAGTAAGAGAACTTTACAGTGAAAACTTTAAAACCCTAAAGAAAGAAATTGCAGAAGACACCAGAAGGTGGAAAGACCTCCCATGTTCCTGGATTGGCAGAATCAACATCATAAAAATGACCATCCTACCAAAGGCAATATACAGATTCAATGCTATACCAATTAAAATCCCAAACAATTCTTTAAAGAGGTTGATCAAACAATCTCAAAATTCATATGGAGGCACAAAAGACCCAGGATAGCAAAAACAATCCTGAGTAACCAAAACACTGCTGGAGGTATCACTATACCAAACCTTGATCTATACTACAAATCCATAGTTATAAAAATAACCTTGTACTGGCTCCAAAATAGACATACAGATCAATGGATAAGATTTGAAGACCCAGATATAAGCCTACACAATTATAGCCATTTGATCTTTGACAAAGGTGCCAAAAAAAATCCAATGGAAAAAGAACAGCATCTTCAAAAAATGGTGCTGGCAAAACTGGATTTCCACATGCAGAAGATTAAAACTCGACCCGAATTTGTCACCATGCAGAAGACTTAATTCCAAATGGATCAAGGACCTCAATATAAGGCCAGAGACTATAAAAACCTTAGTTGAAAGGGTAGGGAACTCCCTGGAGCTGATTGGACTAGGCCAAGAGTTCCTAATTGGAAATCCAATAGCACGGTCAATATAACCAACACTCAACAGTTGCGATCTTATGAAATTAAAGAGCTTCTGTTCAGATAAAGAGATTGTAACTCGAGCACAAAGGCAGCCCACAGAATGGAGAAAATCTTCGCTAACCACATATTTGATAGAGCTCTATTATCCAAAGTGCACAAAGAACTTAGAAAACTAAACACCAAGGAAACAAATGGCCCAATTAAAAAATGGGTCTTGGAACTTAAAAGAAACTTTACCAAGGACGAAATTAAAATGTCTAACAAATATCTTAAAAAATGCTCCGCATCCTTAGCCATCAGGGAAATGCACATCAAAACTTCCCTGAGATATCATCTCACCCCTGTCATGATGGCAAAAATCCACAATACAAACAACATCAAGTGCTGGAGAGGATGTGGAGAGAGGGGAACTCTCCTACATTGCTGGTGGGAGTGCAGGCTCATACAACCACTCTGGCCAGCCGTCTGGTGATTCTTAAAGAAGTTAAAGATTGAAATGCCATATGACCCTGCTATTCCAGTTTTGGGAATAACCCTCCATACAGCAAAAATTCACCTCGATAACACAAGCACGACCATGTTCACAGCAGTACTGTTTACAATAGCAAAATCATGGAATCAGCCCAAATGTCCAACAGTTGACGAGTGGATAAGGAAAATGTGTTACATTTGTACAATGGAGTATTACTCAGCCATCAAAAATGGTGAATTAATGGCATTTTCCGGGAAATCGATGGAATTAGAAAAAATTATTTTGAGTGAAGTATCCCAGACACAGAAAATTAAGTGCCGTATATACTCCCTAATAGGTAGATCCTAGTGCTATCCCACTTAATGACACACTCAAAGATAAATCTCTGTAATAACTACAGTAATTGCAAAGATTATAAGCAGGGAGGAAAGGGGAAGGATGGCCCCACTAGAAACAAGGAGAGAGGGGATCATGCTACAGAAGAGAAAATAGGCCATGATCAAGGACTGCAAGTAAGTAATGAGGCATCTGGTTGGACTCGCAGACTTTCCTTACTGATCACTTGTACCTGATGGGGTATGATCTCACCAGAATGGGAGGGCATAGAGTCTGGCGGATAGACGGTTACCATCCTACAAATGGGAGACTGACCCCCCCTTCGGCCCACAGCGGTCTCCTATTCTTATTCCATCTAACTTTGAATCTATTTTTATAATAAGACCCCATTTTAATAGCCTTTTATCTCTGGATAGGGGGTGACATCCAATACCTATCAGGATGTAGCCAAGGTTGGTGCAGGAGCAGCAAAACTGAAAAAAAATCAACAAACCATAATTCTGAAAATCAGAGACCATATCTACTACCTGGAACCAGGCCAGCCAAATTTCTCCCCATGCTAAAGCTCAGGGAAATTTGTGGAAAAGGGGGTGGTAAGATTGTAAAAGCTTGAAGATGGGGAAGAGCAACATTATGCAAGATACTCCATACAAGTTAGAGTCAACGTAATCATAATAGGACTTTGCATGTCCTGCACAATGACCAACATATCACTGACCCCCACAGTCTAGCATGGATCACAGGCACTAGGATCCTTAGAGGCAAGGGATTACCAGCCACAATAGTCTTCCTATACTAAAGGGGAACACAAGAAAGGGCTCTAGGCAATGCTACTGAGTCCTTACACCTCATCAGAGAGGAGGACCCAGAAGGAAGTTTGACATGCACAGTAAAGGATGCTCCAGGGATGGGGGGGGCACTGGGAGAAAGGGAGGGAGGGGGGAAAGGAAAGGGAAAAGGCGGGAGGGAGCAAGAGGTTCCAGGGAGGGGTGGAGGCAGGGAGGAGAATGGGGTACTTATCAACTTTGTACGAGTGGAAGAAATAAAAATAAAGTAATACTGTCAAAAAAAAAAAGAAATGCAACCCTTGGGGGTTTCATGGCATGGGTAATCCAAAATAAATCAGATTAGGCTAAAATCAACATTCCAAATGTGAAGATTAGATTATTTGCTCATGTCGCTGCCCATCAAAAGACATGGCTGCATAAAGTAATTAGAAAAAAATTTATCAAGGGGTCTTTCAGAAGTGTATGTGCGTGTGTGTGTGTGTGTGTGTGTGTGTGTGTGTGTGTGTGTGTGTTAATAGGTGCTACAGGAATGAATATATTATAGCCTGTTTTCAGTAGACTCTTTTTTTTATTTCCACTCATACAAACTTAACAGGTACACCAGTCCCCTCCCTTTCCCCCTCCCTCCCCGTCCTCTTTTTATATCTAACTTTTTTTCCTTTTCATTGAGAGAATGGAAGAATAGCAATGGGAGAATTCAAAGCCACCAAAGAAAGCAAAGTCAATTGAACATAGGAGATAGAGATTTGTCAATGCCCTGATACCCTATCAAGTTTCAAAAAAGTAAAATCTTCTTCCACTTGTGATGGAGATCAGAAAAGAATAAATGTAACTGCCACTACTGTGGAAACTAGTGGAAAGCAAGCGTTATTTGGATTGCTACCTGTTAGAAAAGGAAATCTCATCACTTGATTTCAAAAAAAGACATGGAAGAGAGGAGAGGGTGGGAGAGGAAGGAAATGGGTGGGAAGGAGATCTGGGCAATATGTAAACCCAGTTTATTTGTAAATAAATTAAGAAAAAAGAAGCCACCCCATGCCGAGGACAAAAAGATTTCTCCTGTTGCAGTTCACCTGCATGGTTGCTGGTAAATGACCATCAAACAACTTAAGGGAACAAACAAGGGGTTTAATGTCTCTTATGATTATCTGGTTACAGTTTTCAGTCCAGTTTGACAGCTCACACAAGGGCCAAGGGAACTGGCCACGCCATTACCACATAACGGCTGAGAGACGGACAATTCTTACTTGCCAGACCCGCATGTCTAGCCAAGTGAACAGAAAGATGCCCACTTTCTCAACCAGCTCTCTGTGATTTATTCCACGGTATAATCCCCCTCAACGTAGGCTGGACCTTCCCCATCGGCTAGACAATCTCCTGCAGGTTTGCTCCGGGCTTAACTCAACCATTAATTCTCCACAAATGTGCCCAGAGTTCAAACCCACAACCATCAAGTTGACACCTGTGCTCATCTATGACACCACCCAAGTGCATAGCTAAAAGAAAGTTCCCCCCAGAAGATGCCAGCCCTCAAAACAAGAAGGTGAAAATCTCTGGTAACCATGCAGTGAGGGCCACTGCTTCCTGCCTCCGACCCACTGCCCACTCCTGCCAAGGAGGTCCCACAAGACAGAATCAGGCATGGTACCGATACTGGGCCAGGGAGACGTGGGCCAGCTGGCACTTCGTGAGAATGTGTTGGAGAGAAAGAAGCCAGCCCGGGTTACCTTCCTACAGGAGGTCATGCAGCCCGAGGCCGGGGCATGCACACTGAGTGTCTGAACACAAGTGGCCAGGTCTATCCTTTGGTTGCCATGATGACAGGGCCCTGGGAAAGGACACAGCACGGGAGGGTTCAGAGATGGTGCCCGGAAAAGTGGAATTGCAAGACAACGTGTCAGCAGGAGACAGTCACACAGCAGCGCTCCCCGAGGAGGGCCGTGGCTTCTTCTGGGCTCCTTCCGGGACAATGATGCTGATGGAGCCCATGAAGAAGAGTATGGGGCCAGTTGTGGTGCAGCTGGACATGCCTGGGGTGAAGGTGGCCTCTGGAAACAGCCACTTGGTGATGCTGACGGTAGATGGTGACCTCTACACCTTGGGCTGTGGGGAGCACGGTCAGCTGGGCCATGTGCCTGAGTTATTTGCCAATCGTGGTGCCCGTCAGGGACATGAACGGCTCCTGGTCCCCAAGCAATCCAGGGGAAGCTGGGCCACTTGAGGTTCCAGGATGCCTTCTGTGGTGCCTATTTCACTTTTGCCATCACCCCGGAGGGCCATGTGGCCTCTCCAATTGCCACCAGCTTGGCACATCAGGCACAGAAGCTTGCTTCATGCCCCAGAACTTGACGTCCTTCAAGAATCCCACCAAGTCCTGGGTAGGCTTCTCCGGTGGCCAGCACCATACAGTCTGCATGGACTCAGAAGGAAAAGCACAGGGCCTGGGCCACGCTGAGTATGGGCGGCTGGGCCTTGGGGAGGGTGCTGAGGAGAAGAGCATTCCCACCCCCCCAAGCTGCCCACAGTCTCCTCGGTGGCCGGTGGGGCCTCTGTGGGGTATATGGCATATGTCCAAGGATGCTCGTGTTTTTTGTCTGGGGCATGGGCACCACCTACCAGCTGGGCCAGGGCTACATGACCACATCTGGACACCGAGGAGATGACCGGCGAACAGCTGGAGAACCGTGTGGTGTTATCCGTGTCCAGCAGGGGCCAGCACACTGTCTTACTAGTTAAGGATGAGGAACAGAGCTGATGAAGTCTCTGAGGCCAGACTTTTGGCCCCCTCCATCCTGCCTCCCAGAACAGGAACACAGCCAACTCCGGAGTCCCGAAGGTCTCTCCTCAACCCGAGCACTGTCGTCGTCTCCTGTCCATACCCATCAGCAGAGCAGCATCCCTTTCTCTCTTTCTTCCTCCTTTCTGGAATCATCCTGGGACTTACAGGTTGAAGGGGGCATGGCAAAGCTTCTCAGAAGTAACAGCGTTCACCCCAGACCTGCGTGATTGAACCTTTTATCCCTCCTAGTTCCTACGGTCCTTGCTGGACTTGGCTTTGCCTACCAAAAAATAAAACTTCTTTCCCCTGGGAGTTTGGTACCCGCATTCTGAAAGTTCGGAGCTCCATCAAGCCCCACTCTGGTCATATGCCACTCTTCCTGTAACTAGTGTAGTGCCAGGGAGACAGCTGGAACAGTCATCAGAGCCCCTTGTGATGGACATGTGCGGGGGTGGGGGATCTCCACAGATGCTTTACAGAGCTTTAGACAACCCCAAGCCAAATATCTGGCTCTGAACACGTCTTCAAGGGGAAAAAGAGCGATCCACTTGAAAAAAGTCAGTTAACTGTCTTTCCAAAGCACAACGCATATTCTGTCCCACTGAGCTTTGCCCACCACCAAGGACTGAAAGCCACGCTAGGATCAGCTGAGCAGTAAAGATGCAGGGTGTTGCAGGGAAGAAGGGTTTTCTAAGCAGCAATACTGGTTGCACAGTTGGGTTTGGAGGGGTAGTGTCTGGTCCTAAGAAAAGGAGACAACAGCTTGTACAGTAGCTGAGAAAAGAGCTTTCATTTTTTTCATTGTAAAGTATTTTGCAGGTGGGAGTAAAATCTTTTAACACTTTGAATAAATTTAGAGTTTTATTAAAAAAAGAAAAAAGAAAGAAAGTAAGCTAACGTTCTCAAGTGTATAACTTAGACAAGCTTGGACAAGAGTACACATTTTATTTTTTCAGTGAGTTCAGCTTTACAAAAAAAAGATGGAAGGGGCTGGAGAGGTGGCTCAGAGATTAAGCCTCTGTCTTGCAGGCGGAAGGACCTGAGTTCAGATCCTAGACCCCACGTATACACGCCAGGCAAAAGCGGGGACGGCCTGTGAATCCCGGGGCAGAGTAAATAAGGAGGAGGTGGAGGCGGTCCATGGTGGTTCCCAAATTCACCCGCGGTTCTACACACACACCCCCACACACACACAAACCCTCACGCATGCACAATTGAATAAAAAAAAAAAAGCATGGAAGACTGAAAAAGGTTAAACTCATGAACTTTCCATGGAAAATGGTAGTGCAGAAGTCCACTAGCATCACACCCACTGGAACTAGATGGAGCCCCTCAAAGGAAGAGGTCTTGCGCTGAGATCTTGTATTTTTTTTGCATTTTTTTATTTAATACATTTTTATTATTATTTCAGCTCATACAAAATTAATAGGTACACCAATTCCCTCCCTCCCTCCTCCTCCCCCCGAACCCCCTGCTCCCCCTCCCCTCACCCCTCCCTCTCCATCCCCCAGTGCCTCCCGCCCCAATTCCCAGAGAGTCCTTTCTTGTGCATGCCTGATTCTCCTCTGGGCCCTCCTCTCCGATGACGTACAAGGACCCAGTGGCCTTTCCCTGAACCCTTTCCCGTGTTCCCCTTAAGCATAGGAACACTACTGTGGCTGTCAATCCCTTGCCTCCAAGGATCTTGATGCCTTTAGCAGATGCTAGACTTTGTGAGGTCAATAGTGTGTTGGACATTGCGCCGGGCATGCAAAGTCCAATTATGATTGCTTCCGTCCTAACTTGTGTGGAGTATCTTACAAATCATTGCTCCTCCCATCCTTGTGCTCTTACACCCTTACCGCCCCCTCTTCCGCAAATGTCCCTGAGCTTCAGGATGGGGAGAGATTTGAGATCTTGTATTTGTACTGGAAGTGTCTCCTGGCTCTCTGGCCCATGCTAGATATAAGGTATATTAATTCTCTGGATCTCAGCTGGTCACCCAAGTGCACACTGGAACCTAGGAAAGTTTTCCTATGTTCTTACCTGTCCTTCCAACTAATCTAAAGTCCCGCACTTGAAATTGCAGAGATATTCTCAGACTCCCGATTATAAAGTCTGGCAGGACTTGGTGGTGGATGCTGACTGGTTTCTCAAGGTGGTGGTTTTCCCATTGTTTTGGCCAAGTTTTTCAATATATTTTCATCCTTCTGTGTTCTTTTTCCCACCATTCACACAGTTTCATGGGTCACCATGCTTAGACATAGTACACATAATATATTTTAAAATTTTTGCACATGCAGTCGTGTGTGTGTGTGTGTGTGTGTGTGTGTGTGTGTGTGTGTGTGTTAGAGGGCATTGTGTGTCCTTAAGCAGGGTCAAGTGTATCATCCCAAATTGCTTTTTCTACATCCTTTTTGCTCCACTCTGGGGTCTCGCAAGCTCCACCTTCCCGAGCCAGAAGTGCAGGCCACCACTATTTCCTCATGGCGTTTTGACATGGGATCTGGGATTTGAACTCAGATGCTTCTGCTTGCAAGGCAGAGTCTTCACCCTGGAGCCATCTATCCATCCCCCAACTTAGAGAACTTTTAAATTGGGATAATGGCCATGAGAGAACTGTCCAGGCAAAAAACCTTAAATCTGGTGCTTGCACATGGGAGCATTCTAAAGATACAGGTTCATCTGAGCTCTCGAAGTTCAAGACCAAGTAATCCATTCTGGGGCCCACCTTCCAAAGTAGCCTGCAAGGGCTGGTAAATACATCGAATGGAAGAAGGACAAGGTTCGAGTTTAAACAAGTCTTTAACACTCTGCTAGCACATGGTAAACATGACGAGGATCTCCACAGAGAAGAAGGCAGCCTCTCATTTGATCTCCTGAGATACACTAACGCAAGCCTCAGTGACTTGATCCTGAGCCCTGCTACCACCCAGCACTCTCTTCTGTGAGAAAAAGCACCAGAATCGGAAAAAGGAAAAAATCCATTCCAATGGAAAGCAGACAGGTTTTCTTCAAGAATTGGCTAGGTAACTCTACTTGGTCAGAACGGCTATTATCAGGAAAGTGAATGCTGTGCAGAATGAGTGGAAACTGGAATGCTGTGGCGCTAAAAAAGCTCTCTGTGCAGCAAAGTGTCAATCGAGTGACAAGACAGCACATAGAATCGAGAAAATCCTTGCTGGCCAAACTTCTACCAGAAGTGCCTAAGATATACAAAGAATTAAAAAAAAAAAAACCCTAAGCATCAAGAAAATACACCTGAAAAAAAAAAAAAAAAAAAAAAAACAGGGGCTGGAGAGGTGGCTCAGGGGTTAAGCCTCTGCCTTGCAGGCGGAAGGTCCTGAGTACAGATCCTAGACCCCACGTATAGACGCAGGGCAGAAGCGGGGGCGGCCTGCGCTTCTGGTCCTGGTAGGGCGAAGCCTGTGAATCCCGGGGCAGAGTAAACAAGAAGGAGGTGGAGGCGTCCATGGTGGTTCCCGAATTCGTCCGTGGTTCTACACACATACAGACATACACACATACGCACGCACATACATACATACACACGCACAATTGAATAAATAATAATAATAATTTTTAAAAAACAGCTATGGACTAAATAGAATCCTAAAAGAAGAGCTATAGGTGGCTAGGAAACAATTTCAAAAAGACTTCAGCATCCTAAACTGTCAGGCAAATGCAGATTAAAGCTGCTTTCAGATGCTTTATCGCCGACCCACAGCAGACATCAGCAAGCATACAAATGGCAAGGAAAGTTGACAGGATGTGGGGAAAGGGAAAACCACATTCCCTGTTGGTAGGGTGTAAACTCGCGCAGCCTACTTGAAATCAGTGTGGAGCGACTCAATAAACAAAACCTAGCAACAGAAGGACTGCGGGGTTCAGCTACTCATTTCCTGGGCTTGTATGCACCAGGCGCAATGGACATGACCAGAGCCGCTCCAGTGTCTGCCAGACACCCATGATTTTTCCACAGTCACGGACTGTTCCCTCTCTCTGAATCCATACGCCAAATAAATTTCCCTTCTCTGCCGATAATTGCGTGTGAGCACTGGATCACATCAGCAGAAAGAAAGGCAACCGCAGGGCCTACACTGTAACCCAAGGGAGATACTCTGCATGGCTTGATAATGCTGTTCCTACAAGCATTAGGATGCAACACAAAATTGCCAGAGCCACGCGTGGGAACCTCCACAGGAGTATTGATGAGACAGACCTTAAGGGCCTTCCAAACAACACCGCCTCCTGCCAGCCCTCTTGGTTAAAGGAGAATGTTAGAAGACCAGATTGCTGAGGACCACACAACAATGATTCAAACGTATGAAGCAAGCAAAGTGGAAGTGAGCTAGAATTTGCTCCTTGCTGGCTCACATTGAAAGCGCTGGTGTTTCTATGCAGGTTTCATGGGTTGGGGGGACTCGTCAGTGGTTTTCCCTGACTGGGAATGCTATGAGCTATAAAGCCAGCTTGTAGGAAAGGTTGTGTCCGTTTGTGAAATAGGAGCAATGGGTTTCAGGGGTTATCAAGCTGCCCTTGGATAGCATCTGGGGCCTGCTACACCAGCACCCCCCAAGGGTGGCACTGTTAAGCCAAGGAAACACAAACAATAATGAAACCTCAAAACCTGAGAAAAATTATCAAGTGAAGTTATAGAAAGGCATTCACTGAGAACTGACTAGGTAATTGTTTCTGTCAGTGCTGGGAGGAATGGTGTGTGCGCTTGTGTGTGCGTGTGGGTGCGTGCATGTGTGTGTGTGTGTGTGTGTGTGTGTGTGTGTGTACGTGTGCACGCACGAGTGCCTGAAAAAGAGAGAAAGGAAGAGAGGGATGAAGATTGTATGTGACACAAATGGGGAGCCCAAGAAGGGGCTCTGAGCTCTGAGTCCTTGCTCCCTACTAGGGTGGAGGACCCAGAGGGAGGTTTGGCATTCATTGGAAAGGATGCTCCAGGGAATGGGAGGGGAGAAGGGGGAGCCACTGGAAGAGAGGGAAGGAGAGAGAGGGGTGAAAGGAAGGGGGGAAGGGAGGAGAATGCAAGGGGGTGATTTGGCAGGGGAGGATGGAGGGAGAAGACAGAGTTACCTATTGAGCTTGTATGATTAGGAAAAAAATGAAATATGAGAGAAAAAATTCAATTCTCAGCCTGAAAACAAACCGACAAAAAAGATTGTATGTGAGGGCAATTATGATCTCTTTCTTTCCCACGCATAATCCCAGTGTATAACAGTGAATCCAACACAAATGGTGGCGGTGAGTCATTATCTGCTGCTGCATTGAGAAGCAGCTACACAATGCCACCACAATTTGTGCATTGCCAAGAAGAGATTCGAGTCTCTCCTGGGCTGATGCTTGGGCTGCAACCGATGACGGGTCCTCACTGGAGGTCTGTGCTGGGGCTAGGATCAGATATGGGCAGGAGTGGCAGTGACGTGAAGGCACGAAGCATAGGCAAAGGGACTCAACCTGTAGGACTCTGTGGAAAACCATAACGGGGGCCGCTGGGAAAATACCCCGTGGGGAGTCTGCACACGGGGATGTGTGCACGGTCTGACTGTGCTCTCTGACAAACCTTGTGTGCCCTTGAGGTGCTCACGAATCTGTTACAGCATGCCCCGCCCATCTGAAGGACTGGGATGGGCATGTGCTGGAGGGAATACGGGAAAGGGGCTCCTAGTGAGAACGGGCAGCACTTGGAGCTGCCTCCACAGACACTGGCAAGCGAGGAGAGAGAGCCATGATTTCCTCACATGTTCCAAGGCTGCAAAAGAATCAGATTTGTTTCCTTCCCTTTTCTGGGAGGGAGTCGGAGAGAATGGTGAAGGAAAAGGAGAGAATGGAGGGGAGGGGGAACATGGAAGCTGGGATGGATATCCAAAATGCTTGTAAAAGAAAAAGAAAAAAAATCTGAGACTCCACCGAAAAGACACGGTAGAGTCACCGTCAAAGCCTTGATTGGTCAAGATCCAGGAGGCACTCGTGGGAGGGAAGATAAGAGGTGTGGATTCACAGGAGTTCCATGACGTGAAAAAAATTCCATGTTACATGGGGAAGGAGCCTGAGGATTTTTGTCCTTGTTTTGGTTTGTTACGGTTTGAGAAAGGGTCTCACTCTCTGCAGTTCAGAGAAGCCCACCAATCCTAGGGCAGGCCTCCTGGGAAGCGTCCAGGTGACTGGATCTTGGGTGGGTGCCACCAAGCCCCGCTGAAGCTGAGTTTCCACGGGATGTTAACAGCACTGACAAATGCTTTTGCACTGGGTCCCAAGAATTTCTTTTTCTCCCACACGGCCTTAGCACAAGGCTTATTCCTCCAGGTCTAAGCACACGGAGACAAAAGAGACGAGGCAGCTTCCAGCCGATGATGGACAGGACGCATGCAGAACGCTGTGCCTGGCTCATGGAGATCCTGAGTACCTGTCACCGCAGGATGCCAAGCTGAGAGGGCAGCAGAGAGCCAAACACGCACCAGCAGGCCACCTCCCTGCAGGAGAAAAGCTGCTCTGGGCTTGACTTCCTGGTCACTGCCGCCACTGCTACCGTTGCCTTCACAGCTTGGACTTCTGTCATGCCGCTGGTCTCAGTTATCAGAGGCCAGCTCTGAGGTCAGGTCTCCGCTCCACTCTGACGAAGGACCCCAGCAGGTTCAGCTTGGCTGCCATAGACCGCTGGCGGCCAGCCACGTCAGCCCGGGAGCAGGACACAGCTTGCAGACTTTCTAGGGACCCCTCGGTCACCTGAGATATTCAGCTCAGGAACTGAGCAGCTACAGGCAGCTAATGCTGGACTCCACTTACGTCACTTTATAACTTACTACAATAAATGGGACTAGAGATGCTTATATGCATACATATGTTCTATTGTTTTGGCTCCCTTATAAAACCCTGGTTAGAGTGGAATGGTTAGATGAGGGGAAGGGAGGGGAATGAGAGGAAGGGGAGATGGAGGAAAGCAGGGATTGGTATTCAGTATATTGGTAAAACTGAGAATAATAAAAACACAAAATAAAACCCCAATTAAAACACTTCCCTTTTTGGGTTTATCTCCCTCAATATGGAGATACTGAGAAGGCAAGCAAGAGAATATCGATGAAATTTCCTCCTTCCAGTTGTGGTCCAAACAGCAAATAAAGCTATTCCTTTTTACCAGGTCCTGTCCACGATCAGACGTTGGGAAGGGGAGAGAGTGAAAAGCCAAAACTCAGACTCTACTTTCAATATGATTCAGACGAACGTCATGCAACTACCACTCAGTATTAATTCTCCGTCTAGGAAAATTCATCTTTCTTGCTGGGTGCGAAAGCACATAAAGGCATGTCCAACCTCCGTTTTGATTATAGGCCTATTCTTAGACAATGATCATGCACATTGGGGTTCTTGAATCAATAGTCCATTTCCTCCAACTTCCCGCAGCAGTCACCAGATCTGTTTGTTTCCAGACGGTTCACAGTTATTGACCCACCGCCCACATCTCGCCTGCAGGCCCGCCACACGTTTGTCCACTGATGGCTTGTCGGCTGACAGGATTAGGTGAGGATGCTGGACTGGAGCATGAGAACTCATCGTGCTCCAACAGAAGATGACGCTTCAGTGTGAGGTTTCCCTCTGGGACAGCAGACAGGTTTGGCAAGCGCTCACTGTTTTTGAGGCATGAATCATCACTAGAATGAATCAAGCATGCTGAGAGGCTCGGTGTGGGGGTGTGCCGGCTATGACAAATTCCCAGCAGAGTTCCGTGACTCAGAGACTTTTTGTTCCTCACCAAGGAAGGAGGTGCAGCGAGCCACCAGCGGTTTGTCAGAAACTGAATGATGATGGCCGTCTACAGAGACAGGAGCCAAGAAGCAGCTCTCCACCAGGGGAAGGCTCTGTGCAGCTTGCAGACCAGGGGGCTTCAGGGTGGATGCGGGCAGCAGAGAACTAAATGCCCTGAAGCTTTCCCACCTGCAGTGTCGGCTGCTCTGCTCTTAGAAGAGGTGACTGTGCCTTGCCTTCTGGATCTAGGAAAGACTGGAACAAACTAGGTTGCAGTGAGGAAGACCTCTACTGAAAGGAATGTGGGCCTCGAGCACATTTCATGAGGAAAAAGCCAAGAAGCAAATCGTACTCTTTCACAACGAGTACACATTAGCATGTGCATGATGCATATGCATGAGAAGGCACATTCCTAACGACCACATAGGTGTTTGTACACATTGTACTACAGGTCATGATGACTCCAAAGCACAAGGTGAAGACACATGACAGAGCACATGTAATAAAACAGGTCTCATAAAAGTGATACTCGCCGGGCACATGACAGAACTAGGGTGGGTGAGTTCTCCTGGACGATGACCATCCCATCCACCCACCATCTGCAGTTTGCTAGTGCCATTAAGCAGCATCCCGGATGCGGGGCTGGAGAGGTGGCTCAGAGGTTAAGCCTCTGCCTTGCAGGCAGAAGGTCCTGAGTTCGGATCCTTGACTGCACGTATAGATGCCGGGCGAAAGCGCAGTCTGCCTGTGTTTCTGGTCTTGATAGGGCAGAGTAAAAAAGGTAGAGGCGTCCATGGTGGTTCCCAAAATCACCCGTTGTTCTACACACACACACACACACACACACACACACACACACACGCGTACACATGAACAATGGCATAAATTAAAAAAAAGAAAAGAATTTCCCAGATGCTATCTCTTGGACCTTCTCGTGCTTGTCCTGCTTGAAATGTTAAGGGCAGTTCCCTCCCTTCTTAGGCAGCACATCTTTTGCAAACACCATTTGTCCTTCCTGAGACTGGCCATTGGGGCTGAGGCTGTCTGATGTCTGTAGTGGTGAGTTTTATCCTGTGCCTGAAGCATCACACGTCACAGGTCAGGCTCCAAGGACTCGGGGTGTGAATCTGAGAGTGGAGGACTGATGTGTTCAAGTTGGACTTTGGTATTTTTTTCTGCATGTCCACTTTGAGAGAGAGAAAGATTTCCTTTCTTCTTGAAGTGCCTGAGAGCTGAAAGCACTGTATAGGGGTAAGGATGTGAGTGTATGTGGACACAAGTCATTTTGATGATTCTGACAGCCTCCCTGACTTGGTGACGTTGGAGAAGAAGGCCTGCAACAAAACTGGAAGGGCAAAGACCGGAATCACATGTTGCCATGGGAACCGTGGTTGCAGCTGAGACTCCTTCTTCTCCTCTGGGAAAAGCCTCTGTGGCTCTGATGTAGGGATCCGCTATAAGTACAGGTATTAAAACACGTTACTGTGATGGCGTGGATGAAATCTGATTTCCTGCCATCCCCTCTTCCTCCCTCTGCCCCCACGATAGTTCACATATCAGGGGTAGGTTGTGAAACAGGCCAACACAAGTACCTCCAAGACTGATGTGACAAGCCAGGAGCCAGGATGGAAAGCAGAATCCCAACCTGAGGGATTCTCCTGACTGAGAAGAGACACAGAGCTGGGGAAGTTGTCCTGGACCCCACTAGCCAATGCTGTGCTCTCGGGACATTCCCGAGGAGGTGGCATTAAGAACACCTGGGAGGCAATCCTCGGCTTTCTGGGCTTTGCCCTGCTTCCTCTAGGGCAGCCGTGAAGCCTTCCTTTTGTGGCCTCTTCTGTGTGCCAAGCCGTACAGGGAGGCAGATTGGGAACCGATGCAGCCTGCGAGGAGGCATTTAGGCTGCTGATGGGCTTGGCCATTATCCAGGGACCTGTCAGAGTGCTTCCTCTGATGGGCTCAGGAAAGCTATCTCAGTTGGAGGCCAGGCAGCTTCTGCTAGGGCTTCAATCCCAGGGGTGTGTTTGTCAGATAGGGGAGACAATGAAGAATGGGCATCTCACGTGAGGTCTGCCTGAGCATCAGTCACATGGACAGCAGAGTGTCTGCAAATATTCCTTTTAAATCCTGATCCTGGCTGCGAACCCTAATGAGAGCAATTAGTTCCGTGGCTCGTGTGCTGTGGCATCCCCGGAAGGAATGCATCACCTGTGCGCCCTGTGAGACTGGCCATGCGCGACAGCATGTGTCCTGCCATGGGAAAATCACTGCAGCAGGGAAGGAGCTGCCTGGGTCTCAGCAGCAGGGAGTCCTGGAGATGGGCTCTGACATTGCGCTGAAGCTGATGGCTCCTAACAGGGATGGATCCCAGAGGCAGAGGTTTTCTTCTGACTGTGAAAAGCGCCAGAATTTGGAGGGTTTTTCCCCAAACCCATGCTAAGCTTTCAGCCTTCTTTTGTTGCCAGCGTTTTGACCATGTTGAATTACCAGAGGAAAAATGCAGGAAAACAAAGGCCAGATATGAATGCAGAAATACAGGCCCTGCTTATTGAACATGGCCTTGAGACAGCAAGGTGCAAATCTGGCAAGATTTGTGTAAGTGCTACTGTTTCTTCCAGTGGAGTTGGGTACTACTTGTCTCTATCACCTGATAGTCAAGGTCCTTGATGTAAAGGTTTCAGAGGCCACGGGACATGAGACATCGATTGTATCCTGTCTGAGTGTGGATTGAAAGTGCACCCAACCGTGAGAATAACAGGCTGTGAACACTCCCACCTCCAGTTCACCCCAAGTCATCAGGACTAGGGTTCGGGAGAAGGATCAGCTACCGGGCACTGGGAGGGTAGCCTAGATTTTCAGTGAAGAACCCCAGCGCTGTGCCCTTTCACTCTGATGCACAGAGAGAAAACGTTGAGTGAAACTAAGGACAGCTAATGTTGGGACAATAGTGAAGGTCAAGACTTTAACATCATGAACCCGTGTCACTGTCATGGTTAGGCACAGGTGTCAACTTGGCATTTGAGGGTTTGACCTCTGGACACATTTCTGGAGAAGTAGTTGAGTTAAGCCAAGAGCAAACCTGCAGGAGATTGTCTAGCTGATGGGGAAAACCCAGCCTATGGTAGGTGGGATTAGGCCCTGGAATAAATCACGGAGAGCTGGTTGAGGGAGTTGGCATCCTTCTACTCACTTGGCTGGACATGCTTGTCTGGCAAGTAAGGATTGTCCATCTCTCAGCCGTTATGTGGTGATGGAGTATCCAGTTCCCTTGGCTCTGATGTTGGTGTGAGCTCTCCATCAAGCTGGACTGAGAATTGTAACCGGACAATCATAAGGAAATGAACCCCTTGTTCCCCCAAGCCGTTTGATGGTCATTTATCAGCAACCATGCAGATGAACTGCAACAGTCATGTTAGGGGCTTAGTCTGCTGTCTCTCCCTCTGGTCATTTTAGCGTCCCATAAAGGAGTTTATCTATGAGGTCCACGATTTTCCAATTCTGAAATATCCTGCCAAGCCCAAGAAGGTCCTTAGTGGTTTTGAGGTTGCGATTTCCACAATGAGAACAAATGCGACTCTTGCAGCATCTGAAAAGGCACCTTAGGCATGAGGTCAACATGTGTCCCAGGTATTGGAGCCCTTGCTCAGTCATTTAAGCCTCAGAAGGAGAAATCTCATCTGCACCCAGGGTAGCTTTTGAAGAGGTGGTGCAGTATTTTAGCTGCAGTTATAATCGCCAGCACTGCAGAATAATGAATT
This sequence comes from Typhlomys cinereus, assembly GCA_023101885.1. Lineage (NCBI taxonomy): Eukaryota > Metazoa > Chordata > Mammalia > Rodentia > Platacanthomyidae > Typhlomys > Typhlomys cinereus. The sequence goes on along the minus strand of JALPQD010000379.1, from coordinate 956,051 downwards.
GTCTGCACAGGGAAGGAGGCTGCTCTCAGAGGTGGGGCTTGCAGTGCTGATCGGTGACTGGCACGGACATGTCCGGGGGAGGGGGGAGCTCTCTCAAAGGCTGTTTGCCTACGAGGTTGATGGATGGTGGACAGTGACCTGAGGAGAGGATCCCTGTCACGGGAAGGCAAAGAGGAGCTCAGCGTGTGGGAATGGCCGGGACAGAAGAGAAAGCCTCCTTCGGGTGTGATCCTGTGAGCCCGGAGTTCAAGGGGTTGTAAGTGTGGAGACCACTGGCTTGGGAGGGCAGCGTCACGGGAGCCCTCGAGCTCCTGGAGCACCCCCCCGGGGTCCATCACGCCTCCACACTGCAACATAGAGATGCCACCCTGAGCGCCACACCAAGATGCACAGGGGCACACTAACCTGTTGGTCAGAATGGATCATTGCGTAAGCGTGTTCGTCCATTGGACTTGAAAGGATATCAGAAATCTTGGCAAATGGTGATTATGGACCTTAAGAGTAATTTTGGCACGATTGGGTGGTGTAGACTGCCAAGGAGTATACTTTATCCTACACTTCAGTGTGACTGTGACAGTAGATAAGACAATGCTAGCCTATGAGGACACAGACAGTTCCAGGCCATTATTCCCTGTCCCAAGCACCATTAGAGCCAATGGAGTCTGAAGACTTGAGCGCAACTGAAGGTTAGGTAAGATGTCCCTCAGTAGGGGGGAAAGGCCCTTAGAGAGGAATCAGTCAGCAATGGGGAAAATGTATTTGTCTATTATTATACCAGCAGAATGGGTTCTGATCCAAGTTTGTTGTTGCTTACCAACCAGCAGGTCTTATCCAAATTTGAAGAATTCGATGTTTAAAAATTAGTGCCAAAATCTCAAGGGGATGTGGTTTTCTCTGTGCCACGTGTAGATTACCCAAGAGTATTCCAATGGCATGGGAAACAAGTGGGCTCTGTTCGAAGTTAGGGCCCCATCAGCTCTGAAGGTTAAGAGGACTGCTTTCTTCATAGCTCCACACATAGTGTAGGAACAAAGTCAGGAACAAAAGGGCTTGTGCTGGGGCTGGACATGCGGCTCAGGAATTAAGCCTTTTTCTTGCAAGCAGAAAGTTCTGAGTTCTGATCCTGAATCCCCCAAAAATGTCACACAGAAATAGCAGTGGCTTATCCTGGATGGAAAATGGAGGCTGAAAAAAACAAAGCAAAGACCAGGTAGCTGTGCTTCGGGGTGATTCCAGAAGTAACCCTTGTGTCTCCACAGGCACACACAGTGCCCTCTGATACACACAAAGACAGACACACAAATTCACATGTGAAAAGGGGGTGGGGACGTGTGTCCTTTCACAGGTTTCATCTGAGCCTAGTGTTCCTTGAGAAAGGCTGGCTTTCCCATACAACTGAGAGGAAAGTTAAGCTTCCAGTGGATCCCTCATTTTAGATGGGATCTGGCTCCGGGGTTCGGGCAATTGTGACCCAGTAGTCTTGAGATTTCTTTCAGCTGGCATGTCCTGACTGATCTTAGGAGTGAGCTTTGTGATCTTAGCTGGTGTTACTTCGCTTGGACCATATTGAGTGGCCAGTAGATCAAGGACTAAGGGTTGCTGACATGGGCAGGAAGGAGGCAATTTCGAAGACAATCAACCATGCATGTCCTTTGACCTTTCTGGCCTTCATCCTACCACTGCACGATCTCTAGATCACCTCCTTGCTATTACAGCCCTCACAAACCTTGACGAGCAGAGGATGCAAGGGAATCTGAGGTCACAGTTCTAATTTTTGAAAGTTTTGGCTACTATCTTGAGATGTTTGGCTTACCGAATGTACGGTCTGCAGGCCTCAACTTCAGGGTCCGGATTCATAAGGTCCACAAGGTAAGAGGTACCCTAGCTTGTAGGAGAACAGGGCTTTCAGAATCTGCCTCTTTCTTAGCTCGTACATTGTTATGTTTTGCAGGTCTGCTAATTTCCTTTTCTATGCTCCTAAGGGATAAGTAATCATATCATTTCCTTGGATCTTCCTTCCATGGCTCCCTGTCCCAGGGGCCTCCATCAGCAACAGGACTCATGGCTCCCTGATTCAGGAGAGTCTATCAGCAACAGAACTCTGCCCAGCCGTAGCACTGAACCTGGCTTTCCCATAGCCGAGTCATGAACACGAAGCTCACTGACCCAGGCACGTGCTGAAGGGCAGATGTGAGGACCTTTCTTCACTTGGGTTGCTGTGGATACGATGACAATAGGTGTCTTCTCAGGTTTGTACAAGTCACAGAGCTTGCACTTGGAATTCCTCAGCAAAAGTGGATGACGAAAAGAGAGTCAGGCTAGAGAAATGTAGGTGAGATTGGCCTGGAATAGTTCTGTGCACTCAAGGGGATCTGTCCTTGAAGGGTGCCAAGACACCCATCAATCACCATGCAAAGGTGCAGGATTTTATGGGAGGAAAGCAGAGTTCTCACTTGTTCTCTGTGAGAACTGTCAAGTACCTGTGTTTTCTCAGCAAGTTTGTTGGGGACAGTGTGCATTTGGGCAGGGAAGTTGGGGAATGACACAGATGCATGGAGAGAGGCTCTGGGCAGAGAGAAGATGGAGACATCAAGATCTGGAGAGCAGGAGAGAGTCAGTAAGCAACAGTGGGTGTCAAGTGGTGGCACCTCCATCTGGGACAAGGGACTCCTGTGCTCACATAGGATGATCCAGGATTTCCTCTGGGGGGGGACAGTGAGTGACAATCTGATGGGTCACACATGGCATCTTTTTTTCTTTTTCATTTTTCTCGTATGTGTGTATGGTGGGTGTCCATGTGTGTGCATGCGTGTGTGCACATGCATGCATGCGTGCATGTGTGTGTGTGTGTGTGTGTGTGTGTGTGTGTGTGTGTGTGTGTGTGTGTCAAGGTCCATTGTTGACATAGTGAATCGTTCTGAATGGATTTCTACGTTATTCTTGTGATCCTGCGTCTCTGCTATAACCCAGAGCACGACACCGTGCGGGTCTTAGTGGGGAGATTGCCCTGGGATTGCAAGCTCTGCTTTCCATGGCCAGCACTGTGAGCGGGCGGCCACATCAGGCCCACGTTTTTATGTGGGTTCTGGAGATCTGAGCTGAGGTCTTTTGCTTGTGAGGCAAGGACATTCAGCCCTGAGCCATCTTCCCAGTGCACAAATGGCATCTTTCTAATGGCTGACAAAGCCAGGAGGTTTCAATAAATTCCAAGTAGAGGTTCCAATAGTGAGATGCAGGTGCAGCTCAGTACTCCGTGTGTGTGTGGGGGGTCCTTCATCTTGGAATGGTCACACAGGCCAGTTTTGTTACAATAGAATAATGACATGTTGTTTTCCATAATGTGAGACTCAAAGTCAGAGCAGCTTTTGGGAACACATTCCAACATTGAGTTTTTGGGGATTTAGGGCACAAGAGGCCCCAGGACCTACCCCCAAGTCCACCCTCAAGGGAGTGGACAGCCCTTACCACACTTACTCTGGAGGAATGGTTCTCTCTAGGCATCCTAAGGAAAAGAATCCCTCTCCTATGGCACAGATGTGAAAACCAGACTCACTCAGAGGCTAAGCCTGATCCCATGGCAGGAGGCAAGAAGCCCAAAGGGTACTCACGGAGTGAAATGGGTCGCAGACCAGATGGGAAGGAAAAGGGATTCGCCAACCTGAGGAAAGAGTGGCTTGGTTTCCTATAGGGGTCTTGAATGGGATCGTCTAGTACAGAAGGGAAACTGAGTTCACACAACATCTACAGGCACGTGCACCAGTCACAGTGCTCTGCAGAGTGGCAGGAGTCCCGGGATGGGAATGAGCTGGGATTGGAGGAAGGAGAAAAGAGAGATTCCTTGGGGACTGGAGAGAGGTGCTCTGTAGTCCTAGGTGGCACCTCGACCACACCTGGCATTAACTAAGATCACTTGTTAAACTGTCTGAAGAGAAGATCCAGATCAGTACATTTATTATAGAAAGACCAGCCCTAGATCTGATTGGAACCTCCCAGTAGCCGAACAGATACAAGGAAGCACAGAACAAACAGTAGACTTTGAAGAGAGACTCTCCGAAGCAGTGCTAGAAAACTCTCTTCCCTCCTGCCGCCCAGCTCCTCTCTTCTTCAATTCCCCAGGAATCCTCCAGCCTTCAGCTGTCACCCACTGGTCTACTGGCCTGAGCAGCTCTGAGCCTACAGGATGTTCCCAGTGTCATAGCCTGCCTCTACTTTCAGCCACCAGCCATGTCACCTCTGCCATGAAACACTTTCTCCCCTCTGAAACCTCAAGCTGAATAAATCTCCCTTTCTCCCTTAAGTTGCTTGAATTTGAATGTTCTCTCTTTCACGGCAACAGCTAAGAGTAACAACTATCACAAGAGATATCGCGGGGGTTATGAGTCTGCCTGACAGAGGAAGGAGCTGAGTGTAGATTCCAGGTCCTGTTTACAAACACCAGTCTGAAATGGAGAGCACTGTACTTGCTCTCTGGAAGACAGACGCTAGGAAGCTCCTGAGCACAGCAAACAGCAATGAACGATTATTCCCCAAGTCACACTTGGCCCTCCACTGGCACAGACAGTGCCCCTTCACACACACACACACACACACACACACACACACACACACACACACACACGCTCACGTTTTTATGTTTTAGAAAAGAAACAGGGCATCTTCCTGATGTGTGAGGTTACGATCCTAGTGAGGTGTCTCTGTCACTGTTCCACATGCAGAGAATGAGGAGTGCTCCCAGACTGAACGTCCTACCCATCCTCCTCACAGCCTGCACTAGGCTGATCTCCTGTATACATGAGCTTCAACGTCCACCAATCCTAGCCTTGGCCAGGGTACCTCACGTGCAAACGGGAAGAAAGTATTTCCACTGGGGGTAAAAATAATTCCCTTAGCTCACATTCTTTCTGTGTCATGGGGTTCCCGAATTGCAACCCAGATTGCTTTGGATCTCATTGGCAAACAGAGGCTGCAGGAGGTTCTCACATATCCACAGGCCACTCGGCCAACCACAGTAATCACCACACCGAGGACAGTGCAGGTAGGCAAGAAGACGGTCCTCCATGAGCCTACTAAAACGTCCCAATGCAGTGTTGCTGCTGAGACACGATGGTAAATGTATACACCAGACCAGAAATGATACTGAAGTTTTTCCAAAGAATAGACATGATGGGAGAGAGAGATTCACAAGTCAAAATCAGAGTGAGGGAGTAAAAAGAAGAAGAGAGGAGAAACTGGGGTTGAACGAAGTAGCGGTAAAAAATGACATTAAGAAAGTGAATGAAAGAATGCAAGAAAAAAGAAAGAAGGAAGGAAGGAAGGAAGGAAGGAAGGAAAGAGAAAATGGAAGGAAAGAAGGAACAAAGGAAGGAAGGGAAGGAGAGAGGGAGGGAGGGAGGAAAAAAGGGGGAGTGAGGGATGGAGGAAGGAAGGGAAAGGAGAGAGGGAGGAAGGAAGGGAGGGAGGAAGGGAGGAGGGAGGGAGGGAAGGGGGGAGGAGGACAGAGGGAGGGGAGGAGGAGGAGGGAGGAGGGGGAGGGAAGGCAGAAAGGAAGGAGAAGAAGGAGAAGAGGAAAGAAAGAGAAATGGAAGGAAAGAAGGAACAAAGGAAGGAAGGGAAGGAGGAGGGGAGGAGGGAGGAAAGAAGGGGGGGAGTGAGGGAGGGAGGAAGGAAGGGGAAAGGAGAGAGGGAGGAAGGAGGGAGGGGGAAGGAGGAGGGAGGAGGGGGAAGGGAGGACAGAGGGAGGGAAGGAGGGAGGGGGAGGGAGGAGGGAGGGAGGGAGGGAGGGAGGGCGGGGAGGGAGGGAAGGGAGAGGGAGGGAGGAGGGAGGAAGGGGGAGGAAGGAAGGAAGGAAGGAAGGAAGGAGGAAGGAAGGAGGAAGGAAGGAAGGAAGGAAGGAAGGAAGGAAGGAAGGAAGGAAGGAAGGAAGGTCAATTGCATCTACCAGGTGAAGAATGGTATCCTCTTATAACAATGAAGGAAAGTTTCCTGATTTTCTCAGCAAGGCCCATTTATGTAGGAGACAACATTTGAATACATAAAAAGAAGGTCCTTTACTGCATTTTTAGGAACTGAACATTGTAACGCCATCTACCTTTTGTGAGACTGAATATTTAGAACTAGGAATTAGGCTCCGTTAATTTGTGCGTATAAATCTCTAGATACTTGGTGAGAACCCAAGCAATCATGGTTTGATAATGAGAATAAACATTTGCTCTCATTTTGTTAACCCTTACTACATGAAAATACATATGCTTACACACACACACACACACACACACACACACACACACACACACATACGCATGCACGCACGCACACACACCCATATACGTAGAAATAGTGATATACATGGAAGGTTTGTATACATAATCATTTTCGCACATGCGTTTTACGTGTTGCTATGGTTTCAGTGCATTCACAAAGGGCCCCGTGTTGCAAGCCTGCTAGCTCTTAAGCATTGGGAAGAGGTGCTGAAAGGTTTAAGAGGTGGAACTGTAGAGTCGTGACATCGTTGAGGGGCGTGCCTCCCCAGGATACTGGCGTGTCCCTGTGCTTGTGTGAGCAAGCTCACATCTGCATGCAGTGCCCTTGCACCTGGGGTCACCTAGCTAGGGGCTTGATGAGTCCCTGGCCAGAGAGCCCGAGAGACACGTGTTCGTGGCTTCCCAGAATGAGGTTCAGAAGGTGTGCCAGCAAGGGGGCCGTTTCCTGTGGATGCTGGCGACTCAGCTTCTGGTGAAATGCTCCCAGCATTTCAGCGACAGAGCTCCCTCCTCAGTCCCTCCTCCCCAGGTAGAGCTCAGACCCTCGGGCCTGAATTCACAGCATTTTACTGACTGAGGCTCCTCCTCAGCACCGTCTCTCCAGAATATGTTTGACAGATCTGCAACGCTCCCACTTCCTTTTCACTATCTGTTTTCATCTGTGATCTCTTCATATCTACATCATTCATACATATCTTATGACTATATGAATATCCATGTTCATCTAGGCATCTATCTGCTTTCTCTATATTGCTCTGCTGAGCTAAGACTATGTTGCTGGGATTTCAGTCTCCAAAAAATATGAGCAATTAAGACATTAATATTCAAAATAAAGTTTCATCAGAAGCAAGACTCATATTGTGATGGGTGTTTGTGCCAGGGTTGCTCCCAAGTGTTCTGTGAGGCCCTTTTTCAAATTTCCAAACCTTTGCTTTCATGCCATTGCAGCAGATGATCGTTCTAGGAGACAGCACATAGCAAAACCTATGTGAGGGAATGTTAGCTCTGAGGCCACCTACCTGGCCTTCACATTACTGGGTGCCTCCACTTCCCACGGGGGAGGATGGCTCCTGGGTGGGATTGCTGCTGGTCCCCCACAGCCACACATCATCCCAGTGTGGAAGTGCCGCAGGTGCGTGTCAATCAATGCTCCCACCCCTTGTCAGGGGAATCCAGAACCGCCCATCTTGCCCGTGCTCCGTGATATGCACGTGGAGTTTAGCCCAATGGTAGGGCAACGTATTGCTTTACTTCTCCTGGAAGAAACAGTACACCCACGGTCTCTCCGAGGGCAAAACAACCCGAACAGAAGAAGGCAGAGATTGGAGCTTCTGATCTCCAGACTACCTTTTCTCGGTACTCAAAAATATCTGACCGGAGGGCCTTCGCTCAATGGATGGACCCGAGTGAGGTGGCTTGGCCCCCTCATGGCCAAGCCAGTGGAAGTCCCTGGATAGAGTTTAGGAAAGGAGCCAGTGAGGTCAGTCAGTACGTTGAGATTGGAATTTGCATTTCTGAGGTCAAAACACCATCCATAGTAGTGGGTTCACTGGGCTACTTAGCAACCCGTCAAGTACTTTGGAACCATACCAGGTAATTTAAAGTATTCCTTCCTGAGTAGTAAGCAGAGTTTCCTTCCATGTCCTTAGCCCACTATTCTTCATAACATTACCACTTACACAGTTTACCATGTTCCCTTTAGACCCACTACTACCTTCACAAAAGATAAGCTTTTACACTTTCTTTCCATTCCAACTGGTTAATAAATGCCAAAACCTAGGGAGGAAAAGAGTATCTATGTTTTGAGTGCATCAAGAGCAATCACGACATCCTCTCCTGGGTACAGTATTCCTGGGTACGCCACGCGTGGCTGGATCGCAGTAAGCATCACTAACTGTGAGTGTCCCCATCAAGGAGGAAAGAAAGACTGTGAGCCCAAGTGCGTCTTCTTTCCCAGCCCATCGCCACCCCATCCCTGGATCCCTTACATCCTAGACCTCACTGTGCTTCCCGTGTCGCCAGCGACCGTGTCTTCAACCCCACACACGTATCCCTTTCAGACCAAACTGAAACCGGAGGAACCTAAGAGCCACCGTTGAGTGTGACAGATCCAACACCAAGAGATCTGGGTTAGACGTAAATACCACGCTCATGAGGATGTTCTAAGGATGGTCTAAGCACAGATCCGTGACTGCCAAGCTCTTCAAACATGGGCAAGCTTGAGAGCTCTCTGAATTTGATCCTCTGCCTCAGTAAAGTGCAGATCGTGGTGGTAGCAACGGCCTAGCACTTGGGTGCAGGATCGCCTAAGGTCAATCAAGTGGAAGGAATGGAAGAACTTGCCAAACGGTGCTGGGCAGAGTGGATGAAGCCGGGCCCCCGGGGACGCCTGTCCTCCACCCTTCGCTTCTCATTTATAGGACTTGCCCCCTCTCTGTCTCTGTTCCATCTGAAAGTGTGAGCTGACACCATGTCAACCCGTTGCCCTGTTCCCTTCCTGTGAATTACAGGGACAGACCTTGACCGTGAACCTTCGCTCTTCAATGTTTGGTGAGATCCTGCAGCAAATACTAACGTGATGAATGGTCAACTAGAGGGCACAAGTCGTGGGGAATTTCTTGGAACATGACACTGAAAAGGCCATCGAAAGTCTTGCCCCCGTGCAAAACAGCCTAGTGTCTCAAGCTAGCAATGACATGATATTTTTCAGTCTCTGTTGCAGGTTTAGTTCACGCGTTCGCTTCAGTCTGGAGAAGTCGGCCTTTCTCCCCAGCTTGGATGAGTTACTTAGGTCAGGGAAGCTCTTAGCAAGCACAGGGAGGATTATGGATTTGGTGGGGAAAGACCCAACCCATAGTGTGTACCATCATCCCCTGCGTAGGTGGACAAGATGGAGAGAAAACCTCTCAGTTGGACAGGATAGCATGCTAGCAAGCGCCCCTCTGCCTGCTTTTCCAAGAATATGGTGTGACCACTTCCCTTGGCCTCTGCTGGTACCATAGGGCTTGTAACACAAACATAAGCTGGAATGAGAATCCCCTTGTCTTCTCACACGTTGCTTGACCACATCCTCAGGACAGCAGCACAGCGTGAATGTAAGGGCGTTCGTGCAGATCGTCCTCACTGCCGGCCTTCTATCAGTGAACGCAACCTCCTCAAACGCATCTACGCTGCTCTGACAGCGGGATGTCCTCCTGGTGAAGGAATACTGGCTGTGCATGCCCCTGCACGCATGCCAGTCTCGACGCATTCCGCTTCCACTCGTACGAGCTCTTCTGTGACAGAACCCTTCACAGGCACCTTCCGAGGAACATTGGCACCAATGCAGGCATTGGTGTCCCTGGAGCCAGGGAGACCAGCGACTCCACTGAACTTTGTTCTCACTACCCCTGTGTGGATAGCTCTCAGTTCAGCTGCGTGGCGGGGCTCAGACCTAGCCGTCCCTTGGAACGGGTGGCAAGGGTCCGCGTCCCTCTCTCCACTCTCTCTGCTTCTCAGCAGGAGATTCACACATCTTGAGTACTCACGCCCATTGAATGTCCTATCCCCCACGACTCTCTCCTCAGGCCTGGATTCCGTCTTCTCTAGAAGGAGGCTCCGCTGTGGCCATATGCTGGCTCTCTGGCGATATCCACAGGTAACCTGCACTCCCTTGGGTCAGGAATTTCTCTTTGTCTCCCAGATGGCTGGTTCTCACCAGATGTGCCAGGAGCAGGAAGAGATTACTAACGGCCTTCCTCATCTCCTCCGCTCACCGGCTCACCTGTCCCACTTGCTCTCAGCCTCAGACACCACCATGTAAGGGAACGCATTTCCCGATTGTCTCGTGTAGAAACAACCGTCATATACTGGGTAAATGGACAGGCTATACTTCAAAGGGGTGTGTGCGAAGGTTTTGCATGGCTCAGGGACAGAGGCAAATCATGACACACATCAGTTATTTCATTAAACCTACCCACTCTCGAGACTCAATTCGGGAGCATCTTGCAAGAACAACTTCTGAAATGTGTGTGGAATTTTGCGACCAGCTGAAACTCGACACACCGAAAGATATGAAAAGTGCAAGAGAGACAGGGCTTGCTGTCTCCAGAGCCAGAGATGCACATCCATGTTCTCTCACAAATGAAACTGCGCCCGAGAAGAGCGAGCTGATAGGTCCGAAGAGCCCTGTGGCAAGGCGCTTTCCTTGCCCTGCAAGAGAATAATATCTCTTGAAGGTAGATTCCAATCGACACTGTGCACCCTCGGTGCCAGGTTGACGACTGAGCGTCTGGAGTATCTGGAGTCCATGAGGACCTACGTGTGATCCCCAGAACCTGTGCGACAATGCCTCTGTTGGCACAGGCTTTCAGTCACACCGGTGGGTAGTCAGAGACTGGAGGAAGCTGGGGTTCATGACCGTCGACTGGTGAGGTCCATGGAGAGGCCTGTCATCCAAAATAAGGACATTCGTCTGTGAGTTCTGCAGGTGCACATATAGGCATTTTCACTTATGTGTCCACCTGTCCATTCAGTCCTGAACACACACACGTACACACACCCCACAGAAATGTATGGCTCAAGACATGGATGAAGTCTAAGCAATGAAATGGAGAGAGATAACGATGATGTGCTGCGCAAAGGAGCACATGGAACGCCGCCTCCCCTGGCCAATGCACAAGAGCGGAGTTTGTCTCCAGGCTGCCGTCGCCATCTTGGCAATCCACATAGTCCACGGCGGATGGCTGGGAAGGGACCCAAGGCCGCCTCCCCCAGTGCTATTCCGAAGTTACTGCCTTGGAGCTCCTCAGATGTCAGATCACTTACCACAGGTATGAAATCCTGTCACCTCAGAACCAACAGGGCAAAATGGATTCAAGATTAATATCAAGTTCCTTTCAGGCACTTATCCCTTTAGTGCTCACATTGAGAAAGAATGCATGGTAGGCGTCTTACACCAGCAAAATGGCCAAGCACCTCTGCCTACTGTGCCCACCTTCACTAGCACACTAACAGGCAAACCACGCAGGTCATTTCTCTTATCCAGAAATGGACATAGTCTACCCTCCCATCTACTCTCCTGAATATTCCAAATCAGTGTAGCTATAAAACTTCAGAGACTGCAGTATCATCATTCCTAACAAAAGCTGAACAGGAACATTGAGCTCACTGTGTCTTTCCTCAGCGTCAAGTCAGTGATACATATTTGTATAGGGTATGGCTATGTATGTAAATTAATCACAAGAAAATATGAACCAGCCAGGTAATTCCCACCAAATCGCCATCTAAGCCCATAGTTATGGCACCAGCCTTCTGACAGCTGAGTTCCCCACCCCTGCCTCTCGGATTCTCCAAGCTCCTTCCCGATTCATTCCGTTGAATTCTACCATCTGTTAGACTCGTTCTCTCAATAAAACTTTCTTCGCTGACCTGTTTGAGATGCCTTTAAATTTTTTAGCGACTAACTGTAAAACTGGAGAAAATGGCTCTGAGATACTTTGTCAACCTTTAAGGGTACACGTCAGAAATTTCTCTAAGGGACCTCTTTGAGAAGCAAAACATCTTTACTTAGAAGGAGGGTACTGCCATTGAGTGCACAACCCAAAACAGCACGTGGTGTTGGCTGACTGACCAATGCAGTTTCCTGCTTCGTGTTCTGAGACCAGAATCCCTCCGTCAGGCACCCAGGGGTGGGAGTACCTTACACAGGTACTGTTTCATCATAGGGCGCTCAAGTAGAGAGACACGGAGACGATGTGCACAGTACACGTACATTTAATGTGTTTTTGAGGAGAAAAATGAAGGGGAAATGAGTCTCAAAGAAGAGCACTGAAAACTCCATGTGTGAACACGTCGCAGGATCCAGCAATCCCTTTTCCCAAGTACGTTTTGTACAAGCTGACCACCACCCACCCCGCCGAGGCAGGAGAGTCCCATGCATCTAAGTCTTGGGACTTCTAGGACAGTTCAGTGGCTGGCCCCTATGTCTGGGGCACAGGAACTGGCACAGTGCCGCCTGCGAGCCTCTGGGCAGCGTCTCGTTGACTCTGGCCCGTCACTTGTCCTGCACCCACGGCTGCTGCAGGCACTGGACGGTCTTCTGGCCTTCACGCCGCCTCCAGCTGAAGCCTGTCCTCTGGCTCCTGCTGCCGCAGCAGCCAGCTGGCCTGGCCGGCTCCCAGGGTGAGGGTGAAGCCACTGAGGCCCTGGAGCAGGGTCTCCCAGGAGGAGGTGTTGACTGTTCTGTCCCTCTCCTCAGCGATTGTGGAAGTCTGGGGCCCAGGGCATCGGCCCTGGAGTTGGTTCTGAGCTGTGCCGCCCGAGACAGCACCTCTGGCATCCCTGTCGACCTGGTAAGGCACCATGCGACGCCAGAGCCAGCGTCTGGAGGGTCGCAGGGACGCTCTCCTCCTGTGAGGGAAGCCCCGCTTCTCCCAGTACTGCTCTCCCAGGATATTCTTCTCCCTGGAATGATGGAGAAGCCAGCCTTTCTTCAGAGGCCCAGGGGTGCCCGAGCGGCAAGCAGGGCTCAGGCCCCGGGGGCTCAGGGGCAGCTGCTATGCACAGGAAGGCTGCCAGGCTGCCGCACCTTTCTGGGCGCGCTCCACTGTGGTCACGGGAGAAGACATGCAAATTGACATGGGATCCCACCCTCGCAGGGGATCCATGGGCTTCTAATCTCAGCTGGGGGCTTCACCAAGCCCTGGTTCACACTGAAGGCTGAAGGCAGCAGGTCGGGAATGGCTGGAAGGTAGGGGAGGAACGTGTGCCGCCAGAAAAGTGCAGACTGTAACGAAGGGTGAGAACAGAAGACAAAGTCATGGTTATTCACTTGACACAGCCTTTCCATCCCTCATCTTCCCATGGGGCCGGCGCCAATGAGAACCACGCTGAGGCTTCCTGGCCGCAGGTTGTGAGACAACACTCATCAGGAGATTCCTCAGCACAGGGCAGGGCAGAAATATCCTTGTCTAGCACGGCTGCTGATACGCATCCTGTCTGCAAAGACTCAGGAGGAAAGGGTCACGCAGTGAATAACTTCAGCCGTGGCCTCTCCCTCCCCCATCCTTTTTCAAAAGCAACTGTGGGACAATTAATGCACAGTCACGTCCGCTCTTCTTGTGAGCACTTATGTAAATGTACAGGGCAGAGCTGGACAGGGCTCCCAGGAGCCTTGCCCCGGGTCTCCCTCCCAGGCTCTGATTTCACACCCTCGCAATCACGCCTTGACGTGCTGCCCAAGAGCCTGCCTAGCTGCTCTCCGACATCCATGTGTGCCATGCATTGAGAACATAACTGATGTGCTTTTCTCTAACTCAGGTTGGACAAAAATAATCCAACCAGCACAGCTGGGGAGAAACCGCCGCATGTAAAGTAATTGCCGCAAGAGCAAGGGGGGCAAAGTTCAGGTCCCCAGAACCCTTAACATGATGCCAACAGAACACACATGTATATCATGTATGTGTATCAGTGTATTATTTCCTCACATCTGTTCAGCTGTTTGAGCACCTGTGTCTGCCTACATGTCTGTTTCCCTCGATCTCTAAACTTGGCGGACAGAAACTGGATATCCCTAGATTAACCAGACTGTGATGATTTGGGGTTTGATTTAAAGACGTAGCCTCAAGCCATGAGGTGGAAAAGTGACTGAAGGTGATTTCCAAGAGAAACCTTCCGTCCAATGCCCAGCTGTGCTTTCAGCACTGTTTGATGCTCTGTGCAGGCCTCTGAAGGATCAAGCTCATCGGGTGACCCCAGATGGGAAACCCCATCCTAAATGCGGAAGCACCTTCGCCTGGCCGGAGTCCTGGGCTGCACACACGCAGGAAGACCAGTGCGCAGTCACCCACTGTTCTCATTCCAGCAACTCATTCCAGCTCCTGCCACCTTGACCCCTTCTGAGCCCAAAGACACACTTTCTCCCTCAAGCTGTTTTTGGGTGCATTCTGTTTCTTCTTAATCCAGCAATGAGAAGCCCAGGACGCTCCTTACCTCTGTCACCCTGCTTCCCTTGGTCGTTCTTGGGGCAACGATTTCACACAAACGTGTGTGGTTTGTGAAATGGCGTTCAGCGATTCAACAGGGTACAGTTCAGCTTTTCTGTTCCTTCACAGCGTTGCCGGGGAGGTCTTGCTGCCCAGTAATAAGTGTTCCTGTCAGGTAAAAAAAGCATTGACAGCTTCTCAGACCAAGCATGGGTGTTGTAGCGGGTCTGCAGGGTGGCTCCACGGACAGGGGGTGGGAAGGGACAGCTGAGCGGGAGGGAGGACACGGAGCACCGTGGGCATCTACCTTCCATACAGCATGTCCCCCGCCGGGGTCACTGCAAGGCACGCCTTAAACTCTAGAGTCCCTGGCGGCCCACCACCTCGACACCTCGCTCTGCTCAGTGCCTTGTCAAAGGCTGCTGACCCCTCTTGTTTGTTCCTTAGTGACTGCACCAGTCCACTCTGGAGGAACCATCTCGGCAGTCGGGGCCCTTACTCACCTTCCCGTTTTCTGCTGCTCCACTGTGGACACTCCAGGAGCTCTGGGGACGGAGCAGTGAACTCCTGCAGAACCTTTCTCGTGGAGGACACAAGGAGAGGGAGACACATGCTGCACTAACAGTAGTTTACGGGTGACATAGTCGTCTACATGCATACACAAAACTGTCTTCCACCCCAGAAACGTCACACAGAGCAACAGTCCAGGAAGAAATCCCTACACAAGTGACCATTGGGCTGCAGACCAGAAGATGCCTAAGGTATCACCCACCAGAGCGAAGCCACGACCTGCGTTTCTGGTACAAGGAAGGAGGTAGATACGGGCAGTATCTAACACGATTCTGTGTTTCAGTGCCGGATGAAAGCTACTGAGGCCAAGACCCGAGAAGTATGTAGCACATTGTCTGAGATGGACTTGCAGAAGTACATTTTTCCCTGATGAGATGAAGCTAAGGTTTGGGGGTTCCGGGAAGGATATCAAGACTTTGCCTCGACAGCAGTGAGTTGTCTGCTATGATTACACAGAGTCTTTTGGTGGCCTTCTTATATCTCTCCAGGTAAATTTTGCAGTGACATCTTTTGTCACAAGTGACAGTAAGCAAATATTTCTACACTCATCCCCGTCTCACAGATCATGATCCAGACTGGAGCAGGAGCACGAGGGAATCAAATTGCAATACTTACTGCTACATAAGAACTCAGTCAGTCTCAGTTTCCCTTGAGAGTGCATCATGGTGGCATTAGAAAGACCCAGAAGAGCCCACATGAAGTCCTGTGAGAGGTGGGATGATTCAGGGAAGCAGTGAAAGTGAGTCTTACCAAGAGAAGTGTAGCAGAGGTCGGAAGAGTGCAAAGCGTGAATGCCCTGACATAGAGGTGGGCTTGGGCATCACATCTTGCGCATAAGTGTAGAGTCGCCATAGAATGTAGACTAATGTCTGAAATGAAAGTCTGAGAAGCCTTCAAATGGCAAAGTGGGAGGGAGGACAGGATACAGGTGTGGCAGAGTGGTGTGCCAGGCCAGGTGGAAATGTGTGTGTACTTTCACTCCCTGAACACAGGAATCCATCTCAGGATTATGGGGTTGGGTTGAATCGCTTGAGGGGATTAAAGACCACTGAAGCCCATGCCTTCAGATACTGCTAAATGCAAAGGTCAGATGGAGGATTGGTCAAGATTGAGAATTAACTGCTGAGAGTAAGCAGAGAGCTAGAATGATGGGGGCCACAGATGTGGGGTCACGTTCAGAGAGGATGCAGCCTCTTCTCGATCTCCCTTGCCTTGCTCTGTAGTCGAGCTGTCGCTGCCTCAGGAAGGAGTCTCCACAGTACTTTCACCTACCATAGTACATACCTTGTCTTGAAAGGTCAAGTCTGCTAAAGGAATGCCTCTGTTAGGTAAGAGGAGACCCAAGGCAAAGTGGGGGGAGAGGAGGCGGTGCTGGTGTTATTTACAGGTTGTTAGAGTGACTTCCGCAGGAAATAAGACATGAGTAGGCCATTTTTGATCCCAGTCCACCTCAGTTCACCAGTTGAATTTTTTCCTAATACATTTCATTACTGAAGACATTTTTGGAAACAACAAGTGCTTCATTTAGTTTTGCTCTTTTTGATGAAAAGGGTTTCTCTTGTAGCACTACTCATTTGGTTCATAGTCTGTAAATGAGATTTCCCCCGGTTTATGGCAACCCTCCTGCCTCGGTCTCATTGCTGCCAGGATTACAGATATGTATGGGTACTTAGGAGGGAGTGACAAGGAGCTACACCACACACACACACACACACACACACACACACACACCAAACACATACATTAACACACTCAAACACACATAGTCTCAACACACATTCCCACAACCACGCACCCAACAAACATACACTCACACACATACACAACCAACACACAGACAAACACAAAATCACACACACATACAAAATCTTGAACAGTGTCATTCACTGTTCTGTCCTGAATCTCACTTCATGGCTTACTACACACGTGCATGTCACACGTATGTATGCACACACTTGACAAACACACAAACACAGAGTCTCACACACACACACACACACACACACACACACACAAAATCTTGAATGGTGTCAGGTAAAATGATATTCACTGCTGTCTCCTGAATCTCACTTCATCTCTAAGCTGGACATGGGTTTGAGGTTTTGACCCCGTCTCTTCAAATCCCAAGGGCCAGTATTAAAGGTAGATACCGCTACACTCGTCCCACAAGTTTTAATAATCACAACGGGATCATGAGTCCTAGGTGGAAATCAAGAATAGAATTTATCTGTTGTTTGGGCACAGGCCCAGATCCCTTACCTCCTTGTGGCTGACTTGGCCACACATGCCTCCCACTGGGAAGCAAGGATGTTCTGACAGATGGGGAGAGAATGCTGAAGAGCTCATTCAAAGAACACAGCATGCTCAGGGACACAGTTCCATTACTGCTGGATTCAGCCACTCACTGGAAGAGAATCTTCCTATTGACCACCATACGTCTGTGATCAAGCACACACTGTTTGAAGACAGCAAATATATTAAAAGAGCGAAAGGACACACCATGGACCAAAGGAACATAAAGGAGGCAGAAGATTGACCCTCATGTGGAAGGAAGTCTATGACCAAGACCTAGGATCAGGGTCTTTAAAGAGAGTAGCATCAAGTTCATGCCTGAATAGGTGCACTCAACTATATAAGGTGGTCACCGTATCATTTGTTGTCTCTGCACTGGACTCTCCCTTACTTCTGTCCAGTAACCACGACCACAGAGCGGCAGCTGTTATTTCGTAGAGTTGCATGCTTTTGCTTCCCGACAGGTAGTATACAAGTCACATATTTTCCACTTACCTCATGCAGGACTTTACTTCTCAGATTTCTTTTTCTTCTGTGCCTAGGATCAAACTAGGGCCTGGTCCTGGACTGGCAAATATCCTGTCATTGGGCTGTGTGTCTCTTCATGACACTTGCATTGAAACAAGGATTCACTGACTTACTGAGTCTCTCCCTGAAATTACTGAGGCCTTGACCATGTGATTCTCCTGCCTTGACCTACCAAGTACTTAGGTTGTCAGGCCATTATTAGCATGCCTGGGATATTTTGCATGTGCACACAAGAACTTGTGTCCTTCTGTCTAAAATAGGCTGAGTAGAAGAGGTCATCCCTTGCTGTGGCACTGGGCTCCTTATTTTACATTTCGCTTGCCCCACAGTCCTGATGTCGTGGTAAGCATTGGCAAATAATTGTGATGTGATGTCAGCAGTATGAAAGTTTCACTGTGTGGAAATGAACCTGACATATCCACAGAGGCAGAAAAGGTCAGTCGCCTGTGTTGGATGCCTCGTAAAGGTTGTGAAGATGAGCCATCTTTAAATACTTCCTCTCAACAAAACACTCTCAGCTTCAAGAAGCCTGAAAAGTGGTCAGAAGGCTTTGAGGAAAATTTTTCTCTTTTCCCCAGTCTAGGGTCATGTATTTCATCCTTCTTTCCTCTTACAAAATGTAGATTTTTTTAAGAAAACAGGAATCAGTGTTGAGAAACACAAGTAGACACAGAGTGTGGAATCAGTGGCAGCTCCAAGTTCTATCTCATTGGGCTGTGATACAATGACCAAACTCCAGAGCTCTCCTGTGATATGGGGGAAAATCATGCTATGTAGAATGGGTGGGGATTCAGAAAATCCTTCAGTCTGGAGGCCTGAATGAAGGGCCACAAGAGACCTTACTCTGCTATCTGTTCCTCCGTGCATGTAAAAAATGCTCTTGGATGAAACTGTCTAAAGATTATTTTATTCTGTAGTGGCAGTCAAGTGCCATTAAGTAAGAGCAAAGAAGCTTGTGCTTGAAAATCTTCAGGATTATGGTCTGTCTTCTAAAGTGAGGGACACAAGATGAAGCTCGGTGACACTGTGGGTGCCCCAGGAGAGACTTTAGGAAGCATGAGATAGTCAAGGGTTCATTCAGTGGATATTTCAGGAAGTTCACTCTTCAGAGGCTAGATGGACTGACAGAGACACATGGAGGCATACAAGCAACTTGTTTGCATTTGCCAAATACCAACAGGACACTTTGTTCCTCAACTCTTTTGAATGCAAATTCCTTGTTAAGGTGTCTTTCACAGAAAAATTCTCTGGTTAACATTATTTGACGTATGAAACATGGTTCAGATGCCTAAAGACAGCGTGTAGCATACTCTGTATGACAAAGTATAAGAAGAAAAGTGGATCCAGATTCATAGTAATGGTTGATACAAAGAGGGAGGGAGAAAGAAGGATGTAAGAGTGTTGAGATAGAGGAAGAAATATGAAGAAGAGAGGGGAAAGTGAGCAGTGTGTGTGTGTGTGTGAGAGAGAGAGACAGAGAGAGAGAGTGAGAGAGAGAGAAACACTTGCTGGGTTTCAGTATTTCATTGAACATGCTCAATTTGCTTGTCTCAGAACAAATTTTGACTATCAAGTTTGATCAAAATCCCCAATGAGTAAGCATCTCCAATTTGCATCTGAATGTCAGCCTGGCCTTCACTATGCTGTAGCCCAAGAAGAAAGGAGACTACCTTGGTTCAACTTGGAAATGAACCAGATTGTCCTCCAGAACCAGCTATGACAGTACCACTGTTCAGAGTGGCACTAGGACACCCAAACAGTATAGGTTATTGCCAATTCTTTTGGTTGCCTGGCAGAACCTGAAGATAAGATCCTATTACTAAAGGCACCACATGCTTGTGTCCAAGTACATGCAGCAATAAAGCTGAGAATGACCTTGATGGCTAGCTTTCATAGTACCAGAAGATGCTATAAAGTCTGCTGCAAGAACAAAGTCATCAAGAATCTCAGTGAGCTATGAATCATAACAGCTGCAATTCCAAACAGTCCGTAATGTGAAATCTATGCGTGCAAGAGAGGCAAGAATATGATGGAAATAATGATCTTCTGGATGGATTGAAGGCAACTCCACAGAAGTGAACTCCTGCCTAGTACTGAAAATTTGGCAGTACAGTGGCTTGGGTGGTCACAGGTCCTAAGGAGAACCAACTGGTATCATTTGCTAAATGGAAATGCTTTCAAACTATCTTCCAGATATTAACCTTTCAACCCAATATGTGAAGGCCACTCTGGGCCTTTGTCAGAGAAGCTTCTTTGGCAACCAATGGAGGTTGAATAAAGAGAATCACAACTGGTCAAGGAAAACGGAATGAGTAACTTTGCAGGGGTCAGCACTAGATGGAACATTTATACCCCATACCCTCCAAAAGCTCAAGATGAAGAAGAATATAAAAGAGGAAAATAAGAAGAGGAGGCTCAGAGTGATTGCTGAGTGTGCCTTCTGCACGGGATACAGCGGGGATACCCACGGACTCACTAGAAATGTGAGCACCAACACGGAGCCTGAATTATACTGGGCATATTAACATTGATTGCATCCAGGAAGGGGGATGGTCTCCTTAGGCCAAGTTCCTTGGGGAGAGATTATAGGCAGTCAATCCTGCCTCCAGAAGCAAAGTCAAATTCTTCAGTGAGTATCCAGAGATATCCTATACATCATTCAGCATATGCCCATGAACATGGTAGTGCAGGAAGCCATTATTAACCACAGTGGTACACGAAGACAAATACACACACAGACACACAGACAAATCGGGAAGAAGTTTCATGTCAGAAGAATGGAGGGTTGAGAGAGAGACATAGAGTCTGGAAATGATCAAACTTCATTATATGCACCCACAAAACTGCCAAAGAATAGAAAAAGAAATTAAGAAGAGATATAAACCATCAAACAGCTCAGGGAAAAATATCCCTGATGGACACGCAGTGGTTTTTTCAGCCACACCATCAGAGAAAACGATCCATCAGCAATCTGGCTGAAGACATGGGTAACTAGGGACAATATAATAGTGGAGAGTTCAGTTTCTTTGAGAAACAGAGTCTTCCTTAGAGGAAAGCAGAACGTGCAGCCTGCTCCAGACATTATTGTGTGAGAGGGAAGTATGCACATATACGTCCTTCGCCCTTTGTTTAATCTAACGCTATATAAACTGCATTGTAGTGACACAGGACTGAAGAGAACAGTCTTTACAACTCTGCAGTTGCCACATCCCCTCCCGACCATTTCTGTAATAACTGGCCCCTGTGGGCTTCTTGGAGATGCCTTGCGGTCATAGCCTGTCCTTGGGCCACCCCCATCTCTTGTCCCCTTTGAACTGGAGAGGGCACAGCATATCTGAGTCAGGGATTGGTTTCCAGAACCCTCATCACCTGTGATTGACGTGAAGTAATTGCTTCCTCACCCCAAGACCCACCCCCGACCCCTACCTCATCATTCTGAAACATTTTTTCCTTCTTTCAGTATTCTTAATTCATCTGTGAATCTCCAAGACAGACTCCAGTTTTACCTCTGTCAACCTCACTCCCCTTTTTGAATTTCTTAGTGTTAGGGAAAAAATTCCAGAGAAGTTGCTTCTCTCCTCAGTTGGGTTGGAAAAATACTTGCTCTGCAGAGGAAGGTCACATTTGAAGAGTTATTTTTATCTCTATATTAAAACCAGACTTTCTGAAGGACACTGCCTGGTTACATACAGGTTTAAATGATTAGTAAAGACATGGTGGAGACTATGGTTTTGGTTACTTGGACGAAAAGTTTACAGTGACATTCCTTGTCCCCTCACCCAAGACTGAGTTTACCTTAAAAAAATTCTTCGATAATGGTGAGGTACATGTCAAAATAGGTAGAGAGTCAATAGAAATTGCTTCCCACACTCTTTCCCTAACTCACAGTTTAAGGAGCCAACGCGGACTGATTACACAGCAGGATTCTTCCTAGATGTTCCGTATGTGGGCGACGTTTATGGAGCTTCGAATGTTCAGCGTCTTGTCTTGGTTGTCACTGGTTACACTGGTTACACTGGTTACTGTTACAGAGAGAAATGGAAGCCAGCCACGTGTTCTCTGAACCCTCTTTTTCAGTTTGGAAATGCTGGCAATTAAGGAGCAAGAGAGAGAAAAAAGGCTGCGCTTACACACAAGAGCTACTAGAGAAAGCAGTAAGTGTGAGGCCAGATATGCCGCAAGTATTCTCCCAGAGGAACGAAATGCCACAATCACTGCGCATCTTCGTGGTTCAGGAAAACACCTCGGAAACGAGTGGACTGGAGAGTGGTAGTGTTTGTGGGTCCTCTCTACACCTGTGTTTGCATGAGAGTGCTTGTGGCCAAGCACGCCAGCAACGTGGGGGTTGTATCTCCTTCTCTCAGTAGAGTTTTCATTTGCAAATGCTGCGCATCTCAGGTATTATGATCTCTGTCATTTTTCCAACTGTCTGTGGTGTTCTGTCTCTTCCAAATCTTGTCAAGCAGCAAAGACCCCTATGTAGGTTGAGTCATAGTTCTCCCTTGTGCTGTTTTCTCCTTTTTGGACTTCTTCCTGGCAGAAAGCTAGGGGGTCTCTTGAAATAGGTGCGGCTGTCCTGCACTGGGTCTCAGGCAGAACACCTCATGCATTCTGGTTCTTGATCATGCACCTGACGACTAAGGAACCCTGGTGACAATAAAGGGATCTTTCAGGTTTGGTTGTCTACTGCCTGGGACTAATCCTGGGACCATGTTCTTGTCTGGCTGGTACTGCCTCATTGTTCTACATGGCTGCTCAGCTAACTGTCTCCAAGCAGCATCCATTGTAGG
Organism: Typhlomys cinereus; assembly: GCA_023101885.1. Lineage (NCBI taxonomy): Eukaryota > Metazoa > Chordata > Mammalia > Rodentia > Platacanthomyidae > Typhlomys > Typhlomys cinereus. The sequence continues at coordinate 933,647 of JALPQD010000379.1, read as the reverse complement.
AATCCATTTGCCACAGCCGGGCCTGGCACATGCTAGGCAATCCCTGTTGCACGGAAACACATGCGCTTTGCACTCTCAGGGATGCTCACTGGATTTTAATGACATAAAAGTGCTGCCATCCTCTCCCTCTTTGAAGAAAGTCATTGCAGATCCATACCACACCCACCTTCACAATACCTGTAACTGAGACGTCAATTCAAGTAGCTCATACTTTATCAACATGGAATCAATCGTAAGTCATAACACATAGGGTGTCAACATCCAAATTCACTACTGAAGGCAACGCGTGATCACATACTTTGTGCATGGCAGAATTACAGAGTTCTCAGCGAAGCCTGAAGGGCACAAACAGGAGGATTAAGGACACAGAGAGAGTTTCTCATAAGCAAGGACCTGAGACAGTATCTCTTAAGATATAGATCCCAGACAGTCACCGGACCCAGTCACCGCCTAGGCTGCGTTAAATCTGCGCCACTGCAGACAGAGACGGAGGCCAGTCGAACAGCTCCCTCAGCAGCAGCGGTCCCTTCAATTCAGAACGCGACAGAAGCGCCCTGGCTGCCTACACAGCGCTAAGTGAGCGGCTTGGCGTATTTCTCCCTCACTTTCACACGAAAACAACAGTCTTTTCTGGGTCACCGAATGGATCGAAAAGAGGAGTTACACTTCAAGAAGGTACTTGACATGGAGTTCCTATGCGAGAGGCTTGGAACCTAATCTGCACTGGACATAAGATCTACTTGACAGCAGACTGCTTTTTTACAAGATTTTGACACCCAACTTGAAACACGGCATATAGAAATGTCATCAAACCCCTTATGAAGTTGCATTCCTGATGCCAAATTCCAAAATAACAAAATACAAGCGCCCATTCACGTGTTCTTCAAAACACAGACAGAAAAGCCACAAGACTGCATTGCACGGAATGCAACTGCTTTTTCTGAACAGAGGAGGAGTGCCTAGGTCATCGTGATGAATATTGTCCTCTCTGTTGTAGGCTGTAGAAGTGAGCCTCTCGCAAGATTTTATTAATATTATAGTAAGGACTTTGGCCTTGGCACAGTACATAATATTCTTGTGGGTTAAGATCACCAATGCTGAGGTTTAAGGTGTTTTCTTGTGATATGCTTTCTCGCTTGGTATTATCGATGTTCCAGGTCCTTTCATGATCACTTTTGGACAACTGGAAGGAGAAAGACAGAAGGAGGATCGCTATTATGATACTGCCATCAGTTCCCTGTCCCTTTCAAAGAACACCCAATCCTTCAGGAGGCTTAATATTTATGCAGTACGATCACTTACAATAGTTCTTCCCTCCACAGGCGACACTACAGATCAGGTTGGGATGAACAGATCTGCCCAAATTTCCTTAGCAGAAAGTATTGGGGCAATAATTCAGAACCCAGCATTCTCTCCCCCCCAATCCTTTTGTCCATTCTCTGCTTTATTCAACATTCCTAGCAGAGAAGGAAGCTCTCGTCCTCCAAGAGAAAGCAGCAGTGAATGCTGCCGCATGAGGTGGGGATTAGAACACGGTCACTTTAATGGGGTGAGTGCAGAGGAAAAAGTGAGTAGAAACATCATCTATTCTCTCATGTGTGAATACACACATGCACACAAATGCATGACGCTTCTGTAAGTTCCTCCTGCTACTGGACATACGTGGTCCTCCTGTACCAATTCCAATTCCCTATGTGCCCTGAAATGCCTGTCACATATTGTTTTATGAAAATTGTGTATTCAGGCTAGGCTGTGAAATTGACTTAAGGGCACCATGTGGAAAGGATTCTAGGGAACATTAGAAGAAACAGTTTCCCTGATCTCACATGTAAAAATGTCAAAGTTCATTTTGACAATATAGTTTAGATATGTAAGTTCAAAAATGAAACAGTGGAGAAGAACAACACAGCACACACCATAGTTCCTGCTACTGGGATTTCCATTTCTTATTTGTCTTCTTTTGCGTTTTCTTTGAGTACAATCTGAGAAGTAAGGCAAATGTTAGAAGCCCCACAAATAATGTGTGTGTTCTACAAAGCAGTTGACAAAGGCAACAGTATGACATGAGAAAGGAAGATAACACCTGGGGGCTGAGGATGTGGCTTGAATTGGATTTCCAACACTATAAACAACCACAAGTGGTGTACTCAGCAGGACCAAAACTTACCAAGCATCACTGTCCGCACTGTGGTGGTTAGTAGCCTCCCCTGGGGTACCTGAGACCTTGATGTCACTGTGTGTGTGTGTGTATGTGTGTGTGTGTGTGTGTGTGTGTGTGTGCGCGCGCGCGTGCGTGCGCGCACGCGTGTGGGCTGTCTGTGTCTGTATAGGCCCAAAGTTATTATTAGGCATCATCCTTGATCTATTCTTTGAAGGCAGTTGCTCAAAACATACTCAAAGCTGGCAGGAAGTGCTGGTATGACTATCCAACCAACTTGTTCTGGGTACTATCTTTTCTGTTGCCCAAGGCCAACTCACCACCCATGCTTTGCCTCAAATGTGCATATCTATATATCAAGTTTTAACCACTGAGCCGTGTCATGAGTATATCCAATAAATCCAGGATTTTTTGAGATCATAGTCTGATGCTGGACCAGGCAGTGAGCTTTAAGTCGGTTTTTTTACTCAAAAGCTCAGTTTTTGATAGAAACCATGTACTTGATCGACTTCACCTTGTTTGAAATAGTACATGGGATTGGACTGTACAAACAAGCAAGCCTAAAAATCTAACCATATCTAATTCCCTACTGTCATGTAGACACGGTTTTCCTGCATTCATCCAACAGTGCGATTCAACGAGGCCCTTGTATGATCAAGCCGCTTAATCCTTTGAAAGCTCCAGGAGCAAGGCTCCTTTAAAAATGTCTACAACGGCGGGCTGGCAGAAGGCCACTAAGTATGATCCTGGGCTCGCAGATATGATGCCCAGGGGCTTATTTCTGAAACGCACAGGAAGGAAGATGGAGAGGACCAGCTCCATCCTTGCACCTGCAGTACATAGGCTTGCAGGTGCACAGACACACGTGTGCACAATGGATGGGCACATAAACAAAAAACAGAAAATACACAAGTATTTTTAAAAGAAACGGCTACAACAAACAAGGCCATTTTGGCAAGTTATTCCCTCTGCTTTGAGTATGTCTTATAAAAAATCTCTGATTTCAGAAGACTCCCATACTGCCATATGTTTTTAAAACATATCTGAGTACTACTGTTTGGTTCAACAAGAGATCAGCTTCCAGAAGTCTGTTTTTAGAAATGTACAAAGCAGTCAAGACCAATGTTAATGACCCCAAATTTACAATATACCAAGAGAAAGATTTTTTGAAATATTTTGCCACGTGTTCTATCATTATCTGAACTTAAAACACCACTCAAAACAATGGCCCAATACGAAGGCTCCTACCAGTTGTAAATTACCCGGGTACTCACATATGTCTCATTTCAAATGTACGTGGCATCCCTATTCTACTTTCTCTCATTTGCCTTACTTCCACTGCTCCTTGGGCATTTGAGTATTAGGATTTCAAGCAGTTTCCTAAATTATTAACAAGAGAGCAAAAGACTGACATCTGTTCCAGTAAGCCACATACGTCTCCATTTTGTGTTTCTTTTTCTACTTGGCAATCTGAAAAATAACATGAAGCAATTGGTATTTTCAATACAGACAAGTTCTGAAATATGCAGTCACTGGATTTACACCCAGAGTGGTGGCTCAGCTGGAGAAGGTGTCGACACTGAAAATCAAGGGCAGGATTCATACTGGACAACTGTAAGCAATACGAAAGGACGTGAGGCAAGAGAGCAAGTTGGCTGACTTGAGTCTAAGTACGTTCTGCCCAGACCTATTTGTGCTCCAGGTTCCAAGCCCATCATATCCATTGGTAAACCTTTCACTTTTGCAGTGAGCTGTACTGGGTCAGAGATTCATCCTGACGGTCTTTCCTCGGCTCCCTTGCCCGCCTACTTAGTAGTAAATTACACATCCCTGCAAACATTCCCGGGCTAATACCACAAGTCATTTAAGGTTAAGCCTCTTGAGATTTAAAGGCTGCTCTCCACAGCAAGCAACTTTATGGTTTCTGAAAATCCCCAGACGCAATCCCCAAGCTCGTGTTTACCTTTTCCTGTGGGAACAATTACCTTCTCACCAACAGCCCATGTCACCACGTACAATACTTGAGTGTGCTTATCGCCTAAGCACAGGATGGAGGTCAGATTATTATTCCCTGCTTGTGTAAGGGAAAAATGCCTGGAACTCATTTTTTTACAGATTAGGGTTAGCAAAGTCTTCCTGTGTTTCTTTTCCCCGTGCTGTGGAATGTTAGCCGCATGTTGAAAGGCCCTTGCGCAAAGCTTTAGCAAGCGAACGACAAGACTTTTAGTACGGTGTCCTGCCGTGGTTCCTTTCTGCGGCAGAGACCCATTGACTATCTTAGTTCAGCCAGTGGAGATAAGAAGTTATATGATCATAGTTCCTACCTCTACGTCCCGAGTATCCTGAAAGACGTCATCTTTCTTATCCCTTTTAGAATCAGGGTGATGGTTGGTGCCTTCTTCTTCATCATCTCTTTTTCTTTTCCTGAAAAGTAATTATCAAAGAGACAGGAAAATTCATCATCCAACAATTAAGCTTCTAGACACTTAACTTGGAGAGCTGAGCCAATGTGTAGGCTGGAAATCTTGTCTGAGAAAAATACAAGTCACTCTTGCTCTAATTAGACATTCAAATTTGGAAGCAGACATCACCAGGCACTGGGAGGGAAAATACTAAAGAGAAACTCTAGGTATATTCTAAGAACAAGCTTAAAAATCAGCTTAATTTTAATCACAGCTTGGGAATCAAGCACAACATAATCATATGGTCAACAGTGAAATGTCTACCTGATTAGACTCATCTTCTTCTTCCCCTGACGTTATAGCTCCCGGGTTATATAGTCCGCAGGACTCCCATAAGATAGCTCTTAAGATACGCGTGTCTTTTACTGTCTATTCGCTTTTAAATCCCTTACGCCAGTGGTGTAGGGCACTGAAGTGACACTTCCTGTGTAATGTTCGGTCATTACTGTTGCTATAGCAACGTGTATTATGTCACAGTTGCCATGGCACTCGAGTGTCACGAAGACATTGTGGCTGGTTATTTCCCTGAAACCTTCTCATCTCAAAAAAAAAAAATGTTTTAATGGAGCCCAATATGGTACTGAATGCCTGTTATCCCAACACTAGGGAGACAGAGGCAGAAAGATCTGCAGTTTTATTTCAGCCTGGACTACGCAGTGAGCTCAGGCCTGCCTGAGCTATGTAATGAGATCCTATACAAAAAGAAAATATAATCATATCATCTTTTGTCCCCCATTTTATTGCTTTGTTGGCATCACATATTTTTTAATGCACCATCTCACTCTGTAGCCCGGTCTGGCCCTGAACTCACTTAAAAGCTGAAGCTTGCTTTGAACTTACCAGCTATCCTCGTACCTCAGCCTTGAGAGCTGAATGTGGGACTTGGTACTAAGATTCCTGCCCAGCCTCTGATTTATTAAACGGACATACTTCTCAACCACTAAACTGCACATCATTTCTAAGTACTTGGTATTTCTAAGGATTATTGAGTGTACTCATGTTCACCATGTCTTTACCTTTCAACCTAACTCTCAACTGAATACGTAGTGACTATGTGTCTAAGTGAATTCAGATTCTTCATTAAGCACCTTTCTCTGTTATTTTCTGTTTTCTTAAGCAGTACATATTAGAAAAATGAGGAGTACTAACATCAGGGGCTCCTTAACCACATCCCTCTCTGATTGACTTCCTTGTGCTAACTACTCACTCAGTATGGCTTTGGAGTTTTTAAATATATTATTTAGAAGAGAAAATGAGAGAGAGAGAGAGAGAGAGAGAGAGAGAGAGATCATGTAGAGTTCAAAGGGCAACTTTAAGAAGTAAATTCCTTCTCCTTCTATCATGTGAGTTCTGGGGATTGAACTCAGTTTCCCATGTTAGCATGCAGATGCCTTTACCAGCTGAGAAATCTCATAGACCTCAGTCTGCCTTCTTAAAGCTGGAGAAATGCACAAAGTAGCAAAGTAATTAGACAGTAAGATAAGTAAGATTTGTAAAACTGGGACTACAGGACAATTTTCCTTGAGTCCTGATTCAATTTCTGCTTGTATGTGAAAAGAAAAATCAGTGTACAACTGGTTATCTAGTTTCTTGATGGCAAATAAGTTGCCAGTATAGATGAATTAATATTGTGTACAGTGCTGTTTAAAAATAAACATTTTCTGTAGCAAATGCATAATTTATTTCCAGGTATTACAGGCATGTCAAAGCATCATTGGAAGCATTACCTGTCCTTGAAGAACAATGAATGCTGCATAAGACTGGCTTTATTCAAGCATACTATTACTGTCAAATAACTATGCTCTTAATTCCAATAGTATTTTGGCAATTAGAACCCTAGATTCTTTTCTACTATGCTGTTCCTTGTACCCACTATTACATTGTAATAATGGCTTCATTGCATGAGCTAAATCAATAATCCAATATAACAACTTGGACTGACTGCAGACTTTTAATACTTTATCAGTTAATCTTGGGATGCTTCACAAAAACCTCATTTCTATTAATTGACTATGATCCAGGGCAGAATCATTTTACCAAAACAGCCAGTATATTATGAGCTGATCAAGATTTGGATCACGGGTCTGCCATATTTCCTTAAGAAATTCTGTGCTGACCATGTTCATAGCAGCACTGTTTACAATAGCAAAGTCATGGAATCAACCCAAATGTCCAACAGTTGACGAGTGGATAAAGAAAATGTGGTACATCTATACAATGGAGTACTACTCAGCCATCAAGAATGATGAATTACTGGAATTTGCCGGGAAATGGATGTCATTAGAAACAATTATATTAAGTGAAGTATCCCAGACCCAGAAAATTAAGCGCCGTATATACTCCCTAATAGGTGGCTCCTAGTATCAAACTCACCCAGCCCACATTGAGACACTCAAAGGTAAACCTATGTAATACAGTAATTGCAAGGTTTATGAACAGGAGGGATGGGGTTGGAGGGCCACACGAGAAAAAAGGAGAGAGGGGACCATGTTACAGCAGAGAAAATAAGCCTCCATCAAGGAATGCAAGTAAGTAATGTGACACCTGGTTAAGTTCACAGACATTTGTTCCTGATCATGTACAACTGAGGGGGTATGATCTCACCAGAAGGGGAGGACATATAGTCTGGCAGATAAAAAGTAATCATTTTGCAAATGGGTGACTGATCCTCCCTCACTGAGGTTTCCTACTTTTATTACATCTACCCTTGAATGTGCTCTTATAACAAGACTCCAGTTTAACAGCTTTTTGTCTCTGACCAGGGGGTGACATACAGTGCCCATCAGGATGGAGTGAAGGGCATTGCAGGAGCAGCAAAACCACAAAAGAAAATCAACAAACCACAATTCAGAACTTCAGAGACTCTATATCAACCACATAGAACTAGGCCAGCCTAATCTCCTCCCATCCTGAAGCTCAGGGACATTTGCGGAAGAGGGGGCGGTAAGATTGTAAGAGCAAAAGGATGGGAGGAGCAATGATTTGCAAGATTCTCCACGCTAGTTAGGGCTGAAGCAATCATAATAGGACTTTGCATGCCCTGTGCAATGTCTAACACACTATTGACCTCACAAAGTCTAGCATCGGCTAAAGGCACCAAGATCCTTGGAGGCAAGGGATTGACAGCCACAGTAGTGTTCCTATGCTTAAGGGGAACACGAGAAAGGGGTCAGGGAAATGCCACTGGGTCCTTGTACATCATCGGAGAGGAGGACCCAGAGGAGAGTCTGGCATGCACAATAAAGGACTCTCTGGGAATTGGGGGGGAGGCACTGGGGGATGGGGAGGGAGGGAGGGAACTGGTCTACCTATTAAGTTTGTATGAGCAGAAATAATAAAAATGTATTAAAAAAAAGAAATTCTGTGCTGCCAACAGAATGAAGGAAAATACTTTGAACCTGAAAAAATGGGGAACTGCATTGTCTGATTCTTATCAGTCAGTTAAACAGCCTTCAGTACGTGAACTAACCAGACCAAAGCTAGCAAAACTGATTTGAAAGAAATATCAACAATCTTGTTGACATAGGCAAATGCTAATTTGAAAGAAATATCAACAATCTTGTTGACATAGGCAAATGCTAATGACAAAATAGTAAATGGAGAAAATCATACAGAAGCTGTTATATAACATGATGATATGCAAACACTAACGTGTAAAGAAAAGTGCCTGAAAAAATGCAAACCTTTTATTTCACAATGTTCAGTGTGTACCCTCAAGACTCAGCATTAAGCACGGCACAGCTCATGCCCACAGTCCCTTAATCAACAGTTGCTCTCTTTTGACCTCATGTTTTACTGAAGCTGCTGACATTTTACAACAAACTTCATTTGTTTAAATAAAAGAGTAAAGTATAAAGTCTTTTTTTTAATTTTTATTATTATTTATTCAATTGTGTGTGTGTGTGTGTGTGTGTGTGTGTGTGTGTAGAAGCACGGGCGAATTCGGGAACCACCATGGACGCCTCCACCTCCTTCTGCCCCGGGATTCACAGGCTCCGCCCTACCAGGACCAGAAGCGCAGGCCGCCCCCGCTTCCGCCTGGCGTCTATACGTGGGGTCTAGGATCCGAACCCAGGACCCTCCGCCTGCAAGGCAGAGGCTTAACCCCTGAGCCACCTCAGGACGTCCTGATGCAACATGAACCTCATCTCATTTACTTAACGAATAAAAATATCTAGGAAAATTACTACAATAATTACGAAAGATTTATCTTTGGGCAATGGGGCTGTGCATAACATTAGCTTTCCTTTTTCACAATGTCTGCCTTCCAAAATTTCCACCAAAAAAAAACATGGTTGCCATAAAGATAAATACATCGACAAAGGTCCATAAAAACCCCAGGATACATTGGGGCAAGAAGCTGAAAAGACTTTTCGGAGAATCAAGTTCCTAGGGTACGTAGAACATTCCACAGGAGAACTACAAGCTTTTTTCTTTTTTCTTTTCTTTCTTTTTTTTTTTTTTTTTTTTTTTTTTTGTGGGGATGGGGGAGAGGGATGCTAAAGGATTGAGTCCCTAGGTGGAGATCTTTCTGCCTGGGACCTCCCAGAATGCAGCGGCCCTAGCCCCAGAGCCTGGGTGCCACACACACCAGAAGTGGCCTGTTCTGCAGGAAAAGGTGATGTGCTGATTTTTCCAAGGCGAGGGGCGGAGCAAGGGCCGGAGTGGCTGTGGCTCAGGGAAAGCAGATCTTTGCCGCCACCTTCGTGTGCAGAACTCGGGCTGCTTGCTCAGCCTTCGCTGAGGAAGTCAAGCAGGATGAAGGGGGCGGCCGGAGCACTAGCTGGTAGCAGACGGAATGGCTGCAGCAGCAACCTGCATGGAACGCTTCCCCAGTCCCGCCTTCGGGACCATGGCAACAGCTGCACAAAGTACCTGCGCCAACCGGAAGCATGCACGGAAGTGGCAAGGCAGAGGAGAACAGCTCTGGGATCGACAGGTTCTGGGAGGGCCTGGGAACTTGGTGAGGTGGCACCCGCTCTCCCTCGGGGTCTGCCTGGATGGTCCTTCTAATGCTGTCGTGTCTAGGGCGATACCACCCTCTCGGCACTACAGTCTCTTCTGATGCGGTCGGGTAACCTCAAGACAGAGTTGGAACCACTGCCAGTGCCCTGGATAAACTCCTCCCACTCTGCTGCACTCACCGGCTCCCAACAGCCCTTACCCCGCCCAGCCTAACTGGCCATCTCCCTGTCCACGATCCTAACCAGGCCACGAGTGGGACCTCCCCTCTGGGATGTCCATATATTCCTCTTTTAATTTTCCCTGCCTGTGGTCATGTCCTGTGTAACAGGGAAGACCCGATTCATCCAGGTATTCAATTCTTTCATCCCAAGCCCCCTCCCGCAGCAGAAACCACATCTCCTGTTCTTTCAACAGCCTAAGGCTCTCCCGCCCACAATCTTCAACTTCCCGGGGCACGCCCTGTTCCTTACACTCCCAAACCCACAACTAAGGATTCTCCCTCCTCCCTCATGTGGAATGAATCCAGTAACAGCAGTCTGCGTCCTCCTGACTTGCATCTTTTCTCCTGCCCATCTTCCAGTGGCCCTCAAAGAGCACCAAGTCTTCTCATGCTGTTTACAAGCCGTTCACTTAAAAAACAGATATGGGGGTGGCTCAGTTAGTGAACTGCTTGCCCCCAAAGCATGAACACCTGAACTGGAATCCCCAGCACCCATATGCATGCATCTCTACCCCTAGTGCTGGGGAGGAGGGATTGACCTCTGGAACTCCTGGCCAACCAGTCTAGCCAATTGATGAACTCAAGATTCAGTGACAGACCCTATTATAAAAAGAAAATGAGGAAAAGACTTTAGAAAATATACCTGATGTTAACCTCTGGTTTCCACATATGCACACATACTAGAAAGAGAGAGAGAGAGAGACAGAGACAGAGACAGAGACAGAGACAGAGACAGAGAGAGAGAAGGGGGTGCAGAAGCAAATAGAAATGAGTTTTCACTACTAAAAACACTGGATCTGCATTTATAATGCATGCTGTCTATCTTGAGAACATATCAAGATCCTTCTTGATTTACACCAAGCCCTACACCTAGATCATATGCCTTTCTACCCTCTAAAGAAATAGACCTTTCACTTAATTCATGTGACTTGCACTGCTATTTGAGCCAGTAAGTGTTGGTATGTATTTTGTTCAGAAGACTGTAGCTTTTCAAACAAAACTTAATTTCATGTAAACTGATTTGAACCTTAGATTAGTGGGAAAAGCTGATTAACTAGCTACTCATAGGCTACTAATTCATTCATTGTTAGTGTTTTGTTTCCTCAGTTGTATCTCCATGATAAATTACAGAAGCGGGAGAGGTGAAGGAAAGGAAGGACTACTTAGAACAAGTGGAATGAACTTGCCTTTGCTACAAACTGCAGCAAACAGTGGGCTACATGTAAGCGGTCAAATACATACTGCTTTCATGTATTGGTTGGGGTGGGAAGGTAGTAGGTGGTGTATAATCTTTAACTTTATTTATTCAGTGTGCGTGCGTGCGTGCGTGCGTGTGTGTGTGTGTGTGTGTGTGTGTGTGTGTGTGTATGAGAGGTATTGTGTGTCCCTGTGGAGGACCAAGGTTGACTTTGGGAATCATCCTGGATTGCTTCTACCTCCTTGCTTCACTCTGGGATTTCCCAGGCTCTGCCCACCAGGACTGGAAAGGCAGGCTGCAGCCATTTCTGCCTGGTGTTTTTACATGGGATCTGGGATCTGAATTCAGGATCTTCTGCTTGCAAACAGAGTCTTAACCCCCGAGCCATCTCTCTAGCCCAGTGGTGTACAATCTGACATTTTTCAGATGTGCATTCCAAAAATGGGATGCCTGCTAACTCACCACATCAGCAATCTGCTGTCCAGTTAGTAGGCAGTGGGTAAAAACACTAGTGTAGATTATGAAGACACACATTTTTAAAAGAGGACCGGAAATACTTGGTATTCAGTGAAAAAGAAAGCAGGTTAAAACAAACAAAAGCACAGTGTTAATACTTGAAAGTTTTCACACGTGCGTGCACTCACACAGCTTACTTGACTTACTCCGCTTGAGGCATGCAGTTAAAGAAGAAATAAAGGAAGACTGAGATATCTTGACACTCACATATTGCTTTTTTGATTAATACCTATCTGTTGCAATCCTGGCTCTTTAAAACATTAGCAGAAGCTACTATGAGTTTAGTTTTACTAAGACATTTCACCTGCTTTATCAAGACATTCTGGGGGCTGGAGAGGTGGCTCAGGGGTTAAGCCTCTGCCTTGCAGGCGGAAGGTCCTGAGTTCGGATCCTAGACCCCACGTATAGACGCTGCGCCAGAATCGGAGTGGCCTGTGTTTCTGGCCCTGGTAGGGCGGAGCTTGTGAATCCTGGGATTAGAGTAAACAAGGAGGAAGTGGAGGTGGTCCATGGTGGTTCCTGAATTTGTGCATGGTTCTACACACACACACACACACACACACACACACACACACACACACACACACGTGCATACATGCACAATTGAATAAATAATAATAATAAAAAAAAAAAAATTAAAAAAAAAAAAAAGACATTCTGACTACTTTTTAAACTATCGTATCTTAAATTACTGGGCAGTGGAAGAGCAGTGAAGTGGACAAAAATGGCCAGCCAGAATGCAGAGTACCAGAGACCCTGCAATGCTCACCCAGAATCAGCCCATCTAAGGCTCATCGAGCCTTGCGGAAGAGGGGAAGGTAGAATTGTAAGAGCCTACAGATGGGAAGGTCCCCCGCTGGACAAGACACTCCATTCAAGGAACCCACTACAGTGAGACTTGTCCTTTCCAGACCTGCATAATGACTGACATACCAACAATGCCCCTATAAACTAGCGAAGATCTCAGGAGAAATAATTGCATGCAGTGGAATCCTTGGGGACTAGTGCTGAATAAGTGAAAGGCAATGCCCCCATCACTGGGGTAGCAGGAGGAGGGGCCACGTGGTATGCCACGGGCCTGAACCCCCACAAAAGCAGACGACTCAGAGGGAACCCTGGGGCTCATAGAAGCCCACAAGCAGGAGGATGGGAGTGAGATGGATTGATAAGGAAGGAGAGGGGAATGGGAAGGAGAAAGGAGGGAGGTAAGAATAAGTACTCAATATGCTTGTAAACCCATGAAAAAAATTAAAAATATACATACTTTAAAAACCCAGGGACTGGAGAGATGGCTTAGAAGTTAAGATTCTGCCTGGCAAGCAGAAGGACCTGGGCGCTTCTGGTCCTGGTGGGTGGAGCCTGGGAAATTCCAGAGGGAAGCAAGGAGATAGAAGCAATCCAGGATGATTCCTGAAGTCACCCTTGGTCCTCCACAGGGATATACAGTGCCCTCTGATACACACACACACACACACTAAATAAATAAATAGATAAATAAATAGATCAATAAATAATAAGAATGACATTAAAACAGTACAAAACATATAAAGTGGTGAGTAAATGCTGATGAAACTTTCAGGATCCGTTTTGAACTCTGCTAGAGATACTTATGAGCAACTATATCTGGAATAGGCTTTTAAAGCTCTTTATATTCATATATACATCTCTATATGGTTCTTTTATGCACAAGTATAAAATTAACGTAGTAGTACTTTGACACTTTTAAAGTGTCTCATATCTTTATAATTAAAACATTCCATGCTGCTTTACTGCTTTTTTAATGCTAACATGCTAAAATATATATCAAAGTTATCTATATTATATAGATGAAAGTTTAAAAGCATAATATGTATATGAATGATATATGTATCATTCATAATGAAGCAATAAACACCACCCCAAGAGAAGTTCTTAGTAACCAGAAGATTTGATCCAAATGCTCAGTTTCAGATTAAAATAGTATAAGTCACACGAAGAAACAGGAACTTGTAGCCTTTTCCAAAGGTAGAAAATATTTTAAAGTTACAAATCATATAAGGAAAAATATGTGTCATGATAGAAATAAATTTTACATGTAAAGCTGAAATGAAGTCTCAACGTAGAGCTGAGCATGTCGCCAAGTGGTAGGTAGTCCACTCGCAGAGCCAGCAGAAGGATCTGGGTTTGAGTCTCTAGCCCAAGAAAAAATATATATGTATTTTTTGATACTTGCCTACAGGAATACAATGAATCTATGTGTTTTCACCCCTTTCTACTCAAGCCCATCTCCCCCATCCGGCTTCATACATTCTCCTTTCCAACCAGTCTCCTTCTTCCTTTCACATCTTTTTTCATGTGACCCGCTGGATTTCATCTGGGATGCCTGCACTGGCAATCTCCTAGGCACTTGCTCAGGTTTGGCTAAATCATTGAAAAAGGAAGCTCCCTTTCTGTTTGGCATCAGCCCTCAGTGGTCTCTGAAAGTGCTACAGTATTTCTCAAGATCCTCCCTCATCCATGGAGAAATGTTGATTGGTCAATTATTGTGAAGGTCCAGTGGAGGTAAACCTCACTGCAGTGAGTTCTCAGGTGCACCGAGAGGGCAATGATAGGAAATCAGTGTGTTGTACTATAATTTTTTTCTTATTCATAAACAATGTAGGAATTCCTAAACATGTTATAGATGAAAATATGCCAAAGTACTGAGAAATTCAACTTTGCAAAAATATAGTAATTACTTAATGTCAAAACAACTTCAGAATTCAGTATTGAATAGCATACTATGGGAGGCCATAATATTTGAGAATATAGAAAAAAATAAATGTGATACATAAAACATACTGAATTAAGATAAATATAATTCAGTCATGATTATTGTATTTTCCTTATTATTTTCTGTACCGTAATAGAAATGAATTGCCTTTTTAGAATAACAGAAAAGTGGAGTAAATGCACGAAAACTTCTCAGCAGCAGATTCTGGAAACTCCCACATCCATTTCCCAGGATCAAAGGAACAGTCACAGCCCTCTCCATCTGCAGGGTGAAGCCAGGTAGCCAGAAAACAGAGAAAACAAGGAGTTAACACTTTCTTACGAGCAAAATGGTGCTTCCTTGTAATGAGGAAATGGTGGTGCACCTGTGGACGGTAAAGTCACTGCCAGCATATTCCCATTTCTCATAAATATCAGCAGTGCCCCTTACTTGTAACTCCTACCTCTACGCTACCCCCTACAGCTACCCCACACCAAGTCACCCTCCTGCTGAAACAACGCCTGCGTCCTCCATCAATTCTAATAAAGAGATCCGATTCTACAGCTGTCATTTCTATCCTAATATTTGGGCAATAGAATAAATGAATGCTTGAGCAGTTTATTAAGTCAGAATCTGTGGGGTCCCACATTGTTCAAAAGAGACATGGAGTGAGGATCTTGCCGAAGAACATGTAAGTGTGCCAAAAACCAACAGTTCCTAGCCGCAAAAGAAAAGATGTATTGAATCCTGGAAGGATTAGCCTTATTGAGAGCGACAAGCCTTCTCAGATTTTCCCAAGCGATTGCCTGTCTTTCTGGAAGCCTTAGGTTCAATCTCTAGCATGTCAAAAAAGAAAGGAAGGAAAGAAGGAAGGGAGAAAAGAAGTAATTGATTCCCTTTGCTTCATCCTCCATATTCAAAGCAGAATTTCTGCTTGCTGGTCACTGGCCCCTCGGGTTAGGTTTAGGTTTAGGTTTAGGTTTAGGGTTAGGGTTAGGGTTAGGGTTTAGGGTTAGGGTTAGGGTTAGGGTTTAGGGTTTAGGGTTTAGGGTTAGGGTTAGGGTTTAGGGTTTAGGGTTTAGGGTTTAGGGTTAGGGTTAGGGTTTAGGGTTTAGGGTTAGGGTTAGGGTTAGGGTTAGGGTTAGGGTTAGGGTTAGGGGTTAGGGGTTAGGTTTAGGGTTAGGGTTAGGGTTAGGGTTAGGGGTTAGGGTTAGGGGTTAGGGTTAGGGTTAGGGTTAGGGTTAGGGTTAGGGTTAGGGTTAGAGTTAGGGTGATTCATACTTCATGGGGAGGGAGGTTAGGGTTAGGGTTAGGGTTAGGGTTAGGGTTAGGGGTTAGGGTTAGGGTTAGGGTTAGGGTTAGGGTTAGGGTTTAGGGTTTAGGGTTTAGGGTTTAGGGTTAGGGTTAGGGTTAGGGTTAGGGTTTAGGGTTAGGGTTAGGGTTAGGGTTAGGGTTTAGGGTTTAGGGTTTAGGGTTAGGGTTAGGGTTAGGGTTAGGGTTAGAGTTAGGGTGCTTCATACTTCATGGGGAGGGAGGTGGGGTTGCAGAGGCTAGGGTTAGGGTTAGGGTTAGCGTTAGGGTTAGGGTTAGAGTTAGGGTTAGAGTTAGGGTGCTTCATACTTCATGGGGTTAGGGTTAGGGTTAGGGTTAGGGTTAGGGTTAGGGTTAGAGTTAGGGTTAGAGTTAGGGTGATTCATACTTCATGGGGAGGGAGGTTAGGGTTAGGGTTAGGGTTAGGGTTATGGTTAGGGTTAGGGTTTAGGGTTTAGGGTTTAGGGTTTAGGGTTTAGGGTTAGGGTTAGGGTTTAGGGTTTAGGGTTAGGGTTAGGGTTAGGGTTTAGGGTTTAGGGTTAGTGTTAGGGTTAGGGTTAGTGTTAGAGTTAGGGTGCTTCATACTTCATGGGGAGGGAGGTGGGGTTGCAGAAGCTAGGGTTAGGGTTAGGGTTAGGGTTAGGGTTAGGGTTAGGGTTAGGGTTAGAGTTAGGGTGCTTCATACTTCATGGGGAGGGAGGTTAGGGTTAGGGTTAGGGTTAGGGTTAGGATTAGGGTTAGGGTTAGAGTTAGGGTGCTTCATACTTCATGGGGATGGAGGTGGGGTTGCACTGGCTAGGGTTAGGGTTAGGGTTAGGGTTAGGGTTAGGATTAGGGTTAGGGTTAGGGTTTAGGGTTCAGGGTTTAGGGTTTAGGGTTTAGGGTTTAGGGTTAGGGTTAGGGTTTAGGGTTAGGGTTAGGGTTTAGGGTTTAGGGTTTAGTGTTAGGGTTAGGGTTAGGGTTAGGGTTAGAGTTAGGGTGCTTCATACTTCATGGGGAGGGAGGTGGGGTTGCAGAGGCTAGGGTTAGGGTTAGGGTTAGGGTTATGGTTAGGGGTAGGGTTTAGGGTTTAGGGTTTAGTGTTAGGGTTAGGGTTAGGGTTAGGGTTAGAGTTAGGGTGCTTCATACTTCATGGGGAGGGAGGTGGGGTTGCAGAGGCTAGGGTTAGGGTTAGGGTTAGGGTTAGGGTTAGGGTTAGGGTTAGGGTTAGGGTTAGGGTTAGGGTTAGAGTTAGGGTGCTTCATACTTCATGGGGAGGGAGGTTAGGGTTAGGGTTAGGGTTAGGGTTAGGGTTAGGGTTAGGGTTAGGGTTAGAGTTAGGGTGCTTCATACTTCATGGGGAGGGAGGTGGGGTTGCAGAGGCTGACCCCGCACTTCCTGGGCAAGGAATCAGGGTATCACCTTATAAAGGGAACCACTTAAACCAACCCCATGCCCCTCCTGCCCCTCCTGCCCCTCCGTGCCTTCAGTCTGCCTGCTAAACCTCAGATTAACCCCTCCCCGTCCCCCTTATCTGGGCCCTTTTCTCCCTTCTTTCCAAATATTGCAGCAATTCAGGACCATCAATAAAAGCTTCCATCTTGTCCGTGACATGGCATGTTAGGGGGACAAATCTTAAAGGTAGAAAAGAAGCAAGAAAAGAAAGGAGGGAGGGAGAGAGAAAGGGAGGGAGAAAGGCAGAGAGGGAGAGAGGGAAAGTGAAAGGAAAAGAGAAAAAGAATAGTAGACCAGTAGGTACCTTGCGGATTTGCACCAACAGTAAGGCCATGAAAACAGAACTGGGAACTCAGGGCAGCATGCACAAAACTCTGATTTATATGGAGTGGCGTGACACAGCCTTAACTGAAAAAAATTAATCTAGTCATCCTAAATCCATAAACATAAATTTAAATTTTTAAAGCGTTGGAAATGCATGCATGAATATATGATCAGGTGATTAATTTCTGCACTGACAAGTCTTAAAAAAAGTCAATCTAAATATTTTATGAATAAATGATGATGGAATGAAAACCGAGAATACTCATAGAATGTCAGGGGTAAAAGAACAGATTTTAAGTTGTCCATAATACGTTGCCAGAGTTTAAAGGTTTTTTTAATTTTTGTTAACCTTTTGTTGTCACATAAATATTTGTATACTCTTATGATGTCTGGATTTGCATATCTATTGGGTAATAGTCAGTTGAGCAAGGACTGATGTCTCACACCAGTGTGGAATTCACCATTTCCCATCTTCGAAGCACTGTGTTCATTCTGATCTGTCCTGTTGTAGCCCCATCTGTGCTTCTGGGGTGTTCACTCCAGGTAAATGTCAGGGCCTCTTTCTTGTTCTCACTCAGTGTAGCTTCACAACATCTCAAACATCTTCTGGGGCAGATAGACGGCCAGCACATAATGTTCCACTTTCCTTAGGTTTTTTTTTTAACTTTTATTTGGTGCGTGTGTGTGTGTGTGTGTGTGTGTGTGTGTGTGTGTGTGTGTGTGTGTAGGTGTGTCAGAGGGCACTGTGTGTCCCTGTGGAGAACCAAGGGTGACTTCGGGAATCATCCTGGATTGCTTCTACCACCTTTTTGTTTCACTCTGGGATTTCCCAGGCTCTGCCCACCAGGGCCTTAAGTGCAGGCCGCTGTGGTTTCTGCTTTTCTGCCTGACATTTTTATGTGGGACCTGGGATCCCTACTCAGGTACTTCTGCTTACGAGACAAGGTTTTAATCCCTAAGCCATTTCTCCAGCTCCCACTCTCCTTAGTTTTGGACATGTTTTCTCAGTCTCTGCCCAGTATGTCCAACTGTATCCCTGTTTGGCATCTCAAACCTAATATGTTGAAAACCAGGCCCGTCTTTGCTTCCTCCAAGATACCTTTCTTTGGAGGTCTCTTACCCATTGTTTTCATAGTACTTTTAGCAGTTCAAGTCCTTGGAGTTTTCTCCAGGTTTCTCATTCTTGCACATCCACATATGACCTGTCAACCAACTCTGACAATTCTAAACACATCTAAAGTCCAAATGTTTCTCACACATCCTACATTACTGCATCCTTGATATAAACTGCCATGATTACCAATAGAAAACATGCAAACTGATCTCCTTGCTACTTTCCTGGTGCACCTTTCACCTCTGCAAGACTCAATAAATGGGATGATCTTGATGAACGCGAGCTCAACCACCTCACACTCATGCTCCTAAGACTCCAATACAAGCTAAGAAATCATCAAGCAGGCTTACAAGGTCTGACACAGTTTCGTCTCTCCTCACGAAATATCTAATGACCCTTCACTTGAGTTCCACTGATCCAGATATCTGGTCAGTCTTCGACACCAAGGTTAGGTGCCTTCATTTGCACATACACTGTCTCCTCCCCCTGCCTCTCACAGACACCTACAGAGTTTGCCTTCTCACTTTGAGGTCATCCCTCCAATGCCAGTGTAGCACAGATCTTCCCTGACTACACTCATAAAATTGCTTGCCCCTTCATCCTCCCCAGACAATCCCTACCCTCTTGCTTCATTATTCTCTGTAGCACTCACAACCACCTAACATGCATGCATGAGTGTATGTATATATCCATGCAAATGCACATGTATTTTCTGCTTTCAGTGTCTCATTAGAATATACATGGTGTATAAGGTCAAAGCATCTTTTTTTTTAAAGTTTTACTTAGTATTTATTGGTCTAATAATCTCAAGCATATTTCAGAAAACATTCCTCACTCTCTATTTGCAAGATGATGACTAATTTATGTTTTTCTTCCATCTTCAACTGTGTCATTTCATCACTTAATTGGAGATCTTCATATTTGGGAGATACAAATTCTTTTTCGACATGTGAATCAAGCCTATTTCTACCAATAACCTTGTTTACTTTCTCATTTTCTTAGTAATGCTGCTTGTAGAATCAAAACTTTGATGAAATCTACTTTGTCAATTTTTGATTTTTTATGCTTCATGTTTTTTTAGTCTGTTTTCAATTACTTTTTATTTTTGTAGTTTTACAAACATAATGAGTGGTTGTCCCTCTCCCCCTTCCTTCCCCCTCTTCCTTCCTACCCTCTTCCTCTCTCACTCTCCCCTCCCTTCACCAATCCATCCCTCTTCCTCCCAGCCTCATAACTGTCTGTTTGTGTGGACCCCAGAGTTCTCTCTAGTAGGGGCTCAGGCCTCTGTGGCAGATTAAGTGGTCCTTCCCTGAGTAGACTCACTGATAAGGACACCTACTCTCTCACCTGTAGAGCCCTAACTCCTGGGGTTCCCACTGTATGTAATTGTTTCTCCCGCACTTCTTGGTAGTCTATAGGGGAATGTTGAGGCTAAGCCTCATTTGAGTTCCTGGATGCGACAGCCCTTTCTTGAGTGGAATGACCTAGTCAGCACTGGACCTCCCTGTTAGAAAAGAGGAGAGGAAAGAAGGGTGGGGAACAGAGATCGAACACAAACCCAAGATTTGGGAGGCTCCTCCAAACTCCAATGAGGGGGCTGCAATTTTCCCCTCAAGATGGAAATTGCTATTGCTTTAGAGTCATGTGCAGTTGGAGTGCAGAGGAAAGGGGCTTGGGTCTGTTTAGTCAGGAATGACTAAGAGTCTTGTCCATTACCCGTTTCCCTTACCAGATCCTGTTAACATTCTTAGTAGGATCTCCTGCCTGTTTCCTGATCTCAGATCTATCAAGTAGAGTCTCCGGTTCCAGGTCTGTCCAGATCTATCACTCCCCACTTTTAGGCTCTTCCAATCTCACCTCCCTGAGCCTTAGGGTGGGATGAGATTTGGTTGGCCTGGTTCCAGCTGAGTGGTTTTGGGTCACCAGTACTGGGAACTCTAGTAGGTTGTCCTCTATTCTTCCATTGCCCTAGGCTACATCTTGTCTTGGTGTTGAGATCTTTTCTTTTTCATTTCCTCTCTGAGTTGTCCATAATATGTTGTCAGAATTTAAAGGGGTTTTGAATCTAATAAATCTGCTTCTAGAAATTTTATTACGAATAATTGGACAGGGTAAAAAATAAATATGTCCAAAAATTGTTTTCATTTGACATGTTAGCAATTCAGCTAACCCCTCCCCCTTCCCTGGAAAGCCAGGACACAGTCTCTGCTCTAAAGTTAATTCAGCTGGGCCCAGAATCTCCCCCTCCAGGAAGTGTGATCCACTAGAGGTGAGCCTCTTCCTCTCTCGCAAAGCCCAAGGAGGGTGGAAGTGAAATTTTCAGCATGTGACTGGCAAACCATTTGCTTACAATGAGGCGGGTTTAGAGCAGCCATGCTGGGAAGCGCTCTGGAGGTCTTGGAAGGTCATCCCCCACTGCCCTGGTGGAGCACACCCTTTGCCGATTCCCCCCAACCCTCTGCTTAGGAAAGGATATGGAGATTAGGGAAACAGCCCCACTTCCAGGTGGGCACGGGATCAAGTGGGTTGGGCCCCAATGTGAGCTAACCAATGGGTAAAGGCCTTCTTCCTGGGCTTACCTAGGGGTAGTAATCCATACACACCCTGTCAGCATCTTCAGTGCCTGCCCCTCAGGGGACTCTACATGTGGGGTTTGTGGTTCGTTCTAGCTCCTTGCTTCTCATGGATTCCATGCCTGGAGTCCGGGAGTTTTCCCGCGCCCTATCCCCTCATGGCACTTCACATCTGGAGTCTGTGAGTTCCTTTCTTTCTCTCCTCTAATAAACTCTGTCTTAATCCTCTACACATGTTCTGGTTTCAATCTGGGACTCTGAACATAAGAACCCTGCAACATCTGGGGACCACGAAGGGACATTTGGGGAGCAGAGAAAAGACTGTTTTCTCTCTGATCTTGTAAGTGTGCCTCTCCTAAAATTCAGGACATTAACTATTTTTCTAAAGACTAATTCTTTCCAACCTACAAGGATGCCTCTTCCCTGCTCTGGATTCCTGGTGTCTCTGATCCTACTCTTTTCTCTTTTCAAGAAAGTAAACACTCTCAACATTTTTCCCAGTTAATAATTCGTTATTTTGTGGAGAAAATGGGCCCATATCATACAGAAGGAGTGTTTTTTGAGGAATGTGCATCCATGTACTTCCTTCTACACATTGATTTCTCTTGATGTGACATCGTACTTTTGAGAGGGAGAATAATTTCTGTTAAGCAGTTTTTAGACAGTGTAGACAGGCTGGGAAGGTCTTTGAAAGTTACTACCATTGCTCGCATTAACTTGCAGAAATTGGCGCCAATCTCCCACTGAGATGAGGTCACCAATTTAATATATGGAGATTAACCCCTCAAAAGAAACAGTTCCACACAGAGTTCAACCAGCTCACCCCCCCCCACCGCTCCAATTTGAACAAACCAATCAGATATAGGGGACCAAAAGCCCCAATAGGGTTGACAGAAACTAAAACTAATCAATAAGAAAAAGCCACTTTTCTCAAGACTTGCCCAACTTTACCTGATCCTGCCAGGCATGAGGAGGCTACTTTACCCTTCGGGGACTCCATGTTTACGAGCTCCTTTTTTTCCCTCCCCTCACAAACTCTACTTTAATCCTCTACCTATGTTCTGGTTTTAATCTTCATCTCCGAAATACAAGAACCTGGAAATAAAACCTGCAACACTTTTACTTATACGAGACAGAAGTGGGAAGCTCAAGAATCATTGTCAGACTCAGAGGCAGGAAGACATGGAATTAAAGACCAGTGTCACCTGCACATGGGAGTCTGAGGCCAGCCTAGTATACATCAGACTCTGTCAAAAAAAAAAAAAAAAAGAGTGCTGCCAGCTATGACTACATTTAAAGGGCATTTTTCATTTTTTTATCAATCTAAAAAAATGACACGTTTATGTGTTCAACAGATGTTCTCATATTAAGAGTACAGTACAGACACTGTTCTGTTAGTGTCCTTAGAGATCAATGATCTGGGGAGGAATCCTTAGGACGAACACTTTATGCTACTTGATACTGGCAAAATGAGTCAGGTATTACTTCTGTTTTCCATATCAGTTATTAAACAATTTTTTCACACTTAGAGAAAAATGGTTATGGTTTTTTTCTGTTCATTATGAGTACAAGAAAATGCATGCTAAATATGTGAGCTTTAATGTGACATATAGTAACTGTACTGTAAATGGGATTCATTGTGACGACTCCAGAGGAGGTTTTTGAAAAAGATGTTAGTGCACAGGAGCAAATTGGATTTCAGTATGTTTAAATTGTACTTTTAAGTAAGAGAAACCTCCAAGAAAACCGCCACAAGATACAATTAATGATGACCAGCGGAAGATGAGATTGTGGGTCACTAAAAAAAGTTTTGGTTCATAACTTTACAGAAAAGGAAGCAAATAAAATATTTACTTAAAGAATTGATAAAGGTTTATAAACTCTAGTGTAAGCAGAGAAAAAGACTTGAGATTCCTAGGCTGGCCCCCCAAAGTTAAGACCAGCTTGAAAAGACAAGGAATTTGCTCACAGACAGCGAGGTACGGGGAAGGAATGTTAGAAGTTGTAACTCAATCCCCAGTTTCTAGCCAGCAGGAATGCTTCCTAGCTTTATTAAAATAACAAGAGACTTCTCGAAAAAGAAGCTGTGTAGTTTTATCCAGCAGAGACAAGGCGGACAGATGCTACACGCCCGACCCTGCCGCCTAAGGATCAGCGAAGCACAGAAGCATCTGCAGCAGAGGCCTGTCCATCTTTGCCTGCAAGCCAAGAAAGCCAAGCGGAGAATGCCAGCGCCCACACCAAGCAAACAGCTAGCAACCAGGCAGCAAATGACAACAAAGGAAGCCTCCCTTAGCCCCGCCCGCAGAACTATAGCAACAACAAGCGGAAGTCCCTACCACATCGGAAAGATGCAGCTCCTGGCAGCCTAGGATTGGTGAGTTCTGAGGCTGCGCACAAAAGCCAAGGGGGGCTGATGGTTGCCGTCCAGATCTAGGCCTGCACCTTCCTTCAATGCTGTTACTTCCCTGATGCGAGGCGGAGGCGCCGGGGACCAAGACTGCTACCCCCCTTCCCCAAGTCTGAAGCCACAAACCCTTTGTTAAGCTCCTCCCACCTACTCCAGCCTTTGAAGCAGCTTTCCACTCCCCACTGGGGGTACTCACTTTCAGTTCTCTCGCCACTGATCCTAAAGCCCACCTTACACCTAGCAGGCCCCTCAGCCACCAGAGCTGCTGCTCTCCCGTTTCCAAGTCTCCCTGAGCGTGGTGGTGCCCTGGGCAGCAGGGAAGCCCTTGCCCCGGGAGGATGCCCATGGCATCCTGCCTGTATGTGCGTGCCTGGGCGAAGACAAGAAAAAGTCCTAACACTTTCTGAATTATTTTAACTCTCATTACAGAAGTGGATGGGATAGTTTTAAAAAGCACATATTTCTTACTCCTAAAAGAGTTGGTTTTTAAAGAGTACTGTGGGCAAAGAGGGTTTCAGAGAAGGCAGGCATGGGGCCAGAGCTCAAGAGAATTTCCCTTCCAATCACAGCTCCATCAGCCTGTCCCTGTCCTATTTTCTTGAAGAAAACAAACAAGAAAAAACAAACAAACAAAAAACCCTCCTTTTGTTCTCTGGGCAGGCTATTTCTTCCATTG
Source organism: Typhlomys cinereus (assembly GCA_023101885.1). NCBI lineage: Eukaryota > Metazoa > Chordata > Mammalia > Rodentia > Platacanthomyidae > Typhlomys > Typhlomys cinereus. The sequence continues at coordinate 909,555 of JALPQD010000379.1, read as the reverse complement.
TAAGACCAGGAGGGTTGGTAAGAGAGGGTTGGCAGGAGGGTTGGTAAGAGAGCCCTTTTCTCCTACGGCGCCTGCATGCGCAAGACCCCCCTACCACCTCAACCACCACCACCACCACTCCAAAACGTTCCTGAACTTTAACAGTTTGAAATCCATTGATCTACATGATTTCTCAGCTTTCCTTTCTACTCACGGTCCCAAAGGAAGAAAGAAAGGAAAATGAGAGACAATATAATTATAAAATGAGTAAACCTAGCCATTCTTTTTTTTTTAAGAGGACACATTTTAAAGAAATGATTTATTGCACAGGAACTAAATTAGCAATATATTTTGTGTTCTACATTATTGTTTTTATTAACATCAAATAAAAACATGCTAATTCATCACTTGCTTCTGTTCATGTTTTCTTGGTTAGTTCTTCCTTTTACCTTCCAAAACACGTACTGAGAGAATGAAGAATGTATAAACATCACGGTTAGTGGACTGGAAGATTCATCTGTAACTACCTACATGCTTGTTACATACAAGAGGGTTCCTTGTAGATTGCGTCAATCATCTTCCATGAGAAATTCCTGGGAAACATTAGTCACAACCATCTTCATACATCGGTGCAGGAGCCGGGGTGGCGCCGGGCCAAGCCCACCCGCGTGCCCACCCGCGTGCCCACCCGCGTGCCCACCTGGAAGAGCTCGCCCCAGCCGGGACCTCTGCCACCGCCATGCAGCACCAACCTAGCCATTCTTAACAATTATAAACACCAAAACATATTCTCTAAATTTAGGTCTGCAACACTGGAGAGCAACTAAACCAGACCTAGGGATAACCATAAGAAGATATGAAGAAAAACCACATCTTTTTTCAAGCTAGTGGAAAGACTACATTCTTATACTATCCTGTGTTCTACCTAAACAGAATATAAGTATATGCATCATTGAAAACCAAACTCTATTGAGAGTTGAGTGCTATCTTTTCAAATTACTGGTATTTTCCAAAAAGTACATGATGTTTTTTCCTATATTGAACTCATACTCACTTCCTAGTTATAGTGTTTTGTAATAAAACTCTTTGCATTTTGAAGGTGTAGGGGAACTTTTTACTCTCCCTAAAATTGTGCTTCCAGAGTTTGTGCTCTTATACAGTACAGAATCAGAATCATATGGCTGTGATTTGAGTATATTCTTGTAATAAAGCACCTCCCCCAAGCTTCAGGATGCAAGGAGATAGTACACACATGGTCAGGAGTAGGTTTAGCCTTATGACATGACTGTGGTTCTCCAAGAACAGAGGTTGGTCTGTGTGCTCTGCCCTCTGAAATCTTAGGGTGGAGAGACTGTTTGGAAATATCCATGTCAAGGCACCATGATGTGAAATAAAAAGGAAAAACAGTGCGACTCACAGTAAACTCTTCATCTGATACATCAAGGAAAACCCTGAGATGGGAAAACTCCAGAGATAAATAATAGCAGTTTATGTAAGACAGAGAGTAGGTATGAGACTTTCACCTTTCCCAGATCACAAATCCTGCAATTACAAATGTATGGAGTGCATGCTGACAGAATGTCCCTTGAGAAACATTTGGCTTGTTTTTTTCTACATTGTACATTATTACAATGTACATTACATTTATATTTTTTACAGATTCATTGATTTCTGGTTTCTGGTTTTGCTGCTACTGTTTGGTTTCTCTGAACCCTTTCTTTCAAGCCTTACATGCATTACACAAATGCTCTGCCACTGAGCTATACTCTTTTCAGCAAAGCACTTCTTTTAAACTTTTAAACAATGTCTCATGAATGACATCTTAAAAGTTTTTTCACTTACAGTATATTAAAAGAAATATATATGGCTTAAGTACATCAAAAGACATATAATCACAAATAATTTTAAAGATATTTTTATTCAGTGTATGTGTGTGTTGCGTGTGTGTGTGTGTGTGTGTGTGTGTGTGTGTGTGTGTGCGCGTGTGTGTAAGAGGGCACTGTGTGTGTCTGTGGAGGTCAAGGGTGATTTTTGGAATCATCTGGTTTGTTCTACCTACTTTTGCTTTCCTATGGGGTTTCCCAAGCTCCACCTTCCAGGGCTGGAAATACAGGTCACCACCATTTCTGCCTGGTGTTTTTATATGAGATCTGGCAATTCAAACTCAGATCATTTTGTTTGTGAGGCAAAGGCTTTAATCCCTGAGCCAACTCTTCAGCCCCGGTGATATACTATTTTATAATCTCATTTTAGTAGCATTTTGAAGGTTAACAGAAATCTCAGAATACAATGATAGACAATGGAAAATGTTCTTGGACAAAGGAATTCTGCTGTGTTTCTACTTGTTGAAGAAACTCAGAGTAAGCACATAGTCCAAAATAGGGACAAAAATGTATTAGCAATGTGTGTTGTAGCATTTTTTCAGAAACAGTGAGGGAATTGTTAAACATGTTATAGAAGATGTATTCTAAACTATTAAGAAATTTATGTTTCAAGAAAATATACAAATTACCTAAGATGGAAAAAATCCCTCTGAATCTAATGTTGGAGTGTATATTAACACATTACGGAAAATTGTATACAATATGCAAAACAAACTGAAAAAATATGCATATGAGTGCTCGGGCCATGACTACTCTTTTTCTTTATTCTTTTCTTTATTATAATAGAAATGTATCAGAAAATGATGCTTATGACATACTTTTGCTATCCTAGAATATAGGATGCTAGGACAGAAGAATAGACATAAATTGAAGTCCATGTGCAAACAAAAGAGATTGCCATTGCATTATAAGTAATTAATGATGGATCAAATTGTGGGTGTGGGAATGCTTTCCTGCTCTAAATACAAGGGTTATATAAAAAATACACTGGGAAAGAATGTAAACCACTAAGCAGAAAGTGTTTTGTTGTTTTAGTTTTAGTATCATATTTATTTGTCCTAAGAAAGTTTAAATGGAAGGAAAAAGACATGAGGAAACTATTCAAATGCTACAGTGCATAATGCAATGCCACATTGGGTTTATAAACACAGTTAACCCCGGGGAAGTCAAGTACTAATTCATATACATGACATGTATGCTGCATACATACATGACACGTATGCTGCATACATACATGACACGTATGCTGCATACATACATGACACGTATGCTGCATACATACATGACACGTATGCTGCATACATACATGACACGTATGCTGCATACATACATGACACGTATGCTGCATACATACATGACACGTATGCTGCATACATACATGACACGTATGCTGCATACATACATGACACGTATGCTGCATACATACATGACACGTATGCTGCATACATACATGACACGTATGCTGCATACATACATGACACGTATGCTGCATACACTGGTAGGTACTTTTTGGTGTGCTCAAAAATCCATGGTGAGCAAAAGAAAGCAAACTAATCTATCTCCCGTAGTTAAGAACAATATTGTGTAATATTTCATGTGGAGATTAGAGGGCAGGAGTTACTGTGTCTACATCAATTATTAAATAATTTGTTTACACTTGGCAAAAATGTTCAGTTTTTTTCAAAACATTAAGACAAAGAAGCTCATGGTAAATCTGTGATATTTTTCACTAGAAATGAGGTTCAATGTGATTTTCCACGAGTTTGGGTCACAAGAAGGAGAGAGAACACTTTGGGAATGCCAACTCAGAAAAATGACAGAAGTCCATTTTCCTAATGTTAAAGAACAAGGTCAAAAAAAAAAAAAAAAAAAAAAACAAGGTCTAACAATCCTACTTTTTTGCTGGCAAAGAACTATTTAATAAAACTTTCCATCCTGTAGATCTCATGATATGGATTCTTATCACGACTAGTCAATGCTGTCATTGGAGTGAAAAGTCATAAAAATCACATGTAATCAATACCATGTTCTGGTTATGCTTTCCATTAATAAATAAAAATAAAAGATGCTACAGCAAAGGTGACAATATGTATCTCAGTGCTTCCAACAAACCTGTATGGATGAAAAAACTTCTGAGGTGGGATTGTGGGTAAGAACTGTTTTCATTAACAACTTTACAGAAAATTTTCAGACTGAGTTAAAGTCTACACTGAAAGAACATAAGGTTCGTAAGTTTTTCACATGGTCCATAAACACCAGGGGCTAGGAAAGGAATATTTAAGGCCGTTCAGAGAAGTCAACATACAAGTAGCTTAGGTGCCTAGGCTGCTCCACAAGTGTGACATCCAAAGGTGGCAATCACTTGCACTCCTAAGGCTGTGAGTTTCAGCAAGGTAAATTAAACCTAGAATCTGTTGACTCAATTGCTGGTCCAGGCGGGCACTACTCGATCAGAGGAAAGGGAAATGAAGGGGGAGGGGGAGGAAGAGGAAGTGGCCTGTTCACTTTTTTAAAGGCTCGCAATATTTTTTGTTCGAACACGTATGACACAGAAGGGGTTGTGTGGTGCAGCTGGGCCACCTAAGACTCAGAAAAACAGACAAGCTCTCAGATCAGAGAATCATCCATTTTGGGGGCTCGTCCATCTTTTCCGCAGCTTTTCTGCCCATATCCCAGGAGACAAAGGCTGAGCCACACACAAAGCACTCCTAGGCTGCTAGCGGCCCTGAGCACTAGCCCAACAAAGGAAGCATCTTAGCCCCGCCCACGGAGCCATAGCAACAGCAGCAGGCAGTCCCTACCACGTGGCAAAGATGAGCTTCTTCCGCAGGATTGGCGGGTTCTGAGCCTGCGTGCAGTGCCTGCGAGGTCACGGCAGCCCAGCTCTCGGGCGGCCTTGGCACTTTGCAATCTGCAGCTGCCGCTCGCCCAGGAGATGTGACTGGTGATGTCCCCGGCTGCCCCTGTGCCTCAGGACGTGTACATGGCCACGCTCCTCCCCTCACCCAGCCTTGGAAGCCAGCTCCCTCCCGGTCTCCCCCTGCAGTCTCGCCCCCTGGGATCCCCAGGATGCCCAGCCGGCCTGGCCTCCTCAGGACCCTTGCTTCCTCTCCTGGCTCTCCCCAGTCGCATTAGCGAGGGTAGCACCAGTTTGTGATGTCCAATAAAGGACAGGCGCCTTGCCTGTATCTCAGCAATGAGAAGAAAAATCTCACGAGCCTTCTAAATTATTTTATCTCTATTCTAACGGGACTGAGAAAGTCATCTAACAACCTAGGTTTCATTTGCTATAAAGATATGATTTAGACATGCAGGTCACTACTTTTTACTTTTCAGAGTCTCCTAGTAGGCAGAACCCAAGAGAACTTCCCTCCCACCCCAGTTCCAGAAGCCTTTCCTATTTTCCTTTGTTCTCTGGGCAGGCTTCTCAATCAGAAAACTGAAAAGCCTGAAAGATGATTGGGAAAGCTCCTGCTTCTGAGAGGTGAACTTTCTCTGCCCTCTCCCTGAAGTTTCTTAGAGTTTAAAATCCATTAGCCCACGTGACCTCTAAGCTCTAGACAGGAGTCAATGAGAGAAAAAAGGAAAATTATAAGAATGCGTGAACTTACCCATCCATAGGAGAACCAGCTACACAAAAGTAACCTTTAGGCTTACGTGGACAACACGAAATAGAAACCTCTGTTGAAATACTGTTTTAAAGACAGCTACTATCCCAGCCTTTGTATTTGGTTAAGCGAGTCTTTAAATGAAACTTTGAGCTAATGTAGTTTTGCTGCCTTACTGAACAGTCTGTCTGTCTTACCAAAAACAGTATGGAAGTAGATGGACTACATCACTGAAAAGTAAACTGCCTGGATAACTGAGCCTTTCTGACCAGATTTTTTTTTTGGGGGGGGGTTACAATCGTATGGCTGCAGATATTTGAGCATTTTGAAATGATTGAGTGAATTTTTTATGATATAACTTTTCCAGAGAGTAAGCTCATCACATTTTGCTCCGGTTTGTAATTCCCCCTAGCATCTTATATTGTACAATCGTTACAGGACACTTTGCTTGTGTTTTGAAGATGTAGGAGAACTCTTTACTTCAAAAAAATTATGATTCTAGAGCTTGTAGCATTACCTATTACAAAATCATGGACTATGGGTTGAGTACATGCTTCAAAGAACCAACACCTTCAAGTGTCAAGATGCAAGTGTTAACTGGAGTTACTAGAGTCAGAGTCTGGCAGCCCTAACAAGGCAGGCTGGCCCCCCAACCTCACTAGGCCAGTTAAACAAAGTTAATATGAAAAGCAGGAAAAAAGATGTGTTGCATGTGTCTCAATCACAAAACTAAAAAGCCTGAAAGATGCTTAGATGGAAGATGAACACAGAGGTACAGTGACATGCCCCCCTCAAACCCCCAGTGCCTGCCAAATCCATTTCCCAGGATCCTAACCGGAGTAAGTATTAGGTTTCGATAGAGGGTGAGAGGGATGCCAAACTAGGCAGTACTGGTCAGGCCGTGGTCCTGTCATCACCTTCGTGGCCCCACTCTCTCCTGCAAGGTGGTCTGACAAAACGGAGTGAAAACTGTCTCCTGAAAACAAGCTTTTCCTCTGCTTGGCAACAGAACTTACCCTTTCCTTCTTCTAGCATAAGTACCCTGGAAAAACTGCAACTTCGGGACTCCACTGTCTCAGTACTCTGATAGCACAAGGAAGGGCACACACACACACACACACTATAAATAAATAAAAAATAAATAAATAAATAAATAAATAAAACGTACAGGCCTTAAATGTATAAAAGTCTACTCACTCCCATGGAATTTAAGAGACTAAAAGCAACATAGTCAAATCTAAATTTAGTAACATTTTAAAAATTAACAATAATCTCAGGATACAGTGATGCAGACCCTTGGCAGGAACCACAATATTCTAGAAAGGTTGTACTCCTCCCTTAGGTCGTTATACATTGAGACAATGGACCACGAGGAATTGTAATTTCCTCAAGAATTTCATGCTGAAGGAGGAAAAGGCTGGAGCCCTGGTGCCAACCATAGGGGGAGTTTGTCTAGCAGTTTGCAAGGTAGACCTGAAAATTAGCTGATGACATGCCATGATGGGAGGGATTACACCTTAACCTGGATTGCTTAGTATGCCAACCTCTTGCTCTCCTCTTCAGACCTAAACCTGATGTCAGCACCCTGTAGGTATACGTGGGAATCACTGAATCTCTTCCCAATTTGTGGCCACATTGAATAAACTTGTCTCGACCTTTCACTATTACTTGTCTCTCAAACTGACCTATTGCAGATGACCGACTGAGCCTAGCTAGTTAGAACTGCCTGAACCCAGACTTTGATCCAACAATTCAGGGCCCATGTCCACTTGTAGAAATCAACATGAAAATATCATATCAAATGCAAGCAATGATTTGTTAACAATGTTTGTTGTAGCATTGTTTTTCTATTTCAGAAACAATAGGGCAAATTTAAATATTTATGGGGATAGATATATGTCCATAAATATTTATAAATATAAATATATATACTGAACCATTGAGAGTCCACAGTAAAGAAAATACCCAAATTACATAAGATTAAACAAAACAATTTCATAATTCAGTACTGGGCAATATAATATCTCAAATACAGGATGTGATATGCAAACCATGTTGGAAGAGAGTAAATGTGCAAGCGGGTGTGTGTGAGCACTTGAGTCAGGATAATTCTTTCCTTCATTCTTCCCTGTACAATCTAAAATTACTGTAATATCAATTCTTTGCTAGGCTGGACCTGGTGGTACAAGCCCAGAATCAACAGCACAGGGAAGGCTGGCAGAATGATGAGAATTCTGTGACCTAGATACACAGCCAGCAGTTGCTTTAAGATAATACCGCAAGAAGTAGAAAATGATTTTAGAATAACTGATTTGATAAATGTATGGAAAAAAAAAGTCCTCAACAGATTTCGTAAATTCCCACCCGTTTGAAAGAATGAAGGGCGTATTTTTAGTCAGCTTCATAGGGCAATGGAGTCAGGTTGCAGGTGGACAAGGAAATTGGTGGAATTGATGCAGCTCATAAATTGGCATCCCTTCTATGAGGAATGACACTACATTAGACCAGTGCTGCCGGTGTAACTAAACACAATGGCTCCGCTTCTTAGTGAGCACAAAGCTAACATAAGCACAGCCAAAGCATCAGAGGCCAGGGAAATAAATTGCTGCAGCAGGCAAGGGGAGCATGGGATTTAATCCCACGGATTACGGCCTCCTGGGACAAAGGAAACATGGGGGTTTATTCAGGAAGCTCCTTCCTGGATATGTTCAGTTCGTAGTCATGGAGCACGTTTCAAAAGGCTAAAGTGACAGACAGGAATGCCTCTGGGTATGCTCAGCTTCCCCGATAAAATTGCAACTGAAAACAGGAAAGAACAATTTGAAGGTGCTTTGATATAGGAGTTGGCGCCCGAAGATACTGTCTGATGTAACATCCTCAGCATCTGCTCTTTTTCCTTCCCTTTGATAAGTGCAGCAGATTTTCCTCATCCTCACCATCCCACCCCAGGCACTCCTGACCTTTCCATCCATTCTAAAGAGGAGCCTGTCTCCACAGCTGCCTTCCTCCTGAATCGAGGCTAAAATAATCACATGCCTGAACCGCTTCCTGGATCACATCTGTGGCATCCGACATTTCTAAGAAGAGATGATAGAAGTGGATCTAACTGTAGTGTATTACCACAAATTCAAAGACATAAACAAAATATACATGAAGAGTCCTGGAAGGGTTTTCCTTTGCAGGCAGTGATTTTAACTAATAGTTGGGAGTTAGGAAGCAATCCTAACTGTGAGTGTTCTAGGCATTTCAGGGGGACTTTGATAAGGATACTAGAACCAGATATTTTCAGTTTTGTACCAAAGTAGTGACCTTAAAAAATGACTGTGTGACATGCATGTCCGAGTGGTAGAGTGCTCACCCAACTAATATGCTTCAGGGACTGAGCTTCACGTATTTGACTATAGGAAAATTAAATTTTTTATCATTCAAACACTACAAACAGTTAAAAAGAAAAACAATTGAGGCAAATAACCACAATGTTTACATGGAGTTAATTTCTATACCTGTAGCTGTTAAATAATATGACTTTTGAAAGCAAATGATGGCGAGAGCATGAAAACCAAGAATTCTCATACACTGGATATCAACTTTCCTGTAGTATGTTCCCAGAGATGAAGAGTCTAGGCTTTTTTTAAATTTTTTTATTATTTATTCAATTGTGCATATGCATGTGTGCGTATGTGTGTGTAGAACCACGGACGAATTCGGGAACTACTCCACCCTACCAGGACCAGAAACGCAGGCTACCCCCTCGCTTCCGCCCGGCGTCTATACGTGGGGTCTAGGATCCGAACTCAGGACCTTCCGCCTGCAAGGCAGAGGCTTAACCGCTGAGCCACCTCTCCAGCCCAAGAGTCTAGGCTTTTGAATCTAATGTCTATTTCTAGAAATCTATTGTGAATAATTCAATATAGTGAAAAATCTGTATGTACAAAAATTAGTTTTGTTTTATGGAATGTGTATCTTTGAGAAATGTCATAAAATTGCTTTTCTCATGTATGTTTCCTTCATGCGTTTCCCAACAAACGACACTGTTCTTTTTCTATTAGAAAGTAGGAATGGGAAACTCAAGAGCACTTGTAAGCTATGACGACATTTAAGGAACATGTTTTGGGCTGGGGATGCATTCTCTTGGTAGAGTACTTGTCTGTGAAGCAAAAGCTCCAAGGTTTCTACCCTTGGTTGAGTTCAGTCCCCTACACTGCAGAAACTTAGCATGGTAGTACGTGTCTGTAACTAGCACCTAGGATCGGGAGATAGGAGAACTCAAAATTCAATATCATCTTCTGCAATGTAGTTAAGTTTAAAGTCAGCCTGGGCTAAATGAGACCCTGTCTTTAAAACAAGTATATTTTATCACAGTCCTGGGAAAAGCTCTGAGAAACCTTATCTACTGCTTGTTATAACAAATACTTAACTGATAGGACACCAGTTAAGAAACTGTCAGGCTGTCTGTGGTAGTCTTCGCTGCTACAGCATGTATTATTAACACCACTAATTTATAGTTGTGGAACATTTGGTAGACACATGTAGAATTGGTTGTTAAGGTCTCAAGACACCGCAAGGAAAGAATATTCCTCTATGTGTCTGGTCTGTCATACTCTAAGTGCACATGGTTTTGCAAAATGTTTTCTGGTCACTAAAAGCATGGGAAGAATGGAAAACAGTAAGCAAAAGGTTTGTTTAATTATAATAACATACCGGTAACACAAAACAATGCTAAATGGATAAAAACTGTTCCAACACTGTGGAGTGTTAGGAAATGTCATGTTTATAAATAAAACTACCCTGGAGAAATCAGGGTACTTACTCATTGTGTGGGCTATAAGTAAAAATTTCCAAGCTAGGGGTAAATGAAATCTTTATTGCAATGAAATAGTTTAAAATAAAAGCCTGTATTATAGGAAGCCTGTCTTAGCTCTCTTTGCTTTCTCTGGGGCTGAGGTTAGAAGTTGCTTTGAGTGAGCTCATAGGGGTTAAAAGTGCAGGGTCTAACACAAAGGTTTCTGCCCTGGGCCTTAGGCATCTGGTTATCTCTGCAGGTTCCTGCTTCCCCTTCAGGCACCTGGTTATCTCAGGACAGGTTCCTGCTTCCCTTTCTTACAAAACAGAATGATGGCTATCTAGAAACCTGTCCATTCCTTAGGTAGATCTTTGTCAGAAAGGACTCCTTCCTTTGGTTTAAACAAGAGAAGTACATAAGGCGTGTAACCCATTTTTCAGGGTTTTGTGGCTTTTTACTGGTTTTGACCAGTAATAAACTAGCTTTTTGATCCGTATTTGTGTCTGGAGTTTCGTTCCTGGCAGGCAGTCACCCCATAACAGCAAGACTATATGGATAAAGGTCCCAAAGCCCAGAGATAAGTAGGGAGAACAAAGGAACCCCACAGCACAAATAACAGCTTGAAAAGCTTACAATCCTTTGTGGAGAGGAAAGTTCCAGAATGCAGCACTTCATTCCCACACTCCCAGCAGGCAAAAAACAAAGACCGCGACAGTGGCTTTGTATTCTTCCACAGAAAGGACTCCAGGCCTTTCTCTCGCCCCCACGAGAAAGGCGAGGAGAGCAGCCCGGGGGCCCAGTGCGGTGCAATGCTGTCCCCTAGCGGTGGAACGGGTCGCCTACCAGCTGTGGAAGTAAACACGTTTTCCTGCCGTTGGCCTGAGAAAACCACTAGATACATGAAGGAGACGTTTGAAGCTTTTGTATCTGGCAAACCGCACCCAAAGAAAGATGCTCCCCCAAAACCCTTCCCAAGTGAACGGTCATAGGAGCCGGAGGGACTCACCAATCCCTGGCCCGATGGCAGGCTGCCAGCCCGTGCACAGCTGCCAGGGGGTCCTGCCAGTCTCCCTGCGGGTGCCCATGTTTATCCACTGTTGTAGTTACGAACGGTGCTACTGATGTCCAAGAACAGCTATCCCCATCGCCACACACGAACGTCCTCTGGCCACATTCTTCCCCATCACCCCATCTTTTGAGCCTACTCCTCACATAATATACCCTGTCTCCTTTGCATCCCTCACCCAAACGACCCACAAGACCCAACTGGCGACCACCAGAACCTCTCTTCCTCTGGGGTCTTCTCTCAGTCTCCCTGCCTGCCATCATGCCCTAAGCAGCAGGGACGACCTTTACCCTTCTGTAGGGACAGGAAGGGACAGGTACTTTGCCTGTATCTGAGCTTGAGAAAGACGTTAGATCTTCTGACTTATTTATCTCTATTCTCCCATTTGCTGAATGAAAATAAAAAATAAAAGAAGTCACATTCTGTACCAAAACAAGTTTTCATCTTAAACAGAACCAAAATCTAACAGGGTCTCCTGGAAGCCAGGCGGTGGTCCAGGGCTCAAGAGAAAGTCCCTTCTATCCCAGCTCCGCCAGCCTGTCCTGTTTCCCTGAGGAATAGCCCCTTAGGTTTTTGAACTGGCTTTCACACTCAATTTTAGGAAGAGAAGGAATCAAGGAAAAGGACGCCAAGGTAAGAGCTGGTAAGAAGATCCATTTTCATCCTAGTACTACTTCCTTGCATTGCGCTTTCCCCACCCCAAGAAAGTCTTTTTCTCAACCAAAGAAAGTGATTTAAATCCCCTGGTCTACATGAACTCTAAGCTTTCCTCTGTGTTCAGAGGTTTGGACAGGACAGCAAGACGAAGAGAAAAATGTTATGACCAAAGAATGCACTTCGCCATCTGTGAAAGTAGCAGATACCTAAACAATCGCTGAAGTATACATACACCTTAGAAGACATGAGGGCACACCAAGGAAAAAGAGACCCTGGGTATGGGATCTATTAGCTTTGTAGTCTGCCAAGTGCTGCTTTGGGTGCCCTGGAACTCAGGACGTGTGTATGACAGGAAGAAATGACAACTCGGTGTACTTTCACTTGTTAGTTTACCTTCTAATTTTGGCAGCTTTGAGTGTGAGCAGGAAGAAATAACAGCATCTACTGCTGACAGTTTACCTTCCGGGTTTGTTAGTTCCGTGCGCTTGGCTTGCTTTAACCTGCAATTTGTTCAAGTAATTAGGTATCCTTATCACTTACTGAAAGGCCAGGGCTTAAAAATGAGTTATAAGCAAGTTTCAAATTTCATATCATACTGCTTGAAATCAGCCTCCTTTCTAAATTTTTTAAATGCCCCATCTACCAGGACATTACTGACCACTGCTCAAGCCATTTCTCTCAAAGGAAGCTGCCGCTGGTACTCACGTGTCTCAAATAGCTGCAGAGGTTGCATTCCTCCCTTCTTCTTATTCATCCCTTCTTCTTATTCATCCCTTCTTCTTGCCTAGCATCCCCATCAGCACAACTGAAAACTAAAGAAATGGGAGTTCTTCCATTTTAGACCCATGACTTTTTATGACATAACCTATCTGAAAACTTTTAGAACAATAATCCCAGAGAAACTGGAATTTCCCCAGGAATCTCATGCCTAGAGAAGAAAAAAAAAAAAAAAAAAGGATCCTGGTGTCAATCAGAGAAAGAACTTGCTTTGAATTCAGGTCACCAGATTTACACGCAAGCATATTTACCTGCTGAAAACACTGGTGGCGAGACGGGAGCGGAGGCGATGCTGTGTCAACGATGGATGGTATCAAACCTCCTCCAGGACTGCTTCGTTATGCAGGCCTCTTGCTCTCCATTAAAACTGAAATCTCACAGCAGGACTGAAAAGACCTACAGATGGACCTGGGACCTCACTACATCTCCATTTGTCCCTCTTCTCTGTGTGACCACATTGACTAAACCGTTCTCTGCTTTTTACTAACTACTCCTTTCTCTAATTGACCTATCAACGGCAGATGGCTATGACTGTCTCATGTCTCAGGTGGTCCTTGGGCTTTGAACCCAGTAACACCAGCTCCCGAAACCTGTCAGATCCATTAAGAATTTATGACAGTGACAATGGCTCTAGAGAACTGTTCTTTACTGGCATTATTTTGCATTGGGGTTGGTTTCATGCATTTATCACAGGCTAGGCCACTGTTCTGCCACTGAGTCATAGTCCTGGTCTCAGTATGCTCATTTGAAACTAATTAGCTCATATATGCTTGTGCATACGTGTGTGTGTGTGTGTGTGTGTGTGTGTGTGTGTGTGTGTTATGCGTGTAGTGTATGTGCACTGAGTAAAGGCCAGAAGAGAACACCAGATGTCCCTCTCTATCACTCTCCATCTTATTCCCTTGACACAGGACCTGTCACTGAACCCGGAGCTAGGTTGGCAGCCAGCAAATTCCAGCGATCCTCCTATCTCTGTCCCCCACAGTTCTGGGTTACAGGTACAAGCGCAACAACACCCACCTTTTTGGGGACTCAAGTCCTCATGCTGTACAGCAAGTAATCTTATCTGATGAGCCATCTCCCCAGCCCCTATATATAATCCTTTAGAGAAATGAATGTGTCTCTACTTGAAGATGCCATGACTATTGATATGCAAAATTTCAAGAAGTTCACAAAACATCTACTAGAACTAATGTGAATTTAGCAATTGACATAGAATGAAGAAACAGATATAGAAAATCTAACTCTTTTTCATATCAGTGACAACTATTAGAATATGAGATTTGAAAATTTTTAAGTTTAGCACCTTTAAGAAAACAGTTGCAGGCTTGCCCGCCTGGCCGCCTGGGACAGGACTCGCTCGCAGTCCTCCATCCCAGGGGGTGATATCCAATACCCATCAGAATGGAGCCAAGGGCAGTGCAGGAGCAGCAAAACTGAAAATAAAATCAACAAACCATAATTCGGAACATCAGAGACTCTACATCAACCACCTGGAACTAGGCCAGCCTAATCTCTCCCCATCCTGAAGCTCAGGGAAATTTGTGGAAGAGGGGGCAGTAAGAGTGTAAGAGCCTAAAGATGGGGAGGAGCAACGATATGCAAGATACTCCATACAAGTTAGGGCCGAAGTAATCATAATAGGACTTTGCATGACCTGCGCAATGACCAACATATCATTGACCCCCCAAAGTCTAGCATGGATCACAGGCACTAGGATCCTTAGAGGCAAGGGATTAACAGCCACAATAGTGTACCTATACTAAAGGGGAACACAGAAAAGAGCTCTAGGCAATGCCACTGAGGCCTTACACCTCATCAGAGAGGAGGACCCAGAGGGAAGTTTGACATGCACAGTAAAGGATGCTCTAGGAATGGGGGGAGGGCACTGGGAGAATGGGAGGGAAGGGAGAGGGGGGAAAGGAGAAAGAAAAGGGGCGAAGGAGCAAGAGGATCCAGGGAAGGGTAGAGGGAGGGAGGGGAATGGGATACTTATCAACTTTGTATGAGTGGAAGAAATAATTTTTAAAAATTATTTTAAAAAAAGCTGCAATTAAATTTAACAAATTCAACATGCAAACACTAAATACAATAAGTTATTATTGAGAGATAAAAATATAACCCATACATGGGCTGGAGAGATGGCTCAGGGGTTTATCCTCTACCTTCCTAGCAAAAAGATCTTCATTCGGATGTCACATCCCACGTGAAAATGCCTGGTGGGAATGGCAGCAACCTACACTCCTGGCCCTGGAAGACGGAAGCCAGGAAACCCCAGAGCAAAGCCAAAGGGAGGCAGAGCAATCCAGGATGATTCCCAAAGTCATCCTCGGGCCTCCACAGGCACACACGGTGCCTATTCACACACACACACACACACACACACACACACACACACACACACACAATTAGTTAAAAATAATAACTAATGCATAGAAACATATGGCATACATCCAATCATCAAAAACATTTTTGTTTATGTTTACGGTCTTCATCTCCCACTGGAATGTAAGAACTTTCAGGGAAGGACTTGTAGCAGTTACTCTAAACTATTGCTGTGAGAGAGCACCCAAAGCCAAGCAAGTTAAGGAAGAAAGGGAGATTTATTCAGCTTACGGTTCCAGAGGGGAGATACAGTATTTCATGGTGGACACGGCATGGCTGGAGGCAGGTAAAGTCACTGCAGACATCTTGGAAGCTGAGAGCTGTAGACTGCTTGCTGCAAAGGCAGACTTCTGGAGGTAGGGTGGGACTCAACCACCTCAAGGCCCACCTTCTGTGACTGCCTTCCTCCAGCAAGGCTCCACCTCTCAAGGTCATGACCTTGCCAAACACATGAGACTGTGGGGGACACATTTCAAACCACAACACTTTTTTTTCTTTTATGTTTCATTTCTTGTTGCATCTTCAATGTTCATTAATGACTACACACAGCTCAGTTGTTATTCATTTATATGCTTGATGAATGAATGACTATACTAGGCCTGAAGCAACTTTGATTTCACTGTGTCATGAAGTTTCTCACGGGAGCACCTCATCTCTCTTGTCCCTATAGTTCTGCGTTCACAAAATTCAGCTCTCTGACCAACCAGATAGAGAACAGTACTGCCCACTCTTCATTCTTCTCCTTCCCCCAATTCCCTGCAAGAATCCAAGTCTCTAGACAGAGGCTCCCAGACAGGTGAAATGCATGATGAGAGCAGGCAGTGTTTGCCAAGGATGGAGTACAATAGAGTCAGAGCTAGGCACAGAATTGCATAAGTCTAGGTAGCTACCCTGCTATCATCAGGAACGAAATATTTGGTCACAAAGAGAGAAGGTGAATTCTGTGATAGTTCTCAAGGTGGGGCAGGGGTAGGTGGGGAGAGATAGCAAGGAAAAAGTCAGACCCTGGACACATACTGGAACAGAGTAGAAAGGGCAAATAATGAACTTGCCAGGCCTAAGCATGACCCTCTTCTGGGAAGCTGAGGATAGTTAATACACAGAGGATCGGAGAACTCAAAGACTTGAAGTCAGCTATGGGTTGAATGACCAGTTGAAGAACTGCAGATGTCACCTGACTGGCAGAGTACTCACCTAACACCCACGAAGCCCTGGGTTCAAGGCCATTCAGCATCGCATGACAGTACATGTGGTGGCGCTTGCCTGATCTCCCAGCTACATACTGGGTTCAAGGCCACGCTGCGCTGCCTGAGCACCTGTTCCAATGGCAATCATAAAAACATGGTGAAAGCTCTCAATTTCACGAAGCCCAAAAAATTTCCCCATAAAAATAAGTTAATGGGGACAGGGAGGGGCTCCCTGCTATGCAAACATGAGGACCTAAGTTCAACTCCTCAAAATCCACTAAAAAGCAGATGATGGAGACAAGGGGGTGAGCTGGCTTCCAACATAGCTTCAGGTTCCATGAGAGAACCACCTTGCATAGGTAAGTCCTTGTCTGTCACCTGTGTACCCAACTGTACATACACTACACACACACACTATTCACATATATCGCACACTCATAGACACATAAGTAAACATTAAAAAAACCTGCCATGCATAGTTTACAAATAATCATGAGATAGGATGATTGCTTTCTATTATCTATCAGTCCACCTTTCCATTTGTATTCTATTCTTTACACAAAGCTATGGGTCCATTGGGCATTTGCATACATACACGTATTATCACGTACAGATCTCACTTGCCAATATTACCTCCTCTTCATCCTCTTTTCAAATCCTTATACAAATCTTAAAAATTCATTTTGAACAAAGGATATATGAAAATTAATGCATACTATTAAAAACTACCCTGCAATACCATTTTACCCCAGTCATATTGACTAATATCAAAAATCCAAACAACAGAAAATGAAGGTGAGGGTGTGAATACAAGGGAACACTTATTCATTGCTCATGGGAATATAAACTGGTACTGCCACTTTGGAAATCAGTATAGGGGTTCCTCCGAAAACTAAAAATAGAAATACCATATAAATAAGCTATACCACTTCTGGGAATATTCCCAAAGGACTCTGAATCTTACAATAAAGACACTTGTTCATCCACGTTCATTGCAGCTCCAGTCACAATGGCAGGAAAATGAAATCAGTTAACATGCCCATCGACAGAGCAAAGGGTAATGAAAATGTGGTACATACACACAATGGAATATTATTCAGCCATCAGGAAGGATGAGGTTATGAGGTTTGCTGATACACGGATGAAACTGGAAAATACAATGCTAAGTGAAATATCTCAGACACAGAAAGACAAACACTGCATGTTCTTTCTTATATGCAGATGCTAGGATTAAACTCCTAATGAGTATTTGACCTGGAGTTCCTGTGTTGCAGTCCGCCTACATGGTTGCTGATGAACGACCATCAAATGGCTTAAGGGAACAAAGGATTTATTTTCTCTTACGATTACTGGTTACAGTTCTCAGTCCAGCTTGACTGGAGAGCATGCACCAACACCAGGGCCGAGGGAACTGGCCACACTATCACCACATAATGACTGAGAGAGGGACGGTCCTCACTTGCCAGACCAGCATGTCTGGCCAAGTGTACACAAGGATGCCAACTCCCTCAACCAACCGTCTGTCTTTTATTCCAGGGCCTAATCCCACCCATCATAGGCTGGGCCTCCCCATCAGCTAGACAATCTCCTGCAGGCTTGCTCTGGGCCCAACTCAACCACTAATTTTCCACAAATGTGCCCAGAGCTCAAACTCTCAACTGTTGACACCTGTGCCTAACCATGACATTACACCCCTTGTCAACTCGACACAAAAACATAGCACTTTTAAACTATAACCTTCAATTCTTGTCCCCACAAATGTTAAAAGTTATCTTAAAAGTATAAACACATTTCATAGACAAATTTAAAATGTTCTCTCATTAAAACTTAAGTTATTAAAATGTTGGAACCAAAAGTCTTTCTTTAAATATCTCAGATCTTTTAACTGTAGAAGTCTAATGGGTCAAAATAAGTTAAATACTCTAATACAGATAAAACATTAAAACAGAAGTATCTTTACATAATAAGAAAACACTTCAATGTCCATCTTCTGTTGCTCATCACGTAGTCAAGGTGGCTCAGAGATTCCAGGCATTCCCAATCCCTGTTTGCAACTCTAAGTTGTAGAAGCAGAGTTGCTCTGAACCAAGCTGAATCTCCCCTCACAGCCGTCCTCAGCATACATCCCAGGGTTCTGGCATCTCCAACAACACTCTGGGTTCGCCTCTGCAGCCGTAAGCTTCACCTTTCCTTGAAGGAACTCTATGCCTGCCACATGGTGCCAAGCTTTTGCTGTTCTCCGTGAACCCCTCAGTGAAACCAAAACCAGTACCACCTGGGAGACGCTGCCACATTGTAAAGCGAAGTTGAAATGTAGCTTGGTCCACTCGAGCCACAGCTATACCAAGTTTAGAGCGCTGACTCTGGAAAAGCTTCTTTCTAGGTAGCTGAAACTTCAAAGAGAGAGAGAGAGAGAAAAGCAGCTTCATTTTTGGGCCTTCAGCCCCTGAAAGAATCTGGGTTCTCAAATCACGAAATGGCCACATACTGGTATTCATCTCCTCCATGGTCCCAGTGCAAATCACTAGATTTTCCTTCACCGATGTTCATTTCTGCAACAGCAGCAGCTCTTCTGCCGCCTGCCCTTTGCACATCCAGAGCTTCATGGTCACTAACACAGCCCTCCTCTGTCAAGCAAACCAGTCTATGGTCTTTAAATTCAGCTTTACCAAAGTCCTTGTTCCCTTTCTCACAAACTGTGCCCCAAAACTCCACAACTCTCTCAGCACCACTATTTTCTCAGCCCACCAAACTCTGCAGAACGGTATTTGTAATCCACAAAGTCACAATCTTCAAACATTTCAAACTTGTCCAGCAAAACCATTCAAAAGCCACAAAATCCACATAGTCAGATTTGTCAGCAACACCGCACTTCTCAAGTACCAAATTCTGTTGCAGTTCACCTGCATGGTTTCTGATAAATGACCACCAAATGGCTTAAGGGAACAAGGGATTTATTTTCTCCTATGATTACTGGTTACAGTTCTCAGTCCAGCTTGACAGGAGAGCACGCACCAACACCAGGGCCCAGGGAGCTGGCCACACCATCACCACATAACAGCTGAGAGATGGACAATCCTTACTTGCCAGATCAGCATGTCGGGCCAAGTGAATAGAAGGATGCGACTCTTCAACCAGCTCTCTGTGATGGGTCTTCCCCATCAGCTAGACAATCTCCTGCAGGTTTGCTCTGGGCCCGACTCAAGCACTAATTCTCCACAAATGTGCCTAGGGCTCAAACCCTTCAACTGTCAAGTTGACACCTGTGCCTAACTGTGACATCCTGTAATACTCAGAAAATCTTAAAGAGACCAAGAAGCAGGAAAAAGGGGAGGGAAAGGTGAAGACTTGGGAGAAGGAAACATAGCATACCCCGGGTGGCCAGGTGAGGGAGGAATAGCAGAAGGAAACACTTAGGGGGGATTAGGGATGAGATATCAGAGGGACTGAGGTAATAACAGAAAAACCCCAAGAATGTGGAATGCAACAAGATAGGAACCTTCTAAAGATAAAGAATTTTTAAAAATCTTAGCTTAAAAAAATTAAAACAAGAATGGACAGTCCCCATATAGAGGAGCGCAGAGAGAGGAAGATAGGACAAAACAAGTAATACACTGTCACGCTGTGAAATGTGTCCCCCACAGTCTCATGTGTTTGGCAAGGTCATGGCACCTTGAGAGGAGGAGCCTTGCTGGAGGAAGGCAGTCACAAGGGGTGGGCCTTGAGGTGGATGAGTCCCACCCTACCTCCAGGAGAAGTCGGCCTTTGCAGCAAGCAGTCTACAGCTCTCAGCTTCCAAGATGTCTGCAGTGACTTTACCTGCCTCCAGCCATGCCGTGTCCACCATGAAATACTGTATCTCCCCTCTGGAACCGTAAGCTGAATAAACCTCCCTTTCTCCCTTAAGTTGCTTGACTTTGGGTATTGTCACACAGCAACACGCAAGAGTAACTAGTACACCTGGGCTATTCTAAGTTGAACCCAGAGAGAATTAAGCAACACTAGAAATAACAGGCATGTGATACTTTCTGAAAAGTGGTTAGAGAGATTTCAAAGGACCTCCAAAAAATATAGGCTTTTCCCATTGCTCTTAGTTGCCCTCCAGAAACTGACAGTAAGACTCTATTACTGAAGATGCAACACATGTGGATCACAGGACATGGATAAAAATCACCAGCTGAAACTGGTCTGGAAGCTTCCTCCTTGCTGGATAGCTTATGTACAAAAGAGTACTATGGAAGCTACTGGGAGGAGAAAAGCAATCAAAAGGTTCATCATTTTATGAAATCTGCAAGTTGCAATAACAATCACCATGGTAAGTTGTGACTGTCCGTGTAATGCAAGGCCCACTTGTCAGAAAGGTTCACATTCCTGTAAACTAGAGTAAGAACCTATAGAAGGGGAGGACATGGGTCTCAGAGGAAGAGCAGGCTCTGAAAGGTTAGCTATGAAGACACTGCACCAAACTGCCTTTTAAACACCTGTTGTTACAGTCATGGATTGGAGAAACTTTCAGCACTCAAACTCCAAGGCTTCTTCTGCAACAGAAGGTGTTTACTACAGAAAAACAAAGCTGGCCAAACTGCAGAAAATAAGTGACTGTAGAATGCTTGACCCTTATCAGGACATCTAAGTCACACCTACCCCAACTGAAGGCTCAGGGAACATCAAGGAAGAGGGGATAGTAAAAATGTAAGAGCTTGAAGTGGGACAATGGTGAGCTAGACACTATATGCTGGACATGACAAGAACGTCACAGGGACTGTTCTATCAACATCTCACCAGGAGAAGTGGAAGATCTCAAGCGTCACATCTCCCTGAGAGACTCATGAGAACTAATAGGGAAGAAAAGGAAGACGCGGTCCTCAAAGGTACCTACTGATCTATGACCTTTGCTGGAGCATGAATCATGTCAGGCACATGACATCGTAGACAAAGTAGATGCAGCACAGTGGGCCACACAAGTGAAAAGACTTGAAAATAGGGGGGAGCGTGACAGGGGGAATGAAGGGTTGTCAGGGGAAAAGGAGGGAGGATGGAGAACTAAGGGGAAAGAAAAAAGAAAAAGAAAATTATTTTTTAAAAAAAGAAAAGAAAATTAATGCATGAGGTATTATATATATGATTTTCATAATAAATTTCAAATACATCTTTTAAAACAAAATCAAGAGCTGGAGAGATGGCTGAGGAGTTTAGACTATCTCTCAAGCAGAAGGTCCTCAGTTGGGATCCCAGGTCCCACATAAAAAATGCAGGGCAGAAACAGTGGCTGCCTGGACTTTCAGTCCTGGTGGGCGGAGCCTGGGGAATCTCAAAGCCAAGCAAAAAGGAAGTAGAAGCAATCCAGGATGATTCTTGAAGTCACCCTTGGTCCTCCACAGGACACAGAGTGCTCTCTGATACAAACATGCCCGCGTGCGCGCGCGCACACACACACACACACACACACACACACACACACACACACACACAGTAATAAATAATCAGCATATTCATGTCTCGATTTTATAATATTTTAAGTGTTTGATAATCTAAAAATATAAATGGATGGAAATACATTATTTTCTCAGTGAATTTCTTGACTTGTAGGAAAACATATGAGGTATATTTTCTAAAATTTAGATAATGGTTTGTTAACAATTATTTTTTTCATTTCAGAAACAATAGAGGGCGGGAAAGATGGCTTAGGGGTTAAGACTCTGCCTCTTAAGCAGAAGGTCTTGAGTTCAGATCCCAGATTCTAAGTAAAATGAAATGACAACAGTCTATACCTCTGGTCCTGGTGGGCAGAGCCTGGGAAATCACAGAGGAAAGCAAGAAGGAGGTAGAAGCAATCCAGGATGAGTTCCGAAGTCACCTTTCATCCTCCACAAGGACACAGTGTGCCCTGACACACACACACACATATACACACAGGCATACTCGTGCAGAAATAAATTGAATAAAAAAAGAAACAATTGAAGAATTTTCAACATGAGGTAGAACATGCGTATATGCATAAACGTATACATAGGTATACATGGTGCACTACTTGGAAATTTGAACTTCAAGAAAATATTTTCAGTGAAAGAACACTTGTGTAGCATACTGAAGCCCTGGGTTCTAACTTTAGCACCACACACACAATTTTAACATTCAATTTCAACAATATTTATCTTTCTTTTTAAAATTATTTATTACTTATTTTTTCACGTGTATGTGTTTCTCTGTGTATCAGAGGGCACTGTGGACGCCTGCGAAGCCCAAGGGTGACATTCAGGAATCGTCCTGAATTGCTCTTCCTCCTTTTGGCTTTGCTCTGGTTTCCCAGGTTACACATTCCAAGGTCAGAAGTGTAGACTGATGCCATGTCTGCCTGGCATTTCTATGTGGGCGCTGAAAAACTCAGATCCATTTGCTTTCCAGGCAAAGGCTTAATCCCAGAGCAATCTCTCCAGTCCCACAATATACATCTTAAATGTGTAACAATAAATGTAATATGCCAAACACACTGAAAATGTATGTGTGGGCGCTTGATTTATAAAACTTTTCTTTTTTTATTTCCTATGCCCACAAATGACTACAATGGAAATGAATTGCCTTTTTAGACTAAAGGAAAATGATGGTATGAATGTGCGAAAACCTAGCCACAGCCCACAGAGTGGCAGCGAGCCCTACGTGTGGAAATAACAAAGTCAGGTTGCCAGAGGACAAAGAAAGCAAGTGCAATTCATGCTTTCGGAGAAATGGTAGAATTGCAATTACTGAACACTATTCCCATCTGCATTATCTCTCTCAACAGCCTCCCACCCCGCCTCCAACGACTCTCGGCTCCAGCATCTATTCTGAAGAAGAGGCCTGTTTCCACAATGGCCCTCACTCGCCTCCTGCTTGATATTTAAACTGTGCGTGTGTCTGGGCAACTTGCTGAATCAGAATCTGAAACCTCCCATTGCTTTCTCTTCCGTTAATTGTACTTGCCTGTGTGTGCGCATGCACGCCGCGGCACATGCGGGCAGATCGGAGCACAACTTTTGTGGGGCCGAGTCTCTTCTTCATACTTTGTTTGGGTTCAGAGGATGGAACTTAACACGAGACTTGTGTGGCAAGCACTTTTACATACTGAGCCACTTGGCTGGCCCTAGTCCAACATTCCTGGGAAGAGAAGTCGAAGCCACAATTCGGTGAGAAGAATACAGAAGAACATGTAACTGGGAAATCCTCTCAGATTTTGCAGAGTGGTTAAGGGCAGGCAACCTGATCTAGTTCTTGCCAACTTTCACTTGCTGGATCTTCAAGGCACTTCGGTGAGGATTTTAGCTAAGGAAAGTGGAAACACAAAACAATAGGCATAGACATAAATGACAAGAGAGGCGAACAGGAGGGGCACTTCCAGCGTGGGATCAAAGAGTAAAGCCCTGCAGAGATAGGCCAGAGAAAAGCACGCCAGTTGGCACATACTCCCAGCACTGGGCAAAAAAAGATCAGACACTTGGTTATGCAAAAATGAAAGTTACGTACCTATAAATTACAAGATAATTGAAAAACGAAAATATAAAGTATCTGTAATATATATGACAGATGTAGGTTAATTCCTATGCCAGAAACTATTGAAGTATCACAGCTATTTTTAAAAATCAGGACTGTGGCTCTCTCTTCTCCTGTTCTATATATTCTCCTCCGCTATCCATCATGGTGGCTCTCTGTCTTCTCTGACTGTCACAGTTAGACACAGTTGTCAACTTGACAGTTGAGGGTTTGAGCTCTGGGCACATTTGTAGAGAATTAGTTGTTGACTTAAACCCAGAGCAAACCTGAAGGAGATTGTCTAGCTGATGGGGAAGGCCCAGCCCATGGCGGGTGGGACTAGGCCCAGGAATAAATCACGAAGAGCTGGTTGAGAGAGTCGGCATCCTTGTGTACACTTGGCCAGACATGCTGGTCTGGCAAGGAAGGATTGTCCCTCTCTCAGCTGTTATGTGGTGATGGTGTGGCCAGTTCCTTTGGCCCTGGTGTTGGTGCGTGCTCTCCCGTCAAGCTGGGCTGAGAACTGTAACTGGACAATCATAGCTCAGAGATGAAAGTCTCCGCTGCACAAATAGAAGGACCCGAGCTCAGATCCTAGATCCCACATAAAAATGGAAATGGTGGCAGCCTACAGTTCCTGTCCTGAAAAGTGGAGCCTGGGAAACCCCAGCAGGAAACAATAAGGAGGTAGAAGCAATCTAGGATGATTCTCAAACTTACCCTAAGACCTCCACGGGCACACACAGTGCCCCCCCACACACAAACACACGACAGATATCCCAAATATCCTCTCTGTGCCCAGCTCAGGGTGAGAGAAGGACACTTCTAAGATATTCTAGCACTACATTTTGGTGCTTACCTTTCTATGTCCATGCATCCCCCTCCCCCAACTGGGTGGGTCTTCCTTGGGGCTCCCCAGTGTGAACCAGTGATCCATGAGATGACTGAGAAGAACAAAATTAGATGGTAACCTCCCTGAGAAAGATGGGGTGATATTTTTTTCTTCACTTCTGCAACCATCAAAATCATCTATTATGTTTTTATGGTGGTAAAAGATATTTCCCAAAGTTGGAAGGAGAGGTGTAACAAGGTCATGTATTAAATTCTCCCTATTCTTCTTGCCTCTAAATGACAAATAGCAAAGTCCAGTTAAAAGTTAAAAGAGGCGGGGCTGGAGAGGTGGCTCGGGGTTAAGCCTCTGCCTTGCAGGCAGAAGGTCCTGAGTTCGGATCCTAGACCCCATGTATAGACCCCAGGCAGAAGCAGGGATGGCCTGTATTTCTGGTCCTGGTAGGGCGGAGCCTGTGAATCCCGGGGCAGAGTAAACAAGGAGGAGGTGGAGGCATCCATGGTGGTTCCTGAATTCATCTGTCGTTCTACACACACACACACACACACACACACACACACACAATTGAATAAATAATAGAAAAATTAAAAAAGAATTAAAAAAAAGTTAAGAGAGACTAGTGTCTGCCATTACCTCTCGCTCTCCAGCTCTTACATTCTTCCCACCCTGTGATCATTACCCTCACCTAGCTATGAACACTGCAAGCTACAGTAACAACTCTACCAAGAGGAGTCCTTCAGGCAATAGTGGCTTAAAAGGGATGGGGTAACCGACTACTTGCTGGGTAGCACTGGGGCCTGTTTAACAGCAGAAAGCATATGCCTGGTGCTGTAAATCAAGCCAAATACCTGTGCATACAGAGACCTTAGGTCCTGGAAGGAAAGCAATTTCTCAGTGCTGACTACAAGTACTTGATAGTAAGCTACCATCTGAACACGTATCATTATAGCCATAGATCAGAGACGCATTCAACACTCAACCAAGAAGGATCCCTGTGCAATGGCTGAGTCACAATGCAGAGAACGACAACTGGCCAAAGAACGGAGTAAAAGCAACTGTGGACTGCTCAGCCCTAACCAGGACAGCCTCCTACATGGGAACCTAGAAGGGGCGGGCATGGGAGAGTGAGGGAAACTGATTGGAGGGGAGAATGGGTGTGGTGGAATGGGATGGCATGAGAATAGATTCCTTGTTAATATAATTAAAAATTAAAATGTGAAATGCAAAAAAAAAGTTAAGAGAAGCTTTAACCCTGCTTATCTGGTCCCGTGGTCCTTGGGAAACAGGCTGGGAGGGGTCCTTAATCAGAACTGCTATCTAGCTCCACTTATCTGCTTCTGTAATGACTTGCTGCAAGGCAGACTTCCTTCCTAGCCCCCTGAACCTGTTATCAGTCAGTATTGCCTAAGTGCTCAGCAAACTAGTAACTAAAGAATGTAAAATCCAAGACAAGACTCCACACAGCAGGGCACTCTGGATTTTGAACAAGAGCTCCACAGAGTCCCTGTCAGTTAAATAAATTGCACTTCTTAGAAAAGAAGAAAATTAGGGCAAGGACTATAGTGGAGCAACAGGACCACTTGCCTAGCATGCACGAGGCCCACATTCAACGCCCAGCAATACACAAAAACTACTAAAATAAAAATAAAAATTGCCTTGTACGTCATCGGAGAGGAGGGCCCAGAGGAGAGTCAGGCATGCACAAGAAAGGACTCTGGGAATTGGGGCGGGAGGCACTGGGGGATGGGGAGAGAAGGGTGAGGGAAGGGGGAGCAGGGGGTTCGGGGGGAGGAGGAGGGAGGGAGGGAACTGGTGTACCTATTAAGTTTGTATGAGCTGAAATAATAATAAAAATATATTAAAAAATAAAAATAAAAATTGATTGTAAGAGGAAGAAAGATAGGAATGAATATTGTTTCTCAGTGCAAACTAATAACCTTTTGAATCTAATAAATCTACTTCTGAAAACTTACTACAAATAATTCTAGATTTCAAATAACCTTTAAGAAATGTACCAATGTGCCTTCCTCTTACATTTGCCTTGACCTGTTTTCGTGCAAATTACACACAACTTTTGCTACTTGAAAGACAAAATGGGAGGATCGCCTATCAGTTCAGAAGAAATCCTAACTTGAAAATCCATACCTACCAGCTATATTATAGCCAATACTGGAGATTACGCGGTAATAAAAATATGGCATCATCAGACTTCAGGGAATGTACTGTAAGCCCAGCACTTAGGAAATGGAGAATCAGGAGTTTACAGTTGGCTACACTACACAGCAAGTTCAAGGCTAACATGCGTTACAGAAAACATTTTCTCAAAGTTCAAAAGAAAAAAGTGTCATAGTTAGATATAAGTATTAACTTGATGGCTGAGGGTTGGAACTCTGGGTACGTTTGTAGAGCATTAGTAGTTAAGCCCAGAGCAAACCTGCAGGAGCATCTAGTTGAGGGGTGTACTAGTTACTCTTCTCTGTTCCTGTGACACACTACTCAAAGTCAAGCAACTCAAGGGAGAAAGGAGAGATTCATTCAGCTTGAGGTTCCAGAAAGGAGATACGATCCATTGTGGGCGGAAAGGAATGGCTGGCTGGCAGAAGCTGGAGGTGGGCTAAACCACTACAGACTTCGTGGAGAGAGCTGCTGCTACAAGCTCCAGAGCAGACTCACTGGAGCAGGGAGGGGCTAAGCCACCTCAAGGCATGCCCCCTGTGACTGCCTTCCTCCAGCAAGGCTCCGCCCCCTAGAGGTGACCTTCCCAAATACTGGCAGCAGCTAAGATTTCAAACACATGAGCCTTGGGGGGGCAACTCATATTTCAAACCATGACAATGGGGAAGACCTGACCCATGGTGGGTAGGATTAGGCTCTGGAGAGGTGAAGAAAATATAGAGCTAGTTGAGAAAGTTGGCATCCTTCTGTACACTTGGCCAGACATGCTGGTCTGGCAAGTGAGGATCATCCCTCTCTCAGCCATTATGTAGAGATGGTGTGGCCAGTTCCCTCGGCCCTGGTGCTGGAGTGAGCTCTCCTGCCAAGCTGGACAAACAACTGTAACCAGGAATCTTTTTTATTATTATTATTTTTTATTTTTCTGCTCATACGAACGCAATAGGTACCCCTGTCCCCTCCCTCCCTCCATGCCTCCCTGGACCTCCCTCCTCTCTCCTCCCTTTTCCCCTTCCTTTCCCCCCTCTCTCCCTTTCTCCAGTGCCCCTCCCCCATCTCTGAAGCATCCTTTAATGTATATGTCAAAGGAATCTTAAGAGAAAATAAACCTTTGTTCCCTTAAGCCATCCGATGGTGATTTCATCAGTAATATGCAAAGTAACTGCAACAAAAAGATACCCACCACCAACAGTACCCGAGCTACCCCCCGTGGGCCCATGCAGGCCACCGGCTCGAAGCAGGTGCACTACCACACTTGGGAATACCTGTGGACACATGGCACATAGGGGTGGCAGAGAGCACCCGTGTTCTGTGGCCCTGGGCGATCACGCGCCAATTACACGCCAATTACACGCAAACAGCTTCCTGCATCCACACTGAAACTAAGGACGTGCCTGGCATCAATCTAAACAACAAGTTGGCACAAGGATTTCCTTGTTTGTCTTAATAATAACAGCACAGCTAGGACTCAAAGGAACCCTAAACAAAAGCATTGTAGGAAGCTGTTCAAATGCTGCAAGTACTGAAAGGTCACACTGGACACACACACACACACATACACACACACGCAGACACACACACTCACACACACATACGCACACACACACACTCACACACACATACACACACACACACACACACACACACACACTCACACACACCCTTTTCTGTGAAATAGTCTGACGGTCCCAGGAGCTGCGGAAGCTGCACAGGGCTCTAGCCAGGAGGAGCATGTCTCCAGCGCTCTTCCAGCTTCTTTTGCTTTTTCTTTGGAGACAGAGTCTCGCCAGGTGGTCCCCAGACTGGCTCCCTTCAAGTCACAGCCCAGGAGGGCCCGCAAGGGGCCACCCTCCCGCCTCGGCCTCCCCGGGTAGCTGGGGGTCCAAGCTCGTGCCAGCAGGCCTGCGCCCCCAAGCCTCACCCAGCCCAGGCACGTGCATGTGGACAGCGAAGCCCCCCCGAGGGATGGGCACGTGGCACGAGGTCAGCAGCGACCCGTGTGGGCAGCACACAGCTCCCGTCTTGCAAACGCGATGATCCGCAAGCAGACAGCAGGGCAAACATGGCGTCCGGACCCAGGAGCGCTATTTCTGGACACTTGACACTGATCAGGTCGTGGTGACTTGGTTCCCACGTCAGTTATTAAATGGGACTGTCGCACTTGAAGGAAAACGTCCAAGTCCTATATAAATCATCATTAGGACAACTTGTGCTATATGCATGAAATTTTTATAAGTAACCCTTAGTAATTGAACATGTCAGTGAGAGTCAATGTGATCGTTTAAATATATATATGATCATATATATACTCTCAGATATATAATCATACATATTTCGAGTTATTAAAGCAATGGTGCAAAGTTCAAATATAGAAGTAAAATACCGGAGACAACTTAGCACAAAATATGAATGGTGGTCTGTGAATGCAGGCCCTATTAAAATTGTTTTCAGTATCATCCTTTGCCAAAGGTTAAATGATCTCTAAGACAAAAATATATGTTTTTGAAGCTCCCCATATGCCAGGCCTTTCAAAGATGCCAAATATGAGTGGCTGGGAGCACCCACACCTCCAAACTCAGAAATTCAGACTCTGAAAGTAAAGGGCTCTGCCCACTTTCCGGCAGCAACCGGCTCAGAGCTGCTTTCCACCGGAAAAAGCACAAGAGCATTTTTTTTAATCAGCGCGGTTTTTTCATGAACAAAGGGCGGGGTGGGAGGCGGGAAGCAGTTGGGGTGCAACATCGCCATCTAGCGGCCGAAGCAACCGAAATACACCTGCACACAACGCGACTCCTTCTGGTCCTTTTTGGAAAAATTCCTCTGCGAACGATCGCTTTGGGAAACCACGGACATGCAGAAGACCACTACATTCACTTGCATCTGCCCAGGTGGGCTTGATGAACCATCTCCGGCAAGAGCCTTCCATAGTCTTCTCCCGCAAATAAGAAATGTCACCCAAGTCCTTCCCATACGGAAAACACACAGGTGACGAGCTAGGGTGTCTGGATTCCAGGCCTGTGCGCCTTTAGGAATTTGTCAGTGCTTGCTTCCTTCACCACCGGGGGTTCGGTCTCCATCCCTGCCAAGTCTGGAAGGCCGGCCTTGACTACCTGGCTCAAGTCATTGCTTCCTCGCCCTCCCCAATATTGAATTCGTTTACTAATTGGCTAATTCATTTTCCCTCTCTTTGCCACATAATTGGGCAGTTATCTGCGATACTACAAAAGCGTCAGACACCTGTTAAAACAGGTTCCTTTAAAATATGAAATGGGCTAGAGGAACAGCTCAGATCGCTGGCAGTGAAAACACTCGCCCTGAAAGTAAACACCGCAGTTAAGATCCAGATCCCACTGGTCGCTGTAGTAGCGCGTGTATTAAAACTGGAACGACAGAGAAGATTAGCATAGCTCCTGAGCAAGGATGACATGAGAATGAATGAAGCAATCTGTATTTAAAAAAAAAAAAAAAAAAAGATCCAGATCCCAGGTAAAATGCCAGGCAGGCAAGGGGGCACACCTTAATTCAACACCTGTAAGGCAGAACCTGGAATCCCTAGAAAGGCTGTCTAGGCAGACTAACTGCAGCAGTGAGCTCTGGTTTAATAGAGATTCAGTCTCAAAACGGTAAGGGTACAACAGACATTGAGAAAGATTAAGGAACAGCACTGTGAAATATTCATGTGTCTTCAGTCACATATGCCTCCACTCAAGCACATGTGCATACAACCACATGCTAAACACGAATACGGACATGCATGAAACCCACATAGAGAAGGGGCAAGACAGAAAACCACGACCTGCTTTTGCTTCCTTGAAGTTTCTGCAGAGCAGCAGAGTACAAAGAAACCTTTACAATATCTGCTTACCTCATTATAAGTCCTGAAAAATTCGAGATATGTCTCTTTCAGCTGTTAGGAGAAACTTAACCTACTTTGATGCACACCAATAACAACAAAATATCTTATTGCTCAATCTCTGCTTGATATACTTGAAATCTGAAGAGTCCGCCCCAAATGTATGTATGATAAAGAATTTGATCTCCAAAACGGTAGAATCTTGTACAATCTTAAGGATTGGGACATTGGGAGGGAGGGAGTCTATATAGAGGTCATAGCCACTAGGGAAGAAGCTCCTACTACGAGTGGGCACACCAACAAACTGCCTTCTAAATACTCACCTTTAAATCCACAGACTAGTGCTGCTTTCAACCTTCATCCAAGAAGTCTTTTTTTTTCTTTTCTTTTCTTTTTAAAGGATGATGTTTAATACATAGAATCACAAACTAGTTAAAGTCCCCTATAGGTTAATTCCTAATAGAAAGCTCTCAAACACCAGGCCACTGTAAACTATGGGCAAAGACATTTCAGCAATCAGAAAATTTAATACAGAAATAAAAGGATTCCATAGAGTGTCTTGAAACAGTAATCGTTGGACACAAAATTTCTACCTAGGGAGGTCACCAGCTGAGATTCAAGTCATTTCACAGATGACTTGCTAAGTTGCATTTCCCTGTCTCTCTTCAACTGTCTTCACACTCGTTATGCAAACAGTGGTTTCATTAGGACATCTCCAGTGAATCTGGCCCACCTTACCCTATGGCCTTCTCTCGTCCCTCTCCCACTCCCTGTGTCCTCTCCCCAGACGGTCTATTTTCGGGACTGTTGGGGTATGTGCCCCCTAGTGCGCTTCACTTGGTTGCAGACTTATGAGCATGGGAAACCTCTCTCCCTCCCCCAGCAATCTTGACCTGTAATTCTCAGGGAGCTGCGGAGCCCCCTGCTGAAAGGTCGAAGACCCAATCTTGTATGAAATGCTTCGTGAAACCCATCCCTAGACACCATTCAGCCCCTTTAGCTTTTAAGACAACAAGTGATGCCCCAGAATGGAGCCCTCCCCCAGGCCCTCCGTGGGTCCCACCCGCAGGCGTGGCCCCTCCAAGCCCTGTCCCCTTGAGCTGATGTCTCAGGGGCGGGACACTGGCTGCGGCTGTTGCTGCGGCGCAGAGGGAGAAGGTGGGAAGGATTTCCACTGGGGTCTTGGCGGGGCGCAACTGGTGCCAGCGGGGCCCTATTGGGTGGGAGGTGGGGCTTCGCTCCCACAGCGGTCACCTGCGGGGCGCCACCTGCAGGGGTCAGGCCCTGCTTTCCACCAGCAGCCGAAGTTCACTTTCTCCACCACTGGATGGCAGTGCAGGACTATTGAGCTGCACCTGAGGCTAAGTCCCCCGCCCTTCGTGCCTCTAAAAAAGAAGTAGAATTTCTCTATGTAAAAATCAGCTGTTTCAGAGTATGGCTGTTTACTTTGTTTTCACATTTTTCTTTTTCTGCCTTTTAGGGACATGTATTCATGTAGCTGACAACTAAAATCAAAATAGAAAATTTTAAATAATAAAATACAGTTTCTTGCGTGGTTCTATTATAATTCTCACCAGTGCAAACTGCCCTTGGGTTTCAAGCAGGTATTTTTCGTCTGGGGCTCCTTGGTAATCCAGCTACTTATATTTCTGCTTCTTCTCTGATTGGGTTTGGTGATCTTTTCCACCTCATTTTCTCACCATTTATGCATCTGTGTTATCTGGTTGGATATATTGTTTTAGTCACAGGCGCTACTCAGCCTCACTAGGAAATTTGTAAGACAAAGTTATAACAAAAAAATGCAATAGTACTCACAATCCTGTCAGCCAGCTATCAAATCAACAGATGGTAGCAATTTTCAAAAGTCTTTTGTTTTTGAAGGTGCATTTCATTAAGGTTTATTTTAAATGATCCATAGAAACCAAATGTTATTTTTTATCTCCGGTGTTATCACGAGTTTTGATACACACAAACAGGGTATACTGTTCAATTCATGGAAGACAGCTTCTCTTACTGTTCCGGTTTCTTTAAGAAGGGAGGAAATATCCCAGCTCCTTCTACCTTTCCAGAGCAAAAGTGCATTTTCAAATTGAACAGACACATTACCTACTGCCTCCAACATCTTTTCTTTTTTTTTTCTTTTTTTTATTATTATTTCTTCAACTGTGTGCATATGCGTGTGTGTGTGTGTGTGTGTGTGTGTGTGTGTGTGTGTGTGTAGAACCACGGACGAATCGCGAACCACCATGGACGCCTCCACCTCCTTCTGCCCCGGGATTCACAGGCTCCGCCCTACCAGAACCAGAAGCGCAGGCCGCCCCCGCTTCCGCCTGGCGTCTATAGTGGGATCTAGGATCCGAACTCAGGACCTTCCGCCTGCAAGGCGGAGGCTTAACCCCTGAGCCCCCTCTCCAGCCCCCCAACATCTTTTCTTAAATTCAGATTTTTGCCTTGGTAGAAATCCTAAAAATCAATTGAAAAAGACCTGAATTTCAGATCTCTTTAAATTTTACCTCCTAAAGCAATAGATGACTAGGAACAGTGTGAAGTAAGTTCTTGGTAATTAGCTGCAAGGCTGACTGGTTAGAGTTTCAGTGATATGCAAAAGTTGGACTGCGTCAAATCTAGAGCCAAAATATCTTGACCCACCTTTAACCCCCTTAATAGTCATTTATTAACCACTCTACATAGGACCTAACATCGGAGTGACTATCAGGTAAATCCTTTAGAATGTACATGCAGACCCTTGTTTTCCCCCAACCAATAGGCAAAAGATGTCATCAGATAGCATCTGAGGTATGCAGCACAGTTCTCCCCCACTTTGCTGTAACCGGTATATCCATCAATAGATGTGAAAAGTGTCTCAATGTATAGTGTCTTTTGTTCAGTGACTATAAAAGCTCAAACAACTGTTATCATAGTGGAACACATGGTATTTGGTAACCTGAACACTGTTCCCGGGCCATGGTGATCACATTTGGCCCCAGAATAAACCACCCGCTTATTTCTCTTAAAGTTAAGAGTTGTGATTTTGCTTTAATGCGTGGAAATTAGTTCCTAAGTGCGATGGGAATCGGGAATCAGCCCTGGTTCCTACAGGAAAAGTCAGTGCCGTCATGCATCCACCTTAAGGAAGGAACCCCTGGTTTCTGGGGGTGGTGATGGTGGTGATGGTGGTGGTGGTGGTGATGGTGGTGGTGGCGGCGGCGGCAGCGGCGGCGGCAGTAGTGCTTCATGTTAGCTCGACTTGCCTTGCTACTTTTGCTCACCAGAAAACCAGCATCTAGCAGTGTTTCCAACGCATACTCGTGCTGTGATTGAATAAAGAGCTTCTTTCTTCCTGACACTGATGCTGATCCTGGAACGTATCACCAGCCTGTCCACACTCCCGGGATGACGCTGTAGGGATGTGCATGGCTTTCTGTTCTTCCAGCTCGCACTGTATTACCAATTTTATGGTACGTAATGTTGGGAGAAGTTCTGCTGGCATCCTGCACCGTGCTCCCCAGTGCGTAACACATTCGGTAACACAGACCAAGAATAGGTGGGCCGGGAGGACGAAGACCCTCGGTGCCAACTACTAAGGTTTAGCTAAAAGGACTTGATTTCAAACTTAAGCAGTTCTAGAGCAGCCATGCTGGGACGGTCTCTGAAGGTCTTGGAAGGTCATCCCCCACCGCTGGGATTACCCTGAAGGAACACACCCTTGGCCAACTTTCCCCAACCCTCAGTTCATGAAAGGATATGCAGATTAGTTCTCCACAGTAGCAAAGCCCTACCTATCAGGAGGTCTAGCACAGGAGCAACTTGGGACCAATGAGATGCAAAGGACCAAAATCTCCAATCAGGTTTACAGAAATTGGAGCTAACCAGTAGGAAAAGCCATTTTCCCCCCCAGGCCTTTCTAAATGTATAAATATTCCCGACCTTGGCAGCCATCTTTGGCACTTGCCCCTCATACACTCCATGTCTGGAGTCCATGAGTTCTTTTCCAGCTCCTTGTCCCTCATGGATCACATGCCTGGAGTCCATGAGTTCTCCAGGGCGCCCTTGCCCTTCATGGTACGCCATGTCTGGAGTCTGTGAGTTCCATTCTTTCTCTCCTCTAATACACTCTGCTATAATCCTCTATGCCTTAATCAATCTTCAACTCCCAAACACTAGAACCCGGATATATACAGACCACAGGAGAGGGACCCAGTAACATTTACTGGGCACAGTCAGTGACCTCGCAACAATACTGCTGTACTTTTAATTGAAGGTATTTAATAGGGAAAATTACAACTGGTCAAAATTGATGAAGTTAGTGACTACAACTGCTCTGTTAGACAGAACATCTAAACCACTACTGATCCCAAGGCTCAGGAACATCACGGAAGAAGGGACAGGAAGGCTGTAGGAGCCTGGGAGGTGCTGCCGGACACGAGCTCCTGGACACGACAGGACTATTGCATCCACGAAAGTCACTGCAGTGCTGTGCACTTCCACAAGAGCCACGTAAAATGCAGCTTCTCGACATTTCAATGTGCAAGGGAAAGATCTCAAGAGGCTCCACGACTCTGTGAGAAACTACCGAAGGTTAATGCTGGATGGACGAGGATGCTTTTCTCAGCGGTAAACACACTTCTACTTGATCCATGCTCCACAAGAGCCAGGCTCATGCCATTGCCAGTAACCCAGAGAGTAACACACACACACACACACACACACACACACACACACGAAAGTAGGAGGGAGACTGGTAGGGAAGAAAGAGATTTGTAGTGGGAAAGAGGGGGCTGAGATTGGGTAATAAGGGGTAAAAACAAAATCATAGTTTTCATAAAACTCTAAAACAATAAAAATAAATTAAATAAAGAATGAAAGTAGTCGTTGAAATAGGTAGGAAGCCATCGTGTTGATACAGTTCTCATGACTAAATGACAAGGAGTTTCACACATGCATTTTCTTTTTACCATCTCTTATTATTTATGATGGGTCTCCAGAAGCAGTCAAGAATGACCTAGAACTTCTGCGGCATACCACCTCCTGAGCACTAACAAGCAGTCCATTTGCACCGCCTCATTTGTGTTGCACTAGAGAACCGAACCTGGACTCAGGCCTGTTAGGGAAGCAATTCTACCACCTAACCTACATCCCCAGCCAACTCCTTCCTCCTTGACTATCCTCTCCTCCTCTTCTCTAGCAGTTCCCAAGCAAAAAAGAAAAAAGAAAAAGAAAAAAAGAAAACATTGCCGGGTCTCTAAAGACAAAGCCTAGAAGAAGAAATGATCTGGCCCCC
Organism: Typhlomys cinereus; assembly: GCA_023101885.1. Classification (NCBI taxonomy): domain Eukaryota; kingdom Metazoa; phylum Chordata; class Mammalia; order Rodentia; family Platacanthomyidae; genus Typhlomys; species Typhlomys cinereus. The sequence goes on along the minus strand of JALPQD010000379.1, from coordinate 873,568 downwards.
AGCACAAGAACTTCACTACACTTTGACATTTCCCAAGTCACATCAACACTATCTGGGATTTGATACGGAACTGCAAATCTCTCCATAGGCCTATAAGCCTTCTGAGTTTGCTTACTCGATTAGAAATGCCCTTTAGAGGGGTGGCTACTTCTTTGCTGATCAGCTCACTATCAACCTTAATCTTCATAATAATCTGTACTTTGGGGGATTTTGCTTTCATTAAGGAAAGGCCTGTTTAAAACGTGTAAATTTTCTACCTTGTTTTTGCCAGCTATTCTCTGATTTGATATAATTGTGCTATGTGTTCATTTAGTTTGTCTTCATAATCATTGTTGATGTCATGTAATGGTTTATGTCATTTGTCTGGTAGTTTGTTACCCTATATCTATGATTTGAAAGTTTAACCAAATAAGTATGCAATTTTATTTCATTTCCTTCTAAATTTATACTCCTGGGGCTGAAAAAGTAGCTCAGGGATTAAGCTTCTGCCTCACAAGCAGAAGGTCCTGAGTTTGGATCCCAGATCCCACATAAAAACACTAGGCAGAAATGGAGGTGGCCTACTCTTCTGGCCCTAAGAAAGGTGGAGCCTGGGAAACTTCAGAGCAAAGCAAAGAGAAAGTAGAACAACCAGTATAATTCCGAAGTCATCCTTGAGCCTCCACAGGCACACAGTGTGCTCTGACACACAAACACACACACACAGACACACACACACATATACACACACAAAAGACTGAAAAAATAAATTTATACTCCCACTCAATTTTAAATTGTTAAGTGTGTTTTGCTTTGTCGTATAACTAAGACTTAACATAAAACTTGCCTTACCTTAGTCTGCCCATATATGTTTCTGTAGGCTATCTTTCTCTGTGTCTGGAGTGATAAGACGAAAGGCCTGAGTGCAAAAAGCTTTAGCTCATCAGAACTGATATAAACCTTTGGTATTCATGTAACCTGATATAAATTGATATAAACCTTTGGTGGCTCATGTAGGCTGGCTTACAAACATACTATGTAAGCAAGGATGAACTAAAATTGGTCCTGCTGCCTCTACTTTTTAGGTGCTGCCACCATTGTGGGCTAAATATAAAAACTTCAAAAAAGAGTAAATACTGTAGGAGAGACAAAAACACAACAGGTGAAATCTGAGAAAGAGAAAAAAACAATGTTATCTTACATCACTATCCTTTCTCTTAGTTCTTAGTCTTTTTATTTTAAATTTATTTTTCTAGTTTTACAAACATATTGAGTACTTATCCCTACTTCTCTCCATCCCACTTCCTCCCATTCCCTTCTTTTGTCTTCATTAATCCATCTCACTCCCTCCCACCCTCCTGCCTTATCCATGGACCCCAGTGTTCCCTCTGGCTTGTCTACTCTTGTGGGGGTTCAGGCCTCTGGCATACCAAGTTGCCTCTATTCAGGCAACCCCACTGATAGGGACATTTCCCTTCACTCATCATCCAGCTTTAGTCCCCAAGGTTTCCACTGTATGTTCTTATCTCTCTTGAATTCCTTGATAATCTACTGGGGCATGTTGGTGTGTCAGTCATTATGCAGGTCTGAGAAGGACAAGTTTCAATGCAAATTCTTAGTTTTTTAACTTCCTCTCAGACTATTCCAAAATTGACTGGCATAGACCCAGCATTCCTTCCCCAGAGTCAGAGGGAGAAAGAGAAGGAGAGAGAGACAGAGACAGAGACAGAGAGATAGAAAGACACACAGAGAGAGAATCCCGCCCCTGAGAGAAAATGGGGATACTTAGGACCGGAGCAATGACTCAAGGTTGCAAGTTTGTGCCTCAGAAGCAAAATGATCTGGGTTTGGATCTCCAAATCCCAAGTAAAAATGCCAGGTAGATATGGAAGCAGTCTGCAATTCCACTCCTGGAAGGCTGAGCCTTGGAAACCTGACAGTAAAAGGCATAAGGAGGTAGAAATAATCCAGAATTACTCCTGAAATCACCCTTGAGTCACCAAAAATCATCCATAATCAGCACCTTCTGGTACACACAACACACACACACACACACACACACACACACACACACATTACTTGGTCTTATTATGGGGTGGCTTGTTTGGGGGCCTTTCTGGATAGGTAAAAAGTGGATATTTTATTATCTTGTTAAGCAATATATTTTATTCCATTTAACTTTTCTGAAATTTGGAGGGTGAGGCACCATGAGTCATCGGGAGTTAGACTGCGCTATAGCCACACTCCCGCCCTTCCAGCAGCAAATCATCTTAGTTTCTCTCCAGGTGCGGTGATAAAAAGGGACCCAGACAGTTTAGTGGTGCAGGGGCTGATTCACGCTCACAACATCAGGTTACAGTCCGCTTCAGCAGGCTTGTGGCACCAATAGCAAGAGCCAAGGACTGGCCACACACAGACGCAGCAAGGGCTGAAAGAGGGGCATACCCTAGAACTTGCCAGGTTGCTATAGCAAATCAGTTCTCTCCCTCGCAATCTTATCTACCTGCTCAGGAACTGATCCCACTCCATAGGAGTTGGGGCTTCTCACATTAATCAGATAATCCCTTCCAGTCCAGCTAAGAAGTTTCCCATAGGGTGTGCCCAAAGGCTCAGCTCTATTTGTCAAGTTGATACCTGAACCATGGACACAGGCGCTCCACGTGTTTGTGTAAGGCATCACAGGTCACTGGCTCAGGCTGCAGCAGTCAGGATCTGACTTAAAAAGTGGCGAGTCCCATCCCAAGCCCAGAAACATCACAGAAAAGGGAGTGGGAAGATTTGTAAGAGCCGGGGGGGGGGGGGGGGGGGGAGAGGAAACGGCTGGCGGGAAGCGTGTGAGTTTTGAGGTTGGGAACAGAAGAAAGAGCTAGACTGTAGCCTCCAGCTATTGAGGATGGGCACCCACTCTGTTCAGAGAATGTTTCTGAGTGGGAACTCTGGCGTGCCCGCTTCTCTGAGGTGCCAGAGGACCCTCTCCACAGACCTAATGGCCCTAGGCCAGGAAGCGGACCCCCCACAGAATACTCACGGACACGGGTTCGATACAAAAGCAAGAGGATTTTATTCCAGCGAGCAGGGGTCGCCCCATACAGGAGAGGGAGAGATGACCCCGAGCTCAAGAAGCATAAATTAATTGGTTACAAGCAAAGCACAAAGAAAACGGCGCGAAGGCTTTTGGTTTTGTGGTGTTTGGCACAGCTGCACGTACTAGACCTTGAGAGGGGGAGCATTTCCCGGAGTTCTGTGTGGGGAGGGGGCAAGCGGGCTTAGGCGGCATCTGGACATACTGAAAACATTTCTCCGAGACCTTGAAGGGGGAAGATTCCTGGAACCAACTTTGGGGAGGGGGTCTGGGTGGTCTAGTGTCTGGGTCTGGGTGGTTTGGCATCTGGCCTTCTCCCAGGGACCTTGAGAGTGGAGATGTTTCAGTCTCTAGCCACCCATATTAGACTTTTATTTTTAGAACTCCGAAAACTGCTGCCCACCAAGCTGTTAGTCATGACTTTTCCTGACCCAAGGATATGAACATTTCTTTTCTTTCTCATTATTTGTCTGTCTGCCTTTGGGTCTGTTTTTTAAAAATTTCTTTTCTTCCACACACCAAGGCTGGTGGAGTCGGGGAGCGCCTCACGGCTGAAGCAACCCGACAAGTGACATTCTTCATGAGCTAGTGCTCGATGAGAAGAAATCAGCAGAAGCCCTGATGAGAAAACGGAAACTCACGGGCGGCCCAGTTCCCGCGCCGCCCAGGGCCTCGCAGTGCCAGCATGAGGCTGCCTGCCACGCTCTAGGAACAAGAAGCCCCTGGCACAAGGCAAGGAGAAGCCCAGCAGGGCTATCAGAAGATCCCTCCTCTGATGCCACGGATGCCAAGAACAGGACTGACATGCCGAAGGCAAGCATCTGCCATGGCAACAAAGCAACCATCGGCATTCGAAAAGCTTGGGGGTTTTAAGTATTCTCTCCTTCCCCATTTGGTATTTCTTCGGGAAGAACAGCCAGTGAACCTCGAAGACATGTCACTGCACAGCGTAGCAGAGCAGAGAGAGGATCTTCTTTTGCAGTGACTTCCCAAGACTTCTTATCTCTTCTTTTGTTACTTTTTTGTTTATTTTTGAGATAGGCTGCTGTGCTATGTATCCCGCACTAGCTTCAAGCTCTTAATCTTCCAGCCTTAGCCTCCTAAATGCTGGAATTATAGGCGTGCACCACGGGAGGACTGTTAAATTCATGATTTTCCCTAGAGCTATGTATATTTCCACAAGACCTGCACAGGAAATGCCTATCAATATTTCACCACGGAAGGGGAAAGATCTGAAGATGTTCCATGCCTCTCTGAGACACTGATGGGGGTGATGGTGACGGGGAGGAAATGAAAGATGTTTTCCTCACTGGTACACCCACGGATAGATGCTTCGTATCCCAGCAAGTACTCAGACACATGTCATTAGAGACAAACCAGATGAAACCTGGTGGGCTGCACGTGTGAAGAGGCTTTATTTTAGTACTCCCCCTGCTGCCTCGATACCCGGCCCCACTGGAAAGGGCATCGGATGACCAGCACTATTGGGTGGAAGTGAGGTGGTCTGGGAGGGAGAGGGAGATAACACCCCCTTGCCTCAAGCAGCTCCTACATATGATCCGCAATGCAACCCTGAGTATGGTTATGGGGAATGGATGAGAAATCAATTCCAAAATACTATTGAAGGACTCAGGAGAATGAAGCAAAATCCTACTATAATAAGTTGACAGGAAAAACTCGTGGCCCACCTGAACCCCTATGCTCTTCCTTGACAGACTTAGAGACACATTAAGAAAATCCAGAAAGTCTAGAAGGACAAATTGTCCTCAAGCACAGGTCAATCACTCAGATAGCCCCCAATATATGTAGGGAATTACAAAAGATGGCTTTTAGCCTAGAACAGGACCTAAATGATACAAAGAGAGTAGCCTCGAATACTTTTTCCAAAGAGAAATTGAAGGGAGAAAAAAAAGAGAGCCAGGAGAAGGGAAAAAAATCAAAGTTTGATAATGGCCCCATGGGAATGGAGTAAAACACGCCTACAAAACAACCCAAAGTGCCTTCCATCAGAGAGAGACAATAAGTTAAAATGTTTTAAATGTGATCAGCTTGGGCATCACCGAAAAGACTGTCCTGAGTACACGAAGCCTCCACCTGGCCCAGGTCCTGACTGGGAATCTCCGCTGGCAGAAGAATTGCCCCCTAAGGGGCAATCAACTTTTAATAAACCCCAGGGGATCAAGTCCCTCTGCCAGGGGTCAATGACTAGGCCCAAGGCTCTTGGTTTTCTTCTGATGGGAAAAGCAGGACCTGTCACTAATTACAGCCAAGGAGAGATCAAATATCAAATTGATGTAAGGTCTGGAACCTCAGGTTGACATGTCATCAACAAAAGGGATGGATTGAAAACCCTGAAGCAAACTAATCCCACCCTCAGGTAACTAATGCAAAATCGTACAGGCCTTCCATCCAAGTCTTCATTTAGGGGGCGATAATTTGTTAGAGATTACTAACAGGTTATTTTAAGGCAGACACAAGCAAGGGACTCTAGAACATGCTACATGTCCCATCTGTCAAAGAAACAACCCTTTAATCTTACAGCAGATTCCCATATACAACCAGAGAAAAGAAACCTACCCAGGGGAAGACCGGCAAGTAGATTTTACTCGTATGCCCAAGTCTGAGTTCCATAGTAGCATCTCCAGGTCAAACAGAACGCGCAAAGGAAGTAGTGTAGAAATTGATAACTGAGATTATCCCCAGATTTGAATTATCGCAAGGGCTACACAGAGATAACAGCCCCTTGTTTAAACCAGAAATTACTCAGAGTCTCCAGGGCACTCGGAATTAAATATCCTGGAGACCGCAATCTACAGGGAAAGTGGGGAAGTCCAATGAGATTCTTAAAAGACCCTTAAGAAAAATAACCCAGGAAGCCCGCCTGAGCTGGGGCAGGGCGCGCCTGCTGCCGTCTTCAGGATGAGAAACACTCCCAGAGGCTCTCTAAACTTTTGCCTTTGAGATGCCACGTGGACATCCCTTTTTAAGAAATGATCACATTTTCCATTCATAAATTAATTTGACCATAGACCATATTATACATTTGGATACATTTCAACAAGCCCTTAAAGAGACAGCCATCTCAAGTTGATGGCACCCCGTGTTTTCAACTAGGGCAAGAAATCTTAATAAAACAGTGGCCTCGATCTAAGCCCTCTATGCAGGCTATTTGGTAAGGACCCCACACTGCCTTTTTAGTCTCCCCAAGGGCAATTAAGGTAGAAGGTATTGACAGGTGAATTCATTACACTTGTGTTAAGAATTGAATCCAGCCACCGAGACACTGACCTCGAGGGAGGAACAGAGGGACCTAGAGAATTCTACCTCTACCTTCACCGGAGAATGACAACTCCCACTCCAGTGTGATTCTCCACATACGCAGATAGTTGCGCTTTGCTTGCTCCTTGTTTCCACCAGTTTTCTCCCCTCTTGCTTGGACGCAGGCTGCAAACTTCCACTCGCCACGCCTGCTCTCCCTCGTGCGCGCGCACTCTGCGCCGGCTTCCTGTGCCACTCGGGCACCTTTCACACTCTCCCAGGAAGTTCTGTGGATTCTGTTCTGCTGGAAGGATTGTTCCCCATCTAGTTCCTTCCTCATCTGCCTTATCTTCCCCTCCCCCCTGTTTATGAGGGGCCCCAGCTTCAAACTGAAAAGAGAAAGGCAGTGCTTGTCTCTCATGTGCTGGGATCTACAGGAACCGTTGGGACGGCAGCATTCATAGTTACTGTTCCAGGTATGGTAACAGGTGAACTGCACGTAGCTGTACTCCAAAATCATGCCACCATAGACTACCTCTTACTCAGAGATCACGTGGGATGTGAGCGGTTTCCAGAAATGTGTTGCTTTAGTATTTCAGATGATCCAAAGCAAATCTCATTTCAAGGAGATAAACTTTGCCAAGAAATTAACAAATTTAATACGGGTTCTTCTTAACTATTCCATCTGCCTTCTTGGTTACCATGATTTATGCCTTTCATCGCACCCCTCATTGTGATACTTTCAATCCATTCAGACCTTGGATGTTTAACCTTCTTAGATTAAACTTCAAATGATGATAAACCAAGACCCATCTACAGTAGATCTCTGGACCATCCCAGCACTTGGAATGAGGACTTTTTTTTTTATTCATTTTTATTCAATTGTGCGTGTGTGCGCACACGTGTGTATGTGTGTGTGTAGTGTATGTGTGTGTAGAACCACGGACGAATTTGGGAACCACCATGGACGCCTCCACCTCCTCCTTGTTTTCTCTGCCCGGGGATTCACAGGCTCCGCCCTACCAGGACCAGAAGCGCAGGCCGCCCCCGCTTCCGCCTGGCGTCTATACGTAGGATCTGGGATCCGAACTCAGGACCTCCCGCCTGCAAGGCAGAGGCTTAACCTCTGAGCCACCTCTCCAGCCCCGGAATGAGGACTTTTGACTGTTCTCTCTTCTTTGCCCCGGCTCAGAAGGAAGCAGTCAGAATGGTGGTTGTCCCTCCTCACTCAAGCAGTCAAGATCCTCATTAGATGGAGGTAGGAGGGGGTAAGAGAGAGAATAGCTTCCACTAGGCAATTTTAGAATAGGGATTTTAGCTAGAATAGTTTTTTTCTAGGTAGTTTTAGAATAAACCAGCCAGACTGAGAAGATTCTTAAAGGTCATTCCATTCCCCACTGCTGAGATACCCTAAAAGAACACGCCCTGTCATTCACAAGAACCGGCTCCAATCCCCCACAGAGATAAGGGCACCAACTTCCCCCACCCTTCTGTTTATGAGAGGATATGGTGATGAATTCCTCAAAAGAAACAGTTGACCACAAATTAGCCACCAGTATGAAGGGACCAATCAGACACTGAGGAAACCAAAAGCCCCAATCAGCTTTAAAGAAACTAAGACTAACCAATAAGAAAAGGCCACTTTTCCAGGGCCTGCCTAAGTCCATAAATAGCCTGACCCTGGCAGCCATGAAATGCCTCCCTTGCCCCTCACCCACTTCATGTTCCTTTTTCTCACGGAACACATTTTGCCTTAACCCACGCCACATGCTCTGGTGTTTTTGCACCCCGGGAACACAAAATCCTGGAAAGAAACTTGGTATCACGATGAACAAGTCTTAGGTAGAGGCGAGGCAGTCTGGAAATTAGACACAGACCCTAAACAGATAGGTAGTGAAGGAGCTCAGAGCAGAACTCTGACAACAGACTTCTTAAATGACTGCGGGGCACATCTATCCTGCCAGCAGGCATCCAGGCCGCCCTGCCTGGGCAAAGGTGCAAGGAAGATTGGACTTGGAAATGTGCCCAGGAGAAGAGACAGACCCACCACCTTCGGCCCCAATTTTTTGTACTTACAAAATACGACTTTGCTCTTCTGCATCTTCAATCCTTTCCTGCCATATAAGTCTTGATCTGGCGGAGAAAAGAGGGCAGATTTCAGTCCTCGACAGGAACAGAGGGATACCAAAAGAAGGTGTTAGGAGGGGTTGCCGGTTCCAGGCCACTTGGATACCAGAGCAATGGCGAAGGTTTCAGTCCAGTTCCTTGGAAGACAGTGGGCATCAGTTCCACGTGCAAGGAAGATTGGCCGGCAGGTAGGGCACACGGCGGTGTCCAGAAAACTAATCAGTCATTCTGTCAAAGAGGGGGGAGTTGAGGAGCAAACAACAGCAAGAAGCCAAAATAATCCTAGGAAAAGCTGGAATTTGACTGTTTTAGTTTCTCAATACAGGTGAAAGTTCTGCTAGTTTGTGAGGGCCACTGTCATCCGTGGAAAAAGAAGGACTTTTTTGTTGCTTTTTTTTTTGAGACATGCTTTCACTGAACTGTCTCCACACTGGCTCCCTTCAAGTCACAGCCCAGGAGGGCCTGCAAGGGGCCACCCTCCCGCCTCAGCAAGTAGCTGGGGGTCCAAGCTCATGCCAGCAGGCCTGTGCCCCCAAGCCTCACCCAGCCCAGGCACGTGCATGTGGACAGCACGTGGTCATGTAGTCGGCTGCGACCCATGTGTACAGTACACAGCCTGGCATTTGTCTACTGGTGTTTTGAAAATAATGGTCAACAAACAGAAAGCAAAGCAAGTATAGCTCTGGCCTTAGAACAATAAAGACACTTGCTATTGGGACAGAGAAATGATGATTTCTGTTTTCTGTATCAGTTATTAAATAAGTTTGTCACACTTCAAAAAACATCCAAGTCTTTTTCAAATCACCACGTTACAAATTTTTATAAGCAGCACACAGTAATCGGACACGTCAGTGAACCACAATGTGATCATTTCATAAACATATATTAACACATATACAATGATACATATTTTAAAGCTAAAGAGTTAAAGCAAAGGTGCAAACACTCATCTCTAAATGTTCAAAAAATACCCATACCAATGAAAAAATATTTGAGACAAGTTCTCACAAAATATGAATAGCGGCTTTTGGTGGAGACCCTGTAGCTAAAACTGTTTTAGTTACTGCACTTGGCCAAAAGTTAAATGAAATCCAAGAAGGAAATACATGTTTATAAAGGGCCCCAAATGCTAGCTAAGCCTTTCAAAGAAGCCGAAATGCAAGAAGCTGGGGGCAGCTAAGCATGCAAACTGCTGAGACTCAATACTTAAAAAACAGGGGGATTTGTTCGCATACCAGCAGCACCCAGCTAGGGCCTCTTGCCAAGCGAAAGATCAGCAGAACATTTTTTTTTTTTCGCCAGAGTACTTTTTTCAAGCACGAAGGGCGGGGTGAGGAGGGGCGTGGCAAACTGCTCAAGGCGCAGCACTGCCCTCTGGCGGCCGAAGAAGAGGCGACACACCCGCAAGCGACCACACCACCTCCATTTTAGGAAATACACTGGAGGAGTGAGCGCTTCGGAAGGCCAGAACATGCAGAAGCCCACCAAATTCATTCCTACCTGCCCGTGGGCCCGATGAATCATCTCCGTCGAAAGCCTTCCATAGCCTTTTCCGCGCGAGAAATGTCACCACGTCTCTCCCACGGCGGAAGTACGTGCGTGGACCAAGCCCGTGGCTTCGGAGGTCGGAGCCTGCGCAAGTCCCAGTGCTGGGGAAGTGCCGGGGCCGCTTCCCCGCCACTAAAGCGTCCTTGCTCCTTCGCCGGGGGTCTGGAAAGCTGTCCTCGACCACCTGTGTCATTTAATCTTCCTCTGGGAGCTGGGCGTTTTGCTTTCCAACATGAATCGAACTTATATTAATTGGCTAACTAATTTTCCCACTTATCCCCAGGTTAATTGGGCAGTGACCTGCAATCCTAGATGATGCCAGGCGGCTATTAAAAGAAGTTCCTTCAAAACACGAAATTGTCCGGGAAAACAGCCAGGTCGCTACGCGGTTAAATCGATCGCTAGCGAAACGCTGCAGTTCAGACCACATGCCAAGTAAAATGCCAGGCAGGCATGGGGCACATGCACAGCTGTATCTCCAGCACCTGCAAGGAAGATGCTGGAATCCCCAGAAAGGTGGTCTAGGCAGACTAACCGCAGCAGTGAGCTCTGGTTTAATTAGGGCCCAGATTCAAAACAGCAAGGGACTGCGCACTGTGGCCTTCCTTCATGAAACAAGGTACTGTGAGGTATTTCTGAAAGCTGAAACTTCCACATCTACAAAGTTCCATGGATATTGCAAGTTAGCTATGAACTTGAAGGAAGGTTCTATATCTATGAAAAATTAGGTACAGATTTGAAGATAATTTCTCCAAGAAGCCCTCTGGCTGCTAGGCAGTAACTTGAAGGACACAAATGTGGGTGTCTGGTGACCCTTTCAGTTCATGTTTTCATTCCTTTTCTGTTCCTAGTTTCATGTGTATTTATATGGAATGCCTGCTCCTGTGTGTAGCCAGCGTTTGTACACACACGTGTTTGAGTGTAGGTGAGTTTGTACTACCCTGTATGCAATACAGAAATACCTCACACTACCTTATTTCATATCAATAAAAATAATTTCATTGCTACTGTCACTACTAGAGAACCTAAAGAATGAAATATTTTCAGCAAAACACGTGTGTTTGGAACTGGCAGACTGGCAGAACTTTTCAGTGGGAGTGCCTACATATCTGATATACTTCGGATCTGAAGTGTCTTACAGGGTAATCTTTAGAGCTGGGCCTAGACCTTGGGAAGTCCTCCGAGCGCAGGCCCTGAAGTACACTGTGGAACCCAGCCCCTTCCTCTTCCCTTAGGCCTCCAAGCCAGGAGATAGCAGGTTTTGTTTACCTCGTGCTTCTAGACTGATGCACTGCCCCACGGGGCCCAAAACATCAGACCAATTGATCATGGACTGTAACCTCCAAATCCCTGAGCCAAAATTGACGTTTTCTGTTATGAGCACCAGGGTTTATTATTATTATTATTATTATTATTATTATTATTATTATTATTATTATAGAGAGTGCCTAACAACAAGTAAACTATGGGCAAAAAGACATTTTAGCAGTCAAAAAAATTTAATACAGTAATGTAAAAGAGTCCATTGTGTCTTCAAGCAATAATCCTTGGACACAAAATTAATAACTAGGACAGTCATCAGCTGAGATTAAAGTCACTTGACAAATGTCTTGGTTAAGTTGTATTTTGTCCCTCTTCAACTGTTAATCAGTACATACTAATTATGTAAAACACTGGGTTTCATTAGGACATCTTGATATGCAGATCCCCATCACTTTCTTTCCCTCCCACTCCCTGAGTCTCTTTCCACCAGCCAGCCCCAATGGTATCTTTAGTACTTCTTGTGTGCAAGCATCCCACAGTGAATTTCTCCACAGAGTCGCCGGCATGGCTGATGTGCCTTTGGCACCTTACCTGAGTCTAAGAAGAAAACCTCTCTCCCCATGAGACCCTCCCAACTCCACGGCAAAAGAGTGAAGGCTCAACCATGTAAGAAATGCCTCATGAACCATGTCACTATGCAAAATTAATATGCTCCATTTTAAAATTATTTTATTAATTATGTGAGGAATGGAGCAAGCTATATACTTGCGTGCCATGGTGCACAGGTAGAAATCAGAGGTATCACATCTCTGCTTCTACCAATTGAGCTTCCAGGGTTAATCCCGGAAATGATCTCGCAGACCCCACAAAGCATCCAAGTTTGAAGACACCAGCCTTGAAAGGAATGCCTTAACCACCCCCGAGGGGCCTTAACCACAGGAACCTCAATGAGCTTCGCCCACGGCTCCTCCCGCTGAGTCCTTAAGGTGGTTTCTACCAGGAAGACAAATACATGTTTCTCCTTGTTAGTTAAAGCTGTTCCTCTGACCGCTAGATGGCAGTAAAGTGCTAGCGAAGCCCATTAGGCACCTACCTCCCCCGCCCTTGCTGTTAAAAAAAAATAGGCATTTCTAGACACGGAAAAATAGTATTCTGATTTCTTTTTTCTTTCTGGTTTGCTAGTTTTCCTCTGCCTTTTGTAAATCTTTGTGTAACTGAAAAATAAAATTAAAATAAATGTAAAGTAAAATAAAATATAAAATAAAGCAAAATAAAATAAATTTAAAATTTAAAAAAATTAAATGCAGTTCCTTGGGTACTGCAATTCTCCCTTGGGTAAACTGCTCTTCTTTCAGTAGGCATTACCCTCCCGGACCGGCGTGGGACCAGTTGTTTGTGCTTCTGCTTCCTTCTGAATGGGTTTGGCATTCTTTTCCACTTTGCCATTGATGCTCCTGGTTTTTTTGTTTGTTTGCTTGTTTGTTTTTTGTTTTTTGGTTTTTTTGACAGTATTGCTTCATTCCCAGAAGTCACCAGGCCTCACTAGGAAATTTGCAAAACTGATTAAGGTGAAAAGAAGCTAACTTCCAATTCCTGCTCCTCCCGCCTCTGCCTTTTCAGCATACCCTACAGGCAGGCCTCCAGGACTCAGTCGGGGATGAGTCATGCGCTCCAGCAAGCGTTCAGGCTTTTGCCAGCACAAGCATCGTAGATGAAACCCAGAGGCCACACATGAGCAATGAATGAAAGGAGGAGGAAGACCAGCTGGAAAGGAGAAAGTAAATGGGAGGAGGGGAGTGAATTGTGAAGCAAGAGGTAAAAACACAGATTCATTGTATTTATGCGTGAAAGTGCCAAAAAACTAAAAAGTAATTTAAGAAGAGAGCTAATCTTACCTACATCCTGTCAGATCACCAGTTTGTAATCATTTACTCAAGATTTTTCATTTATGAAGGCACATTTAATTTTTTATTGAGGTTTATTTTTAAATTATTTTTATTTAATGGTGCATACATGTGTATAATGACTTTATAATATTTTCAACCCTTAGTTCCAAGTTCCATCCCCCCTCCCTTTCCCCTTACAACCCTTGTCTCTCTGCCAGACCCCCTCCTATTTTCCAATCTTTTCACTTGTGCAGTCCACCACGTTTCATCTGGTCTGGGATGTCTTATGTCTGATGGACGCATGCTATAGCAAGCACCCTAGATCAGTGGATAGACACTGAGGAAGCATCCTCCTTTACTTCCCCATCAGCATTCGTCTGTAAAGGTTTATTGTAAACCTAAACGAAATGCTATATAAAAACCCATAGTTATATTTTATTTCTGTTGTTATTGTGAGGTTGGAAAATATGCAAACATAGTGTACTATTCAATTTAGGGAAACCAGCAACTCAAACATTTACCCTCTCTCTCTCTCCCTTTGAAATTTTCATATACAAACAGTATGAGTTTATGTCCTTGCCTCCTATCCCCTCCTTTCCCAGGCCCCTCCTCTACCACCATCCCCTCCATTCACCAATCCAGCCCTGTCCCTTCAGCTCGCCTGTGTCTCTGCATGTGTAGACGCCCTGGCTCTTTCTGGGGTGCCTGTACTAGGCAGGGCCCAGGCATCTGTCCTGGTAGTATACATGGCCCTCCAGTGAGCAAATCTACAGGAAGCTGCCCTTCTCTTGCCCAGCACCTACCCCAAAGATTCGGAGCGCAGTTATTTCTCCTGATCTTCACTGGTCCGCGAGAGAACACTGATGCGTCAGCCAACGTGTAGGTCCGGTGGAAGGAGATCCCAGGGCCTCGAGCTACTGGAGGTAGCAGCCCTGTCACAGTAGAGAGTGTCCTGGCGGGCAGTACACGTCCCCACCTTTAAGCTCTTAGTCTTATGGCCCCCTCTTCCACAGGCCCTTGGGATGGGGAGAATTCTGATGGCCTAATTAGGGCCAAGCATTCCAGGGTCACTTGCACTCTGTGCTCCGGCCACTTATGGCTCTCTCTGTCCCACAAATCTGCAGTGCTGTTTTTCTTATCTAAGGTCTAAGAAGTGTTTGGATGGCAGTTTACTACTAAGTATTTATACTTAACGCTAAGAATATCGGTTCCTGGTTAGCATCTGTTTTCTCCCTTCCGCTGTTATTTGGACAGGTTTAGGTACCAGGCACGTGTTCCCTAGCGATAAAAGGGGTGGGGAAGGTTAAGGATCAATTCAGACTCTAATTGGTTACCCAGGGACATTATATACACCCTGGCCTCACTGGCCGCTTATTAGAGTTGTTGCTGTAACTTGATGCATTCATAGCTGTGTGAGGAACACTGATTGCATCCCCCACTCCTCCCCTTCCAGGGACACTTGCAAAAGTAGCCTCCTCCATCAGAACTGTGCCCGATTCCTCTTCCGCCCTCCGCTTTTAAAACTTTCCCTCCATATTGCCTGTATTATTTTGTCTCCACTCTTTCAGGCTTTTCTTCCATCCCACTGCATTACGCTCTTTCGTAGTTTGTAAGTGTTAAAGAAGTTTCCATTTGAGAACCTATAGGTAGGAAGACAGTACGCCAAACTGCTCGTAGATTTGAAGAGCACTTAGCACTCGGCCTAGAAGTCTCCTACGAGAGAGGTGGAGAATCTCAGAACCCTGACGGGATGCAGCCAGGCCAGTAGACGGCAGCCATGAAACCACACCAGCGGCCCTGCAAGGCTCACCCAGAATCAGGCCAACCTACTCTCTCCCCATCTTAAGGCTTAGGGAACTTTCCAGAAAAGGGGCGGTTAAGAATGTAAGAGCCTAACCAAGATCCTTGGAGGCAAGGGATTGGCAGCCACAGCAGTGTTCCTATGCTTAAGGGGAACACGAGAAAGGGTTCAGGGAAAGGCCACTGGGTCCTTGTACATCATCGGAGAGGAGGACCCAGAGGAGAGTCTGGCATGCACAAGAAAGGACTCTCTGGGAATGGGGCGGGAGCACGGGGGGGGGTTGGATGGAGGGGTGGGGGAGGGGGAGCAGGGAGGGGAGCAGGGGGTTCGGGTGGGGGGGGTAGGAGGCGGGGAAGACGGTGACCTATTAAGTTGTTATGAGCTGAAATAATAATAAAAATGTATTATACATTAAAAAAAAAGAATGTAAGAGCCTAAAGAAAGTTCCGCGTTGGACAAGACATTCCACTCAAGGCAGGACTGCTGCATCCAGGAACTCACTGCAGTGAGACTTGTCCTTCCCAGCCCTGCATGATGACTGACGTACCAACATGCCCCATAGACTATCAAGGAACTCAAGAGAGATAAGAACATAGAGAGCAAATCTTGGGGACTGCAGCTGAATGAGTGAAGGGAAATGCCCTATCAGTGGGGTGGCCCAAGGACGGTAACTTGGTAAGCCACAGAGGCCTGAACCCCCACAAGAGTAGACAAGCCAGAGGGAACCCTGGGGTCCATAGAAGCATATGGAGGGAGAGAGGATGGACTGATGAGGGGAGAAGGGAGGAAGATAGGAGAGGGATGGAGGGAAGCAGGGATTAACAGTTACAGCATATGTTTATAAAACGAAAAATAATTTTAAAAAACGTTTCCATTTGAATACACTATTCTAAAGGTTCAATGCTAGCATCTACTTAACAAGGGAGAACATGAAGTATCTGTCTTTCTGCATCTGGAATTTCCCATTCACTATAATTTCTTCCAATTGCATTCAATTACCAGCAAATTTCACTCATCCACTTTTCTATACATATGAATAATATTCTATTGTGTATATATATACCACATTTTCATAATGCATTCATTTACTGTTGGACATCTGGATTGATTACATTTCTTTGCTAGAGTGAAAAGAGCTGCAATGAACATAGATATATGTCTCTGTAATAAGATGTACAATTCTTTGGGCATATTCCCGGGAGTATAGCTGGGTCAGATGGTATTTCCACTTTTAACTTTTTTAGAAATCTCCATACTGATTTCCAAAGAGGTTGTATAGGTTTGTTTTCCTACCAGGAATGAACAAGGGATCCTTCTCTCAGACATCTTCATCAGTGTTTGTTGTTATTTAGGTTTTAGATTTAATTTTTGTAGTTCTTTGTGAACTCAGGATATTAATCCTCTATTAGATCTGTGGTTAGCAAAGACTGTCTTCCATCCCCTGGTTGTCTTTGTGCTTGATAACAATATGTTTTGCCGAACAGAAGCTTTTTCATTTCATGACATCCCACTTATTGAGTGTTGGTCCTGCTTCTTGTACATTTGCAGTCTTACTGAGAACTGTTGGCCCGGCCGATGAGTTCAAGTGTACGCCCTATTCTTGTTTCTAGGATTTTCATAGTCTCTTGTCTAACCCTGAGGTCTTCCATCAATTTGGAGTTAATTTTCCTGCAGGGTGACAGACATGGCAGTAATGCAGATTGATCTTGGTAACACACACAAGCTGTGAGGGACAGAGGGAGACTGGTAAAGAAGAAAGTTTGCAGGGGGAAAAAGTAGGGGACAGGGATTGGGAAATAAGGGGTAAAATGACATGAATTCATTCTTAAAAGAATGTAAATAAAGGAAAAAGTGAGTCATTTTAAGGACAAGTGCCCTAGATAAACAATCGTATGAGAGGTAAAAATTGTCAAGAGATGTGCAAAGTATCACAATGCTTCTGGCCTGACTGGGGAGGTCTGCGTGTTTCCCGGGAACTGAGAGATAGATGACCTAGGAGAGTCACCTCCCCATTCCGCATTTCTCTAAGGAAGGGGGGCGAGTGGAAAAGAACTTAGAGGAGGGGGGAGAAGACTTTGGTCAAATCTCGAGGAAAGGGTCTTGAGGAGGTGGCCTGAGGAGCAGGGAGGACTGTGGCTGAGGGGTCCCTGCTGCTCGCACCTCACGCTCCTTCCCTTCTCAGCAGGCCTTGGGATCTGTGGCGCTCTTCCAGGGTGGTCTTGAGCTTCCTCCTGCCCCCCTTCCCTCCCCTGCACCCCTGCGCCTGCTTCTGTTCACTCTTCAGCGGTGGCATCGGGCCCCAGGACTTCAACACGCGGTGCGCAGAGGACTCCAGGAGGGGCATCTCCAGCGTGGATCTGCCCTCGACCGCAGAGCACACTGGGCAGGGCCATAAAATGTCCCCTAGGCCCCTCGAACCAACATACCGCAAGCCGAGCTCCTAGCATCGCCCCTCCCAAATGTGCTCCCCCTTGTTCTTCCTCACCTCAGGAAAGCCTGGGCTAACACTCCTGGGGCTTTCCTCCGACCCCCCCTCCCCTCATGTGCACAGCCATCAGCAGGGGCCCTGGGGCTCCTCTTCAGTACAGACCCACAATCTCACTGCCCCCACACTTCCGGCCCTGACCACACGGCCTTACGGACATTTGTTCTAGGGCAGATGCCACAGCCTACTGAGGGCCCCGTCTTTCAACCCCTGCCCCTTTCGGGCCTGTCTCTCACGGCGGCCAGAGGCCTTGTTCATTCCATGTCACATCACGCGGCAGGCTTCCTCCACTCAAAACTCGGCCGCGTCATCTCAAATCAGAAGCAAGAGAAGCAGAACTGTGCCGCCAGCCCCGGGCCACGCAGCCTGACACACTTTCACCTCCTAGATTACGTCCTCCCTCTTGCTGCGCGCTAATCCATTCCACAGTCACTCCGCTGCTGTTGTCACCTCCCCTTCTTCTCCCTCCCTCCTTCCCTCCTCCCTCCCTCCCTCCCTCCCTCCTTTCCTCTCCTCCCTCCCTCCTCCTCCTCCTCCCTCCTTCCTCCCTCTTCGCTACCCCGACCTCCTTCCCTCCTTCCCCCCTCCCTCCTTCCCTCCCCCCTCCCCCCCCCCCCCCCCCCCCCCCCCCCCCCCCCCCCCTCCCTCCTCCCTCCTCCCTCCCTCCCTCCTTCCTCTCGCCTTCCCTCTTTCCTCCTCCCTCCTTTCCTTTCTTCCTCCCTCCCTCCCCTCCCTCCTCCCTCCTCCCTCCCTCCTTCCTCCTCCCTCCTTTCCCTCCTCCCTGCTTCCCTCCCTCCTCCCCTCCTCCTCCTCCTCCCCTCCCCTTTCCTCCCTCCCTTCCTCCCCCCCCTCCCTCCCCTCCCTCCCTCCTTCCTTTCCTTCCTTCCTCTCCTCCCTCCCTCCCTCTCCTCCCCTCCCTCCTCTTTCCCTTCCCCCCCTCCCCTCCCTCTTCCTCTTCCCTCCCTCCTCCTCCTTCCTCCCTCCCTCTTTTTCCCTCCCTTCCTCCTTCCTTCCTTCCCCCTCCCTCTTCCTTTCCGCCCTCCTTACCTCCCTCCCCTCCTTCCTTTCTCTTCCTCCTCCCTCCCTCCTCCTCCCGTGCCTTCTCCTCCTCCTTCCTCCCTCCTCCCCTCCCTCCCTCCTTCCTCCCTCCCTCTTTTCCTCCCTCCCTTCTTCCTTCCTTCCTCCCTCTTTCCTCCCTCCCTCCTTCCTTTCTTCCTCCATCCCTCCTCCTCGCCTCCCTCCTTCCCCTTTCCTCCCTCCCTCTCCCTTTCTCCGCCCTCCTTCTTCCTTCCATCCTCCTTCCCATCCTCCTCCTCCTCCCTCCCCTCCTTTCTCCCTCCTTCTTTCCTCCCTCCCTTTCTTCCTTCCTTCCTCCTCCTCCCTCTCTCTCCCTCCTTCCCTCTCTCCTTCCCTCCTCCTTCTCCTTCTTCTCTCCTTCCTTCCCTCCTCT
This sequence comes from Typhlomys cinereus, assembly GCA_023101885.1. Taxonomy (NCBI): domain Eukaryota; kingdom Metazoa; phylum Chordata; class Mammalia; order Rodentia; family Platacanthomyidae; genus Typhlomys; species Typhlomys cinereus. The sequence continues at coordinate 854,689 of JALPQD010000379.1, read as the reverse complement.
CCCTTTTCCCTCCCCTCCTCCCCTCCCTCCCCCTCCCTCCTTCTTCCTTTCTTCCTTCCTTCCTTCCTCCTCCCTCCTCCTCCTTCCCCCTCCCTTCCTCCCCCTTCCCTCCTTCCTCCCTTCCTCTTTCCTTCCTCTCTTCCTCCTTCCTTCCCTCTCCCTCCTTCCCCTCCTCCCTCTTCTTCCTCCCTCCCTCCTTCACCTCCCTCCCTCCTTCCCTCCTCCCTCCCCTCCCTCCTCCTCCCTCCATCCTCTTCCTCTCCTTCCTTTCCCTCCTTCCTCCCCTCCCTCCCTCCTCCCTCCTCCCTCCCCTCCCTCCCTTCCCTTTCTTCCCTCCCTCCCCCCTTCCTCCTTCCTTTCTTTCTTCCTCCCTCCCTCCCTCCTTTCCTTCTCTCCCTCCTCCCTCCCTCCCTCCTCCTCTTCTTTCTTCTTTCTTTTGGAAAGAAGGCATGCAGGGCCTTGTCTATGTTAGGAGGCCCTTTACCCCTGAACTACGTCAGACTTTTGCTCTTGGGACAGGGTCTCAGTGCAACAGCGTGATGTTACTGTCCTCCTTCACTTTCCTTTGTTGTTGGATTGTGCTTTGCTGTTTGTGGAGTTTTTTATTATTTCCAAGATGGGACAGGTCTCATTATGTAGCTCAGAATGCTTTGAAGTCAGTCTTCTTGCCTCTTCTTGTTTTTGAAGTCATGCAAAAAACGTAAAACTTAAAGACAAGTATTGAGTTTATTCCAAACTTACATTTAAAAAGTCAGAAGTTGGATGGGCCAGATGACTCAGTGGGTCAAACATCTGTTGAAACCTGGTGATTTGAATTCAGTCCCTAAGAAGTCTCATGGTGAAAGGACAGAACTGATTTCTGGCCTCGCATGTGCCCCCCAATACATATTTCCTCCTTTCTCTCTCAGGTCCTCTCTCCTCTCTCGCTCTCTCTCTCTCTGTCTCTCTCTCTCCTCTCTCTCTCTCTCTCTCTCTCCTCTCTCTCTCTCTTCTCCTCTCGTCTCTCTCTCTCGTCTCTCTCTCTCAAGTAAGTAAAGTATACAATTTTAAAAACATCGTCATCCTTGGGAAGCAGAGACAGGCAGATCCCTGGGGTCACTCACCAGCCAGCCTGCCCCACCTGGGGAGTTCCAGGCCAGCGAGAGACCCTGTCTCAAAAAACATTAAATAAATAAAAATATAAATGTAGAAGATGAATGGTATCTGAATAATGACACCGTGGTTCGCTTGTGAGCATCACACATGTGCAATAATGTCATACATATGGAAACATTCACACGTGCACACACGGCAAAAAATAAATCATACATACTAATGGTTATATATGTTTGACAACATGTTACACATCATACAAAGTTTAAGTCATGTTAACCGTTTTGTAGCCTCAAACTTCTATTGTTTCTTTGTGGTGAAAACTATTTAGCTTTTCAATAGCAGTAAGTAATTATTATCTAAAGTCAAATAACACCCGAGAGCTCATTGCTTGCATCTCGACTTTGAATCCACCAGAAAAACTGAACCCCGTTTCTTCCACACACTGCTCTTACCATCCTCTACAAACAGTCATTCAGCTTGCAAAATTTACAAAACCAAATTTAAAAATTTTAACATGAGCAATATGTTTGTGGTACTTCTTCCTTCTTTCCTGACACACTCACGAAGAATAATGACATCCATGCCAGCCATTGGGGATTGTTTTTTTCAGTCTTCTTTGTGTCTTTTATCAGGTGCATGTGCTGGTGTGTGTGCACAGGGGTGAGGGTGTGGGTGGTGTGGTGTGGCACAGGGTGAGGGTGTGGGTGTGTTGTGCACAGGGGTGCATGTGGCTGGTGTGTGTGCACAGGGTGTATGTGCTGGTGTGTGTGCACAGGGGTGAGGGTGTGGGTGGTGTGTGTGCACAGGGGTGAGGGTTGGGTGGTGTGTGTGCACAGGGGTGCAGGTGGGTGGTGTGTGTGCACAGGGGTGGGGTGGTGGTGTGTGGTGCACGGGGTGAGGGTGTGGGTGGGGTGGGTGCACAGGGGTGAGGGTGTGGGTGGTGGTGTGTGCACAGGGGTGCATGTGGCTGGTGTGTGTGCACAGGGGTGTATGTGGGTGGTGCGTGTGCACAGGGGTGAGGGTGTGGGTGGTGTGTGTGCACAGGGGTGTATGTGGCTGGTGTGTGTGCACAGGGGTGAGGGTGTGGGTGGTGTGTGCACAGGGGTGCATGTGGCTGGTGTGTGTGCACAGGGGTGAGGGTGTGGCTGGTGCATGTGCACAGGGGTGCATGTGGGTGGTGCGTGTGCACAGGGGTGCATGAGGGTGGTGCGTGTGCACAGGGGTGAGGGTGCCCACCTGCCCACAGAGGTTGGAGACCTTCAGGTCCTCAGGCTACCACTTATTCCCTTGAATGAGTCGGGCTAACCGGAACCAGCTGTAACCACAAACCCAGCAATCCTCCTGTCTCCACTTCCACAGCGCGCAGTGCGGCAGGTCGGGCCGCACAGGGCTCTTAGGTTGCTTCTGGGGATTTGAACTCAGGCCTCAAGCTTATGCAGGAAGCGCTCTAAACTGCCCAAGCTGGTCCCCCAGCCAGGCGGGCATCAAGCTCTCCGCCCTCCTGCGGGCTGGTATCAACTGGCAACCAAACCCAGTTCCAAAGAATTTCTTCCTAACTTTGTGAGGCAGTTTGTTCCTGCTGTGATCCCCGGCTGGTCTCGAGCCCCTTCTTCTGCATAACTCTTCCCACGCGTTGGGACTGTGGGCCATTCAGTGATGTCCCAGGCAGCAGCCCCATCCCTTTTCATGGCGCATCTGGGTACCAACCTTTTCTCTGTCCATCATCACTTGGGCCCTCGGTTGTTTTGAGCAGTTGTAAATAGTGTCCCTTGCTCTTTTCTTGAACTTGTTTAGCACACGCCTGTCCCCAAGCCTCAATAACTGACTGCTCCCTCTGCCACAGGCCCTTCCTGCAACCTCTACAACTTTTCCCGTCGTCTCTCTCTCAGTCTTTGCTTAATGTCCCTCCCTCGGAGATTCGCCTTTGACCTCCCTAAACGGGTACCCCTGCCCACATGCCTGTGCCCTCTGCTGCACTCTGGGTTTTCAGAGCATCTCACCTAGAAACGGTCACATATGTGCTGATACGTGCCATGGCTTACTCTCCAGAGACTGTGAGCTCCTCGAGGACAAAGACTAAATATCTACTATCTATCTATCTATCACTATCTATCTATCTATCTATCTATCTACTTGTTTTATGCTCAGTGTGTGTATAGGTGGGGGAGGGTGTATCAGAGGGCCATGTGCCCCTGTGACTTCCATCATCCTGGATTGCTTCTACCCTTTTCTTTCTTTTTTTTTTTTTTTTTTTTTTTTTTTTTTTTTTTTTTTTTTTGGCTTTCCTCTGGGATTCCCAGACTGCCCACCAGGGCCTGAAGTGCAGGCGCAGCTTTCTGCCCGCCTGGTGTTTTAGGTGGGACCTGGATCCAAACTCAGGACCTTCTGCTTGCAAGGCAGAGCTTCACTCACCCGAGCCACTCTTCCAGCCTGAGGCCAGGGATTTCATCTGGTTTGCTGCTGGTGCCTGGAATCTGACCAGCACACAGTATGCCCTCATTCACTGTACACGAGGCAGGCCAGATGACAGCAGGAGGAGCACAAGCGTTTTCTGTGGGAGCGCATCAGAGAGGAGCTGGAGGGACCGGTCAGAGTAACCAGGGCTCGAACGCCAGACACGAGGCGTGCACGCGGCAGAAGGACACTGCAGGAGACAACGCCTCCACGTGCAGCTTTCCGAGTGGCAGAGGGAGGGAGCTCCTATTGGATGACAGCACTCAGGCAAGGAGTGAGCTCCTATTGGATGACAGGCCTCAGGCAAGGAGCGTCCCAGGCAGCCGCACAGGATGCGGCCCAGGCAGAGCCAGCGGGCCTCCAGGTCTCCTGGGGCTGGGGGTGGTGGTGGGGCCAGTCGGCAGCAGCACAGTGGGGCCTCTGTGTGCGCCTCCAGCTAGCACACTTCCACGCTGTCTGCCCAGAACATTCGCCCGGCCTGCTTTGCTTAATTTTTAAAAAAATCCTTTTGGGTCTGGCAAGACAGCTCAGTGGACAATGAGCTCACTTGCCAACCTGACAAGCCAAATTCAATCCCTGGAAGTCCACATGGTGGAAGAAAAGTTGTCGTCTGACCGCTAGCTGTGCACCACGGAATACATGTGTTCTACTCTTTTTCTTTTTTTTTTTTTTTTTTTTTTTTTTTAATTTTTTTTTTATTATTTATATTATTCAACTGTGTGCATGTGTGTATGTAGTGCGGGTGTGGTAGAACCACGGACGAATTCTCAAACCACAATGGACGCCTCCACCTCCTTCAGCCCCGGGATTCAGGCTCCGCCCTACCAGGACCAGAAGCACAGGCCGCCCCCGCTTCTGCCTGGCATCTATACGTGGGATTTGGGATCCGAACTCAGGACCTTCCGCCTGCAAGGCGGAGGCTTAACCCCTGAGCCACCTCTCCAGCCCATGTTCTACTCTTTTTCTATGGAAGCAAAACCACAAGTCTGCCTGACCGCATGGCTTAGATCAATTAACTGCCTCATATTTCATATTTGTTTGGAGGTGGTTTTGAGTTCGCTTCGCAGATGGAAATTAGTTCATCAGTGACTCGGGAATCGGGAATCAGCCCTGGTTCTACAGGAAAAGTCAGAGCCATCATGCATCCACCTTAAGGAAGGAAACTCTGGTTTCTGCTGGTGGTGATGGTGGTGGTGGTGGTGGTGGTGGTGATGGCAGCGGTGGCAGCAGTGCTTCATGTTAGCTCGACTTGCCTTGCTACTTTTGCTCACCAGAAAACCAGCATCTAGCAGTGTTTCCAACGCATACTCGTGCTGTGACTGAATAAAGAGCTTCTTTCTTCCTGACACTGATGCTGATCCTGGAACGTATCACCAGCCTGTCCACACTCCCAGGATGACGCTCTAGGGATGTGCATGGCTTTCTGTTCTTCCAGCTCGCACTGTATTACCAATTTTATGGTACGTAATGTTGGAAGAAGTTCTGCTGGCATCCTGCACCGTGCTCCCCCGTGTCCAGCTTCTCTGAGTATAGGGCAGCTTCTGCAAAGAGTCTGACCCAGCAGGATCTCAAAATTGATGCTCACTTTGAGCATCCCGAGGCCCTTGGCGTGTGCCGCTCCTCTGTGTACACAGGTGACACAGGTTGAATGAAGGTGGCAGTGATGTCTGCCTAGTGAGGCTGTGGCTACCATAAAGACCACGAATGTTTCCTACTTGGTTTCTGGCCCTTATTGATGTCATTTAATCTTCAATATTCTCTATAATGTGTTCCTTAGGTGCACAGTTCAAACTGATGCAATTCTGTGTTATATGTGTTCATAGTATAAGCTCTCTGTAATTAATTAAGCCAGGAATCTATTCTGAATTTTTAGATTTTTCTCCTTTGGATGAAAACACAACATAAGCTAATAATTCGTAGGGTTTGTAGTTAGTCACTGACCATAGGGGAATAATGGAGGAGGAAGGTATAAGGGGAAAGGGAGATGTGGGCAGAGAGTACAGGACAGGGTAGAGAGTAACAAGTAGTTACTTGTAAAGTACAGCCAAATAGAAACCTTCTTTGCTGTAAGTGTATTAAAAAGCATTTTCCACAGAAAAGAGTGTTAACAGACATACCACACACAAAAACACAAATATAAGATATAAGGAAAGTGTCCAGCAATAACCCTAACAGAAGCTCTAGGCCATGAGTCAAAATTCCCAGTACCAAGGGTATGATACCTCCTAATAAGCTATTGGGCAGAGATGTCTCAAAGGTCCCTGAAATAATGTATTCTTTTAAAAAGAATGTTTTGTGTGGGTCTGTGCCTATATGTCTGTGTGTGTGTGTGTGTGTGTGTGAGAGAGAGAGAGAGAGAGAGAGAGAGAGAGAGAGAGAGAGAGAGAGAAAGGGAACTATGTTTGCCTGTGGAGCCCCAAAGATGACTTCCAGAATCACCCTGGATTGCTCTACCTCCTTTCGACTTTGCTCTGGGGTTTCCCAGGCTCTACCTTCCAGGACCAGAGGTGCAGGTCTGCCTTCGTTTCTGCTAGGCATTTTTAGGTGGGATCTGGGATCTGAACTCAGGTCCTGCTTTCAAGGTAGAGGCTAAACCCCAAGTCATCTCTCTAGCTCCACAATACAGACTTTTGACACTGTTCTTTGTTGCCCTCCAGAAACTAACAAAAACACCCTATTCCTGAAGACATTACACAAGTTACTCACAGGACATGGAGAAAATGGTGGAACTGGTCTAGAAACTTCTTCTTTGCTGGTCTGCTTTCATAGCATCAGAAAGTACTGTGTAAGCTACTGATGGAGAAAAGCAATTAACAGTCTCATTCAACGGTGGGAGCTGCAAACTATAATAATAACCACCCTCGGATGAAGCCACTAACAGTGCAATTTAGTGGTATGAATGCAAAGAGGGGCAAACAATGGTTTTCTGATTGGATTTAAGGCCTGCTTTTCAGAAAGTAAAATATGCCTGGTATTATAAACATAGCTAAGAACCTGTGGAAGGGGAAACCATGGCCCGAAGGAGACAAAAACTATTAAAGTTCAGTTATAAGGAACTAATATCAAACTGCCTTTTAACTATCTGTAATTATGCCAATATAAGAGGACTGCTGAGCATTCAAAAAGAAAATCGCTTTCTGTCCCAACCTGGAACGGACCCAGGCTGATGCCCTGCTTCTCAGGTAAGCCCCCTAGATCATGCCCCAGGCCCCAGGTCTTCTGCACACCCCACTAGTAGCCAGCCTGCCTTTCTGGCCCTGGGGAGGGCCCCTAGGCCACGCTTCAGATCCCAGGTCATCTGTGCGCCCACCTCTCTACTTTCTGCCCCACACCTGGACCAGGGTGGACTCCCTGCTGCTCAGAATTCAACAGAGTCCGGAGAAAACCCAAGCAAAGCTCTAGGGGACCAACACCATTCATCTAAGGTCTTCTAAAATCATCTCATCACATGGGAAAAAAAATTTTCACATCTACCTCTAAGATAAGTAAACCCTTTTAACCATCTTGTTCCTCTCAATTATTAGTCACTGTACATTTCCATATAGCCACCCAAAAATCCATACAACTTCAGGGACTATACTATTCACCCTCACTTGTCACCAAGGAAGTAAAGTGCTTGCTTCGGCAGCACATATACTAAAATTGGAACGATAACAAGGAAGTAAATCTAAAAATGCACTACCATATTAATCTTCAATCCCGCTCTACTACACCCAACTTAATTGATGTACTAACAGTCCAATAGCCTCATCCAGGAAATAACACCAACACCAGAGAAGCATACCCAACTCCAAGGCAAATACTAGCAATAACTGCTCAAGTGTAGTAATACTGTCCAATTCAATTCAGCTCAAAACACAAAGAAACAAAAAGAAAGTCATAAGAGATTAAAACAACAATGCCCAAGTCACAGCACAAATCCATGAGAAACAAAAACCAAGACAACAAATCTATAAAAAGAATCAACCCCATAATGATGGAATCCAACCAGAACAAACTCACAGAAAATAGCAAAGAAAGCCATACTCAAGATAATGATTTTCAAAGCCTGATCTTTTTGCTATGATAAAACAATGAAAAAGGAAATCTGGGAGGAGTTAAACCATCAACCAGTTTGAACAGGAACACAACAGGCACTTGGATGAGATGAGAAAAGCAGCTGAAGAAACAAAAATAGGCATAGAGTAGTTAAAACATTCTCAGGCAGAGTTTAAACTCCAAATAAAAGACAAGCTATCTTCAACCAGGAACGCAACAGAGAGTCTTATCAGCACAACTAATGAAGCAGAAAATAGGATATCAGATCTTGAAGACAAAGTGGAAAAACTAACCAGTTCAATCTAAGAGGTTGTTAAAGCCAAAAAGATACTTGAGAGGAATATTCAAGCCTTATGGGACACCTAGAGGAAGCCTAACATGCGCATTCATGGAATACGAGTACAAGAATCCCAAATAACACAAGTGAGGAAATTTTTCAAATTATCATAAAGGAAAACTTTCCACATCTAAAGAAAGAAAGACCCATCCAAACACAAGAGGCATTCTACACCCCAAACAGATATGACCAAAATAGAAACTTGCCACGGCAAATAATAGTCAAAACACTCCACATACAAGACAAAGAGAATGTGTTGAGAACTTCAAGAGACAAAAAAGGGCACTTTTAAACCTATTAAAATAACAAATGATTTTTCAATGGAAACAGTAAAAGCCAGAAGAGCTTGGAGAGATGAACTTCAAGTATTGAATGAGCACAAACATCAACCGAGGCTGATATACCTGGCAAAACTATCAGTCATGATCGACGGTGAAAGAAAACTTTTCCAACGTAAAGACAACTTGAAGGCTTACATGACCACCCAACCAGCTTTCAAAAAATGATAGAAAAGATACTCAAGTTTGAAGAAAAGAGCAAGCATATCCAGGAGGACAGAAGGGAAGTATAATACCATCACAACCTATAAACTAAATACTACGCATATAAAAGCCCCTAAACACAAAAAATGTCAGGAATCAAAAGTAATTTTTCCATTATAATACTAAATGTCAATGGAATTAACTCACCAATCAAAAGACATAGGTTACAAACATGGATCAGAAATCACAATCCATCTATCTGCTGCCTTCAGGAAACATATCTCACCACAAAAGATAGACACATTCTAAAAGTAAAAGGCTGGTCCAAAATTCTTTAAGCTAATGGAACCAGGAAACAAGCAGGGGTACTGATTATGCTATCTGACAAAGTGGACTTCAAACCAAAGAAAATCAAAAGAGATACAGGACACTACATTTTAGTCACAGGTACCATTCATCAGGAAGACTTCACAATACTAAACATATGCACACCTAATATGGGCTCTTCCACACTCATTAAGCAAACGCTACAACATTTAAAACAAGAAATCAATCCCAAAATGATAATACTTTGGGATTTCAATACTGTACTCTCAACAGGCCAAAAACTTAAGAGAGACACATGGGAAGTAAATCAAACCCTTACTGAAATGGACCTTACAGATCTCTATCGAATTTTCCATCCACACACCAAGGAATACACATTTCTCAGCTGCCCACAGAATTTTCTTCAAAATAGACCACATATTGGGCCACAAAACGAATCTCCACATATACAGGAAAGTTGAAATGATAGCTTGTATCCTATCAGACTGCCATGGTCTAAAGCTAGACATCCACAACACAACAAACAGCAGAAAATACACTAACTCTTAGAAATTAAATGTTATGATGCTGAATGAGTAATGGGTTCAGGAAGAAATCAAAAAAGATCAAGATTTCCTAGAAGCAAACGGTAATGAAAATACAACATATCGAAATCTCTGGGACACAATGAAAGCTGTTCTAAGAGGACTTAACAATGCAGCTTAAAGCTTTAGAGACACAAGATCAATCCAATCCCAAAAGCAGTAGAAGAGAGGAGATTAGCAAAACCAGGGGAGAAATATCCAAAATTGAAATAAGGAAAACTGAGATAAGGAAAAGGATACAAAGATTCAACCAGTCAAAAAACTGGTTCTTCGGGAAAAAAAAATCAATAAGATTGATACACCCCTAGATAAATTAACTAAAATCAATAAAGAGAAAACCCAAATTAACAAAATTAGAAATGAAAATGGAGTTATTACAACTGATACCCAAGAAATTCAGAGAATTATAAGGTCATATTTCAAAAATTTATACTCCATGAAATTCGGTAACACAAAAGAAATGGATGAATTCCTAAGCAAGCACAACTTACCTAAATTGAATCAGGAAGTTTTGAACTATTTAAATAGTCCTATAACAAATGAGGAAATTGATGAAGTAATCTCAAATCTTCCCACCAAAAAATGTCCTGGACCAGATGGTTTCACAGAATTCTACCAGACATTTAAAGAACAACTAACGCCACAACTCTCTAAACTGTTCCATAAAGTAGCGAAGGAAGGAACACTTCCAAATTCTTTCTATGAAGCTAATATCATACTAATCCCAAAACCTAATAAAGATACTTAAAAAAGAAAACTATAGGCTAATCTCTTTGATGAACACAGATGCAAAGATTCACAACAAAATCTTAGCAAATCAGATTCAAAAATATATCCAAAAGATCATTCACTATAATCAAGTAAGCTTTATCCCAGGCACACAAGGTTGGTTCAACATATGCAAATCATAAATTAATCCATCATATAAGCCCATCCAAAGTACAAGACCACATGAACCCAATAATGCAGAAGAAGCTTTGAGACTTATGATCAAAACCCTAGAGACATTTGGAAGGAAAGAACCCTATCCAACAAAAAAAGCGTAACAAAACCCAACAAAGGATAATAGATCAAAAAACGAAGCATCCCCTTCTCAGGAACTAGACAAGGAGTCCACTCACCACCATCAATATGGTACTGAAGGCTAGCTGGAGGCCATAAAACAAGAGAGGGAGAAAAAGGGAATCAAATAGCAAGGAAGAAGTCAAGATCTCAGCAGATGACATGACAACCAGTGATCCAAAAACCTACCAGGAAACTCCTGGAAACTAATACAGAAGTTCAGCAGAGTGGCAGGTTACAAAATAAACGTGCAAAAATCAGTGGCTTTCCTATATGCCAAGGATGAAAAAGTTAAAAAGTCCTAAAAGGAACAATCCCATTTACTATAGCCCCTAAAAAAATGAAATACCTTGGTATAAATCTAACCAAAGAAGTGAGAGACTTTTACAATGAAAACTGTAAAACCCTAAAGAAAGAAATTACAGAAGACACCAGAAGGTGGAAAGACCTCCTCCCATGCTCCTGGATCGGCAGAATCAACATCATAA